>OU342741.1:297321664-297735233 GCA_910589775.1 Avena eriantha | reverse complement strand
CAAGAAGGACAATTCGTCTAGCTTGCGGACGAAGAATAATAAAAGCATCTCTCATGGTGACTCATCAGAACCAATAGTACAACAAGAAACTTTCCATCTTAAAGGAACTAATTCTAAGCCAGAGGATGATCTAGGAGATCTAGGCAAAGTCATTGAACCATCTTCTAAAGACCCATTGATTCTGGAAAGGTGAAAAGGAAGACGTGCCACATCTCCAATGTTGAATAATTCACCCTTTTGATACTCCCTTCCTTCCAAAGCACAACCACATGCATTATTCAAAACCAACCAATTTTTTGAGGGACAGAACACCAGCGTACCTTCGAGAAATTACCCTCCTCCGAATATCCAGTGTATGAGACCTTCAAACAATGGCTGAAGGATCCATGGAAGCCCCACAACCAATGGATCAGAAGAAAGGAATGGGGAAGGAGAATAATTTTATTGGAACAGAAAGGGGATTCGGACCCGGAGAAGGAGATCACCGGCGGTAGGGTTGATCTAGGGGATAAGTTGGAGGAGCCATCGCATCACTAGCAAAGCTCAAAGTAAAACAGGCACCAAAAATGCTCGCCAGATTCTGAGATATTCTTCCCACTCTGGATCCTAGCGTCAGACAACCCTATGGTAAGACCTCTGGCTTAAGGGATTGGCCGGATGATGACGAAAACCCTGATATTGAGATCTTGGAGGTCTGCGATCATATGCCTATCTCATATGCCTTCCCCTTGATTCGGCTTCAGCGAACCCGACCAGTTAGGTCCACAACGATCCTCCCATTCCGTGGGCGAGCCAGTGCCTGCCCTAGCAAAGAAACGTGCAGCTACCTCGGCTCCTTCTTCCGAGCCACCCCAGAACAAGAAAAGACAGAAGAAGTCTAGCAATAAGGCCGCCAAAAAACATGTGACTAAGGCCACTATCCCGCGAGCTCTGAAACCTAGGGAACCTCCTACTGCATCCGAGTAAGCTCTTCTCTTTTTTCCTTGTTCCTCAATTTGCCTTTCACCCTTTACATGTGTTTCTTGTTTCTCCCTTTCTGTTCTAACTTGTACTTGTTTTCTGTCTGATTTGGCAGGCCCCCAGGGACATTTCCCAGAGTGGTTCGAGCATAGCCTCACCTCTCCGAGATGCTCCACCTTCTCCTCGCCGCGATGACACCCCACCCCTGAGCCCTATTCAAGAGAGTTCCGCGGTTGCCCCGAATCTCAGCCCACCTCGGCAAGAGGAGGGTAATATCAGAGTAGAGGGAGGTGGTGCTGCCAAGGATGTGCCTATGCCGGACAAGCCCAACACCCCTTCTGCCCAGCACCAACAAGGCGATAGTGTTGCGAGCAACATCAGCACCGAGAAAACTCCTACCGAGGTGCCGATAACTCCGGCGTCGACTCAAGTTCAACCTACTCCAGCTCCAGCTCCAAGTTCCTCTGTGCAAGCAACTCCTGCCTCATCCGGGTCTACCAAGACTCGGCGAGATGACCAGACTCGGCCCAGCCCGAAGGCCAAACCCTCTAACCAACTTCTTCAGCCGAAGACATATTTCGTTAGAAGCCTCAGTCCAAACTATGAGATTAAACGACCTCTTTGCAGCAGCAGCCCATATCTAGCACCAAGGCCAAGAAAGGTGTTGATGCTTCCAAGGTCTAGAAGGTCTGCGAGGTGACCAAGATCAAGCCTCCCAAAGGAACAGCGGTCGAGTCTGGGAAGCACACTCTTGCTTCCATGATGAAAAAGGGGAGCACTGCCTCTGGCTTTACCGTCGAAAAATAACTTACCTTGCAAACCAACCTGGCCGTAGCTCAAACTGCCTGGAAAAATGCACACGCCAAGGTCTTGGTGGTGGCCCAAACTCTCAGCAGGGAGAGCTACGACTCATTCTATGAATATGCGGAAAACTGGAACAACGCTGAATATGTTGATGTTAATTACGGTAACCCGCTAAAGTTTGGTCTAGCCGAGATTGGTGCCGAGATGAATATAGCGGCCAAAGCTTTAACCTTGCCAGCAAGATGATGGAGGTAAATTTTTCCACCATACCATTACATGCACACAAGTAGCTATAGATATATCCTCCAGTCCCTAAGCCTCCGGTGGAGTAACACGTTACTCGATCGGATGCTCAAATCCGAAGTATTTTTAGTCGCGCTAAATTCCTTAGTAGTTCAAATATCCACTCACCTAGAGTCGGGTTAAGTTCCACTTGGCCCGGGTCTTGAGTAGTTTCAAATATTCACTCACCTAGAGCCGGGTTAAGTTGCACTTGGCCCGGGTCTTGAGTAACTTCAAATATACACTCACCTAGAGCTAGGTTAAGTTCCACTTAGCCAAGGTCTTGAGTAGTTTCAAATATTCACTCACCTAGAGCCAGGTTAAGTTCCACTTGTCCCGGGTCTTGAGTAACTTCAAATATTCATTCACCTAGGGCCAGGTTAAGTTCCACTTGGCCCGGGTCTTGAGTAACTTAAAATATTCACTCACCTAGAGCCAAGTTAAGTTCCACTTTGCCCGGGGCTTGAGTAACTTCAAATATTCACTCACCTAGAGCCGGGATAAGTTCCACTTGGCCCGGGTCTTGAGTAACTTCAAATATCCACTCACCTAGAGCTGTATTAAGTTCCACTTGGCCCGAGTCTTGAGTAGTTTCAAATATTACTCAACTAGAGCCGGGTTAAGTTCCACTTGGCCGGGTCTTGAGTAACCTCAAATATTCCTTATGATACATGAGCTAACATTGTTCTTTTCAGATCACCACCAACCACCGAACTATTGAGTTTCAGTGGCTCTTGGACTCCCACAAAGAGTTGTGCGCCAAGCATAAGGCCGTGCAACCTGAGGCAAAGAAGAAGGTAACTCCACTTGCTTAAACTTTCACTTTTACTTCTCTTAGTCATTTGTTTCCAGACTAACTCATGATCGGATTGCATAGCCGAATTGGAGACTGAAAACATCATTATGAGGACAAAAATGGCCGATATAAAAGGTAATTCGCCTTGGTTATTCATCATTTGTCCTTTTTCCTTCTGCCTCGGCAGATAATGCTACCTTGGCTCTAATGGGTCAACGAACTATTATAGTATCTCTTCAAGATAGCGTGCCTTTTCCTGACATGATGCTCCACTTTCTCGAACAAGCAGGGCAGCATCAGGCCGAACTAAAGAAGAAAGATGATGAAATCTCCCAACTTCGGCTCAAGGATAATGAGATTACTCGGCTCAATGTTGATATTGAAAAACTGAAAAATCTCCACAAGGCTGAGTTGGATAAAATTGATCAAAACTTCTCCAAGGAAAAAGAGTGGCTGAAGACCAACCTTGGAAGATCCAGGATAGGCTGAAGGATGCTGACCTCAAGTTTGAGTCGGTGAACACCGAGTATGAGAATCTCAAGAAGAGGAACGATGCATGGCTCATGGAGCTAACTCGGATCAACACTTATATCTCTCATTAGTTTTTCCTCAGGTGTCGGCATTTCTTTTTCCATGTCTTGTGCCCTTACTGACTTATCTCACTTGTCTCATTTTCAACCAAGTTTCCGGAGACCAACTCCATTGCTGCCACTGCTGTTAACAAATTCCGCTTGAAGAGAGGTACTCTGGTGGGTCCTTCTGCCGGGCAAATTCCTTACGACATGGAGGATACATTGGTGAGCCTCGCATCCCGGGTGGAACCCATGAAGAACTATGGTTCAGACATCATGGATGCAGTTCTTCGGGTCTTAGTTCCCTTTGGCCCTCCGAGCCTACTCCCAAGGGTCATACCCCATTGATTGCAAAATTGATGGAGTGCAAGACCCAACTTGATTTGTGGAGCGAATCTGTTGCACGTGCCGGAGCTGACACAGACCAGATATTCGTGTTATCTTGGTATGAAGGTCTTAACCTAAAGGTTCTTAGCTAGATGCGCACTGGATCTAGATGGAAAAATGACCTGTACTGCATTTCTCAATGCAAAGCTTGCACCTACAATCTCATCCAATATGCTCATTGCCATAAATGGAATGAGGGGATGAGTTTCCTTGAAGTCATCGACGACGCTTATGCCGAAGATGATTTAGATGGCGAAGAGAAAGAAGCTTCAGACTACAACGAGGAAACTGAAGATGCTAAGGAAGGTGAAGCCAACCAAGACGATAAGGCTAAAACCGAAGTTCCTCCCACCGATGCCGACTTGCCCCCTCCTACTGCAGATACCTCGGATCCTACTGCTCCTTGAGCCAAAAACACGATATGTTGGGTGCAGATGTATTATGCATAGTGTGATGACCACAGAAAGATTCCGCCGCCTCTGCGGGGTGGAAAACACCAAGAGAGAAAGATCTCTCCGGCAGACAGAATTCTGTCGGGGGAGTTCCTTCCCGGAGAGGGGAGATCGTCGCCATCAACACCACCATCAAGCTGGACCTCATCGGGATCATCATCATCATCATCTCCACCATCATCATCATCAGCACCATCATCACCATCTCCATACCGCTCTAACAATTGGGTTGAATCTTGCGTAGTTCTTAGGGGAAATTTTCCTGGTGTTGATTACTCTTTGTAGTTGATGCTATTGAGTGAACCGTTGAATTATTGTTTATGTTCAGATTGTTATACATCATTATTCCATCTCTGATCATGATCCATATGATGTCTTGTGAGTAGTTCGTTTTTTTCTTGAGGACATGGGAGAAGTCATGTTGTTAGTAGTGGATTGTGTTGAGAAAGATTAAATAGTTTGATATTTAAGTTGTGGTGTACTTCTTCTAGTGGTGTCATGTGAATGTTGACTACATGACACTTCACCTATATGGGCCTAGGGGAATGCATTGTGTATTTGGCTACTAATCGTAGGGATTGCCGGAGTGACAGACACCTAAACCCCCGTTAGGAAACCATTGCACAAGTGACGTAAGGGTCTTAGAGTTTAAAGTTGTGGTTAGGTTTCTACCTTAATTACTTTCTTGTACTTACGGATGTTTGCAAGGGGTATAATCACAAGTATGTATTAGTCATAGGAAGGTCGGTACATTAGCACAATTTCACCCACACAACACTTAGTAAGCTAAAGAAGATTAGTCAACTATATGAAGCGAAAGCACTTGACAGTCTTCCCATGTGTCCTCGAGAACATTTGGTCATCTTAAGTAATACAAACGGCTTGTCCTTTGCTGAATAAAGGATTGGGCCACTTGCTGCATTTATTCCTACTGTCTTTTATTTACTCGTACTTCGTTTACTTGCTTTATCAAAAAAAACCTAAAAATCCTTTTGCTGAGTATTTGTAGAGAATTCCTAATCCATACCACTAGCCGGCACCTTCTGCTCCTCGTTGGGTTCGACACTCTTACTTATCGAAAATACTGCGATACACCCCCTATACTTGTGGTCATCGAGACTATTTTCTAGCACCGTTGCCGGGGAGTGAAGCGCTATTGGAGAGTGGAGCTGGTAAAGGAAACTTCTATTGTGAGTATTGTTTTCTTCTGTTAGTTGCTTTATTTTTGTTATGGATAATTCGCTGAGTTCCTTATTTGGTAATGCTACTACCACTACTAAGGTAGTAGATGAACCACCACGTGCTGAGAATGATGCTTTTATAATACCTCCAAGAATTATTGATCGTGTTATGGATAACTACTATGTTGGGGATGGAACTGTCCATCCTGGTGATCATTTGCTCTTTATACACGAATTATGCGGGTTGTTCAAGTGTGCAGGTATTACTACAGATCAAGTTAAGAAGAAGTTATTCTCATTATCGCTGAAAGGAAGAGCTGAGGAATGGTATAAGCTGCTGAAGAATGGTCAAGCTCTGGAATGGGAGGAAATAGTGCCTCTCTTTTATTCAAAGTTTTATCCTCCTAGTGAGATTCATAAAGATCGGAATCAAATATACAACTTTTGGCCTCTTGATGGAGAGAGTACAGCTCAAGCTTGGGGGAGACTGAAGTTACTAATGCTCAAATGTCCCATTCATGAGCTCCCCAACAATATTATTATCATATTTTATGCAAGGCTCCTCTACATGATAAGGATTTATTGGATGCTTCTTGTGCTAGATGATTCACTTGCATGGAAGAAGAAGCTAAATAGGATCTTCTGGACCGTATTCAAGACAATGCTGAAGCTTGGGAGAATGAAAAAGGTAGAAAGTCAGGTATAAATTATGATTATGAATGCATTGAATCTTTTATGGGAACTGATGACTCTCAAAATATTAAAAATGCTTATGGTCTAGACTCTCAAGCTATTGCTTCTTATTTTAAGGCTTTTGCTTCCTACATTGAAGTGCCTAAAAGGAAGTGGAATAAGTATCATGAACCTTATAAAGATATTGCTAAATGTGTTCCTGCAAAAAATACTGAAGTTTATACTGCTAATCATGTTTCACCTAAACCTTACATTGAGGAAATGCCTTTCCCAGTTAAGATAAAAGAACATTCTATGATAGCTAGTATGTTTAATGAACGTACAAATGAAGTTGGTGAACCTGATAAACAAATGGTTGATGAACCTATTATAGCAAATGTGAAAGACTTGTTACTAAATATGTAGAAGAGGGACACCCTATCCTTTGTAAGGATACCTCTAATATTGTTTCACAAAGTAGTGTTATGAGAGCTAGTATTCCTGTGTTTTCTGTCCGAATGGTCCTTGTGACTGTTATATTGTTAAGTTTATGCATGATACTGAAATTTACTATGAGAGAGGGAAAAGTGTTCTTATGTATCTCAATAATATCAAGTTTCCTTGTTTTATGCTGAAAGTTTTTATGTTGCACTTGTTTTACCTTCCTATGCTAGTAGCCTCTTGTTTCAACAACTTTTTTTTTTACAAAATTCCCTTGCATAGGAAGTGGGTTAGACTTAAAAATGTGTATTTTTGCTTCTTAATGCCTCTCTTTCACTTCAATTCATATTCTTATGTGAGCATCTTCAAAATTATCATGCCCATCTTAATGGCTATAAAGAAAGAGCTTTTTGGGAGACAACCTAGTTTATTTTGCTTTCAGTTTGTTTTAGTTTCTTTGATTCTTGGAAGTTATTACTTTGGTAATAACCGCTCATTATCCGTTTTGTTTGGTTCTTGTGTCAAGATCAACCTCTAATGAGAGAGAAGTAAAATTTGGGGAAGTTGCTGTCCCGAAACAGATTTTTGTGCTTCACCGTAAAAATTCGTGAGAGATCTCTGTATGTCGGATTGAGCTGTAATGTTTTGTGATTTTGCCCCAGGTTGTTATTTAACTTTCGTTAGTTTTGCACTTTTTGATTTGAGCAACAGAAGCTTTTAGAAAAAATTGATCTTTACCTGCTGGTCTGTTTTGACAGATTTTCCCACTCTTGCTTTTGCATCTTTATTCGATTTCCTTTTGAATTATTTTTGGATCTTCGGAAGGAGTTGCTACAGTAGCTTATGTTTTGATGGTTTTCGGTTGAAGTTGAACTCAAAAGGTTTTATCACTTCACTTATACTAATGTTGCTAATGAGAACTGTGTGAAGTTTTGTGTGAAAGAAATTTCCAGGTAGTGGAGATAATGGTGTAATAAGGAAGAGAAAGGTTTCATGACTCAAGTAATAAATGTATGAAGATGAAGATATTGATTTCAAGTGGTGACTCCAGAAGAATCTACTAGATACCAAATTCAGAGACCTGCAGAGTCTGTTTTCAAATAGGTAACAGTTCTGGTAAGAAAAGTTCCACGAAAATACTATCCAACTATATTTTGCAGTTTTCAGTCAATAAGGAAAGCTACGAAGCGAAAGAGGGACGGAAACGGAGCTAGGGTAGCTCACACCACCATGTGGCACGGGCCCACCCCTATCCGCGCCACCAGGTGGTGAGGCCACTCCGGACTCTCGCCTCCGACCCGTTTTCTCCTAGTACCTTCCTTTTGTTGTGAAACTTCATAATATATAATCCCCCGGATCCCTCGAGGTTCGTATATTGTATTTCGTCGTGTTTTTGTTCCGATATGTTTCTGTCAAGAACTATTCTTGAAAGTTTATAAGCACAATGGTGTCCGCCAAGGATAAAGGAAAGGATCCTATGGAGGAAGATCTCCAAGACCCCAAGCAGGGGCTAGTACCTTTAGTCTCTTGCCCGGCATCCATGGAAGCTCTACGAGTCACTAATGAGTTCTGCGAGTAAAGGTGAGGCAGGCTTAAAGGGGAATAACAGGTTTCAGATGCTGGAGATTTCCTCATAGTAAGATACGTCAACTAAGAAATAATACCACCACCACCGAAGGAGTAATTCGTCATCAGGTTTGGCATCCCCTTGGTTTGTTCCAAGCTTGGGGGAGTGCGCGGTATCACATCACTATCTTCTATCTTTTTACATTTTAGTAGTAGAGTCATATGAATAGAGAAGTTATCATGTAGGATGGTTTGCGTTATGGAAGTGTCCCCTCTCTCGTTAGATATGTATCCCTTGGTGTGAGTTGCTGTTATGGAATATTAATGAGAAGTTCTATGTTTTACTCTTTTGCATAGCTTATATAGTTTTCAATGCATGGTTATATGATTGAACTTTTTGTTAGTATTGGTACCACTTTGGGGATCCTTGAGTTAATTTAGTCGGTTTTGGCAAACCTGGCTCGGTCAGTAGCAACACTATTTTTGAGAGTTGAATGAAAAGATAAAAGTACTCTAAAGAAAAAATAATTTCATCATCTTTCTTTCTTGATTTGCCCAAAAGTTTAGTATTCTCTAGTTAAGATCTTTTGTGCTTCCAAGGGAGATTGCATGTTTGTTTTTATCACCTGTATGCTTGTTTGTTACCTTCAACTCTTATACTTGCTACCCAGCCTTGCTAACCAAAAACTTGTACTGAGAGGGAATTCTTCTCGTGCATCCACCTCCTTTAAACCAAACCCATGCCATTTGTGTCCACCATACCTACCTAGTAGCACCATTGCTATTCGAAGTAAATTCTTGTTTTTATCTACCTTCCAAATTAAACTTGTTCTGAGAAAACTAGTGATTAAAGCTCTCACGAACTTGATGGCACACTTTACTTTCTGCATTTAATAAACTTGAACCATTGGATCCTTCTTTGTTACGTATCTGCTTGCGCTTTATGAGTTGAATTAGCCAGAACCATGTATTATGGGGAAACCCTTCAGCACTTCACTAGTACTTTGTACCTAGTTGATATCATGATTCTTTTGCCTATGGATCCCGGCGGTGTGCAATAAAAGGGGAACTTGTAAGATCATGGAGTTCATATGTGTGTTAGAGAAATGCCTAGGCCGCTAGCCTAAGCCATGCCTAATCATGGTGGAAACTTGCAGCATAACTATAGTGAGCATTCTATGAAGCATCCTCAATAAAAACCTATGAAAATAGCAAATAAAAAGATCGCTGAGATGTCATTGTCTGCTTGCCTTGTCATTTTTGATATGGGATAGCTCCTGTGTCATGTGAAAAGGGGTACCCCGTTGGCGGTCATGATGATACACATGTATTTACAATGACAAGAGCTACTCGTGACTGAAGTTGAGTAGCATGAGGTTTGGTCTTCGTAAGTAAGGGGCATGGGACTTAAATTTATAACTTGTCAAGCATATCCTCTTATTGTGTCACTTTAACCTTAATCACCTAAAGATGCTTATGATAGGGGCAATGAGAGCTGAAAGCTAGTAAGTTTCATAATTTTGGAAGCTCTTTATGAAACTTGAAATACCTGCTTCTCTCTGCGAAGGGCCTTTCTTTTACGTTTTAGTTTGAGTCAATAAACCTATTCCCTTCTATCTCAGCAAGTATTATTGAGTTGGTGTGTTTCATTCATTCATATGATGATTTATTCAATCATGTTTTTCATGTTCCTTGTTTTGCACATTGCTCTTATCTTGGTGATTACTACTTTGAAAGCTATCATTGAAAAACTAGTTATTGTGAACTCCAGCAATTATCAACTATTCTTCGACCAAGAGCTAAGTTTGCCATTACCAATTATGATTCACTTTATGTATCTTTATTGTGTTTCCTTTACTTATTGCAGAGTTAAGTTATATAATAATGAGTGTATTCTATTATGATCTATGTATTTGATGAATGTGATGCTTCTTGTCGTATTATTTTATCGACTCTTCACTCCATAAACCTGAGGTCATGTTTATTGAGCTCAGTTTCGCTTGGGGAAAGCGAAGTCTAAGCTTGGGGAAGAGTTGATACGTCCATTTGCATCACTATCTATTTCATAATTCACTGTTATTCATTGATATATTCGTATTAAGAGGTGATACTTATGTTATTTCATCTGTTTTTTGCATGGTTGATGACTTTTGGAGCATGGACCGCCTTGCAGTCAGGATTCTTATGGAAAAGTGTTGTTTGGAGGCAAAATCGTGAAGATTAGAAAATCCAGGAAATATATGGAAAATCCTATTTTTCCAGAAGACGAGGCTGCCAGAAGAGGAGTGGAGATGGGCCACGAGGGGCCCACACACCACCCTGGCGCGGGCCACCCTAGGCTGCACACCCAGGTGGTGGCCGCCCTAGCACACCTCTGGCTCTCCCCTCTGGCGTATATATTCCTCTTGAAACCCTAAGACTCGGGAGCAACCACAGAAATATTCCGCCGCCGCGCGGGGCGGAACACCGAGAGAGAAAGATCTCTCCGGCAGATAGAATTCTGCTGGGGGAATTCCTTCCCGGAGAGGGGAGATCGTCGCCATCTAAACCACCATCAAGCTAGACTTCATCGGGATCATCATCATCATCTCACTATCATCATCAGCAGCACCATCATCACCATCTCCATACCGCTATAACAATTGGGTTGAATCTTGCGTAGTTCTTAGGGGAAACTTTCCCGGTGTTGATTACTCTGTGTAGTTGATGCAATTGAGTGAACTGTTGAATTATTGGTTTATGTTCATATTGTTATACATCATTATTCCATCTCTGATCATGATCCATATGATGTCTTGTGAGTAGTTTCGTTTTGTTCTGAGGACATGGGAGAAGTCATGTTGTAGTAGTGGGATTGTGTTGAGAAAGATTCAATAGTTTGATATTTAAAGTTGTCGTGTACTTCTTCCTGTGGCCCATCTCCACCTCCTCCTTCTGGCATCTTTCGTCTTCTGGAAAAATTGGATTTTCTATATATTTTCCCGGATTTTCTGATCTTCGCGAATTTTGCCTCCAAACAGCACCTTTTCCATCAGAATCCTAACTGCAGTGGTCCATGCTCCAAAAGTCATCAACCATGCAAAAACAGGTGAAATTACATAAGTATCATCTCTTATATGAAATATATCAATGAATAATAGTGAATTACGACATAGAATAGTGATGCAAAATGGACGTATCAACTCCCCCCAAGCTTAGACTTTGCTTGTCCCCAAGCAAAAATGAGCTCAATAAACATGACCTCAGGTTTATGGAGTGAAGGGTCGATAAAGAATACGGACAAGAAGCATCACATTCACCAATACATAGATGATAATAGAAGACAACTCACTATTATATAACTAACTTGCAATGAGTAAAGGAACACAAAAAAAGATACATAAAGTGAATCATAATTGGTAATGGCAAACTTAGCTCTTGGTCGAACAATAGTTGATAATTTGCTGGAGTTCACCAATAACTGGTTTTCAATGATAGCTTTCAAAGTAGTAATCACCAAGATAAGAGCAATGTGCAAAACAAGGAAACATAAGAAACATGATTGAATAAATCATCATATGAATGAATGAAACACAACAACTCAAAATACTTGCTAAGATAGAGAGGAATAGGTTACAGATTCAACTAAAAAAAAGTAAAAAGAAAGCCCTTCGTAGAGGGAAGCAGGGATTCAAGTTTCATAAAGAGCTTCCAAAAATTTATGGTAACTTACTAGCTTTCAGATCTCATTGCCCCTATCATAAGCATCTTTAGGTGATTAAGGTTAAAGTGACACAACTAAGAGATATGCTTAACAAGTTATAAGTTAAAGTCTCATGCCCCTTACTTACGAAGACCGAACCTCATGCTACTCAACTTCGGTCACAAGTAAGCTCTTGTACTTGTAAATACATATGTGTCATACAGAACCGCCAACGGGGTACCCTTGCACATGATACAGGAGCTATCCATAATCAAAATGACAAGGCAAGCAGACAATGAGCATCTCAGTGATCTTTTTATTTGCTATTTGCATAGGTTTTTATTGAGGATGCTTCATAGAATGCTCACTATAGTTATGCTGCAAGTTTCCACCATGATTAGGCATGGCTTAGGCTAGCGGCTCAGGCGTTTCTCTAACACACATATAAACTCCATGATCTTACAAGTTCCAAATTAATTTCACACCGTCGGGATCCATAAGCAAAAGAACATGATATCAACTAGGTACAAAGTACTAGTGCAGGTGTTGAAAGCGTTCCCCATGTATACATGGTTCTGCTAACTTCACTCATACAGCGCAAGAATATACGCCAACAAAGAAGGACCCAATGGTTCAAGTTTATTAAGTGCAAGAAACTAAAGTGTGCCATCAAGTTCGTGAGAGCTTTAATCACTAATTTTCACATAACAATGTTGAATTTTGAAGGTAGATAAAAACAAGAATTACTTGGAATAGCAGTAATGCTAATGGAAGGTATGGTGGACACAAATGGCATAGGTTTTTGCCTTAAGGATTGGATGCACGAGAGAATGCCCTCTCAGTACAGGTTTTTGGCTAGCACGGCTAGGGTAGCAAGTATAAGAGTTGAAGGGAACACAAACAAACATACAAGTGATCAAAGAAAACATGCAATCTTCCTTGGAAGCACAAAGATCTTAACTAGAGAATCTAAACTTATGAGCAAATCAAGAAAGAAATATGATGAAATTATATTCTTTAGAGTACCTTTCTTTTTCATTCAACTCTAAAAAATAGTGTGCTACTGACGAGCCAGGTTTTCCAAAACCAACTAACTTAACTCAATGATCCCAAGTGATACCAATCCTAACAACAAGATCAATCATCTACCATGAATTAAAACTAATATAGATATGCCAAAGAGTAACGATAGAACTTATCATTAATATTCCATAATGGCAACTCACACCAAGGGATACATATCTAACGAGAGAGGGGACACTTCCATAATTGCAAAACATCCTACATGATAACTTCTCTATCATGATATGACTCTACTAAAAAGGTAAAAGGAAAGAAGATAATGATTGTGATACGCGGCACTACCCAAGCTTGGAACAAACCAAGGGGGATGCCAAACCTGATGACGAATTACTCCTTCGGTGGTGGTGGTATTCTTCATCATCGTCTGACTTCTAGGGCAAGGGCTCCCCATCAATGAAGTACATCGTGGTCTCCAGCATCCTGAAACTGCTCAGCAGCACTTATGTGCTTAAACCTAACCTCATACTCAATGTTTGATTTTGAAAATCGTAGAGCTGTGCTTGCACTTCATTGGTTGTTTGGCGGAGTGAGAGGACTTCGTCCTTGAGCTCCGCAGTCTCTTTTTGGTGCTCGGCGATGAGTTCGGAGCAAATCTTATGGATGATATCCACTTCGCGTTCCGCCATCTTCTTGTACCTAAAGACTTCTTGCTCCAGTGCTTCCATCCTGTCGTCCAGACCACTCCTTGACCCTTAGGGCCCTTGAACCCTCTTTTATCCGGACCTCCCCATCTTCAAACAACAACTCCTTGGGATGAATCCTCAACTCTCTCATGTATGGGTTGATGATATCCTCTAAAGATCTTCCTTGGTTTGATCCAGAGGAAGAAACTATAGCTCCAAATCTAGGACTCTACCTGTCAGAAACAGATCGAAATGAGACACGACGAAAACGATATACGAACCTCGGGAGATCCGGGGGATTATATATTATGAAGTTTCACAACAAGAGGAAGGTACTGGGAGAAGAAAACGGGTCAGAGACGGAGTCCGGGTGGCCTCACCACCTGGTTTGGCGCGGCCAGGGGTGGGCCCATGTCACATGGTGGTGTGAGCCACCCTGGCTCCGTTTCCGTCCCTCATTTTGCTTCGTAGCTTCCTTATTGTCTAAAAACTGCAAAAATATAGTTGGATAGTATTTTCGCGGAACTTTTCTTACCAGAACTGTTACCTATTCAAAAACGGACTCTGCAGGTCTCTGAATTTGGTATCTAGTGGATTCTTCCGGAGTCACCACTTGAATAACATCGATATCTCCATCTTCATACACTTATTGCTTGAGTCATAAAACCTTTCTCTTCCTTATTACACCATTACCTCCACTACCTGGAAATTTCTTTCACACAAAACTTCACACAGTTCTCATTAGCAACATTAGTATAAGTGAAGTGATAAACCTTTTGAGCTCAATTTCAACTGAAAACCATCAAAACTAAGCTCATGTAGCAACTCCTTCCGAAAACCCAATAAGATTCAAAAAGGGAATCGAATAAAGAAGCAAAATGCAAGAGTGGCAAAATCTGTCAAAACATACCAGCAGGTAAAGATCAATTTTTGAAAAAAATCTTCTGTTGCTCAAATCAAAAGTTCAAAACTAACAAAGTTAAATAACAACCTGGGGCAGAAGCACAAAACATTACAGCTCAATCCGACATACAGAGATCTCTCATGAATTTTTACGGTGAAGCACAAAAATCTGTTCCAGGACAACAACTTCCCCAAATATTACTTCCCTCTCATTAGAGGTTGATCTTGACACAAAAACCAAACAAAGGATAAGGAGAGGTTATTACTGGATTAATAACTTCCAAGACTCAAAGAAAACAAAAACAAACTGAAAACACAAATAAATTGGGTTGTCTCCCAAAAAGCTCTTTCTTTATAGCCATTAAGATGGGCATGATAATTTCAAAGATACTCACATAAGAATATGAATTGAAGTGAAAGAGAGCATCAAGAAGCAAAACCTACACACGTTTAAGTCTAACCCACTTCCTATGCAAGGGCATTTTGTAAAACAAACAAGTTGTTGAAACCAGAGACTACTAGCATAGGAAGGCAAAATAAATCCAATATAAAAAAATTCATCATAAAATGAGGAAACTTGATATTATTGAGATACATAAGAACACTTTTCCCTCTCTCATAGTAACTTTCAGTATCATGCATAAACTTAACAATATAACTATCACAAGGACTATCGTAACAATGATCACTTATTCTAACAGAAAACACAGGAATACTAGATCTCATAACACTACTTTGTGAAATAATATTAGAGGTATCCTTACAAAAGGATAGTGTGTCCCTCTTCTACATATTTAGTAACAAAGTCTTTCACATTTCTATTATAGGTTCATCAACCATTGTTTATCAGGTTCAACAGCTTTACTTGTACTTTCATTAACCATACTAGCTATCATAGAATGTTCCTTTATCTAACTAGGAAAGGCATTTTCTCAATGTAAGCCTCGGGTGAAACATGATTAGCAGTATAAACTTCAGTATTTCTTGCAAGAACACTCTTAGAAACATCTTTATAAGGTTAGCGATACTTATTCCACTTCTTTTTAGGCACTTCAATATAGGAAGAAAAAGCCTTAAAATAAGAAGCAATAGCTTGAGAGTCTAGACCATAAGCATTTTTAATATTTTGAAAGTCACCAGTTCCCATAAAAGATTCAATGCATTCATAATCATAATTTATACCTGACTTTCTTCCTTTGTCATTCTCCCATGCTTCAGCATTATCTTCAATACGGTCCAGAAGATCCCGTTTAGCTTCTTCTTCCATGTGAGTGAATGATCTAGCACAAGAAGCATCCAATAAATCCTTGTCATGTAGAGGGAGCCTTGCATAAAAGTCATTGATAATAATATTGTTGGGGAGCTCATGAATGGGACATTTGAGCATTAGTAACTTCAGTCTCCCCCCAAGCTTGAGCTGTACTCTCTCCATCAAGAGGCCAAAAGATGTATATTTGATTCCGATCTTTATGAATCTCACTAGGAGGATAAAATTTTGAATAAAAGAGAGGCAATATTTCCTCCCATTCAAGAGCTTGAACATCTTTAGCAGCTTATACCATTCTTCAGCTCTTCCTTTCGGTGATAATAAGAATAACTTCTTCTTCACTTGATCTGTTGTAATACCTGCACACTTGAAAAACCCGCATAATTCGTGTATAAAGAGCAAATGATCACTAGGATGGACAGTTCCATCCCCAACATAGTAGTTATCCATAACATGATCAATAATTCTTGTAGGTATTTTTAAAAAACATCATTCTCAACAGGTGGTGGTTCATCTACTACCTTAGCAGTGGTAGTAGCTTTACCAAATAAGAAACTCAGTGAATTATCCAGAACGAAAATAAAGAAACTAACAGAAGTAAACAATAGTCACAGTAGAAGTTTCCTTTACCAGTTCCACTCTCCAATAGCTCTTCACACCCCGGCAACGGCGCTAGAAAATAGTCTTGATGACCCACAAGTATAGGGGGTGTTTCGCAGTATTTTCGATAAGTAAGAGTGTCGACCCAACGAGGAGCAGAATGTGCTGGCTAGTGGTATGTATTAGGAATTCTCTGCAAATACTTAGCAAACGGATTTTTAGGGGTTTTTGATAAAGCAAGTAAATAAAGTACGAGTAAATAAAAGACAGTAGAATAAATTCAGCAAGTGGCCCAATCCTTTATGCAGCAAAGGAAAAGCCGTTTGTATTACTTAAGATGACCAAACGTTCTCGAGGACACATGGGAAGACTGTCAAGTGCTTTCGCTTCATATAGTTGATTAATCTTCTTTATCTTGCTAAGTGTTGTGTGGGTGAACATGTGCTAATGTATCGACCTTCCTAGGACTAATACATACTTGTGATTATACCCCTTGCAAACATACGTAAGTACAAGATAGTAATTAAGGTAGAAACCTAACCACAAATTTAAACCCTAAGACCCTTACGTCCCTTGTGCAATGGTTTCCTAATAGGGGTTCAGGTTTCTATCACTCCGGCAACCCTGTGGCCCATCTCCACTCCTCCTTCTGGCATCCTTCGTCTTCTAGAAAAATAGGATTTTCCGTATATTTTCCCCGGATTTTCTGATCTTCGTGAATTTGCCTCCAAATGGCACCTTTTCCATCAGAATCCTGACTGCAGCGGTCCATGCTCCAAAATTCATCAACCATGCAAAAACAGGTGAAATTACATAAGTATCATCTCTTAATATGAAATATATCAATGAATAACAGTGAATTATGACATAGAATAGCGATGCAAATGGACGTATAAAGGGGTTAGTCCAAATAACAAACGTCGGCTAGATTATGTTCCTTTCCTTAGTCGTTTTTCATGTGCTGAGCAATTCCAAACTTGTTCTCTTGCTTGCCATGAAGCCAAGTCTTGTTGGACAGCAGCAAGTCGAAGAGTTAGCTTTTGGTGCCTACACTTCACATTTCTAATCGGCTAAGGTGTAAGTAATTTAAGCCAGCTGACGTATAAAACGTAAATGCAGAACATACAATTATATTAAGGTAATCCCCGAGTTTCTGCTTGGGGTGCCAAAGTTTCATTGATAAGCTCATCGCCGACATACAGGCCGACATATGATAGTTCGAGATACATACACTTTTCGCTAAGCGTAAACGGGCGAAGTAGAGCTACATTCCATGGACACATGGATTCCTTGTCGGACATGTCCGCCTTGTTCTTCCCCTGTGATTGTGCATCAATGAGGTAATAGGCATCATTGTGTAGTGCTTTTCTTACAATGAATGGCACTTCCCATGGAGGGGATAGATTATGCATGCTAGTAGTGCGCGGGCACCAGCCGAAGTACCAGATCACCTTCTCGGAAGACTCGGGGGTTCACTTTCCGGCTATGGTTTGGAGATTTTGCTGATATATGGTGGATCTGGACAAGGACAATTCTCTCGCTTATTCTAGCAGATCAACATAATTTTGTCGGGCTTCTTGCACTTTGGCTTCTGTGTATTGGGCGACTCTAGGCGAGTCATGCTCTATGTCGGCTGGTAATACAGCTTCTACCCCATATACCATAAAGAATGGCATAGAGTCTATTGATCAATTCGGAGTTGTTCTTAAACTCCACAGTATCGCTGGTAGTTCTTCTGTCCAGCACCCCACTGATCTTTGTAGCGGCTCAATGAGCCGGGGCTTTAGCCCGAACAAAATGAGTATGTTGGATCTTTCCACTTGTCTGTTCGATGCAGGGTGGGCTACTGATGCAACATCTAGCCGGATCATCTTATCTCGGCAAAATCGTGAAAATTTTCCTTCAGCAAAATTGGTACCATTGTCAGTTATGATACTGTGAGGATAGTCGTATCTCAAGATAATATCTTTGAGGAATGTCACAGTTGTAGCTCCAGCACATTTTCTGATTGGCTTCACTTCAATCCACTTTGTAAATTTGTCAACCATAACCAAGATGTGAGTCATGTTACCTTAGCCGTCTTGAATGGTCCAACCATGTCTAGGCACCATACAACGAATGGCCAAGTGATTGGTATAGTTTACAGTTCCAACATTGGCATGTGTGTTTTGGTGGCATACCTCTGACAACCATTGCATTTCCTTACTAGTTCCTCGGCTTTCTCCAAGGCACTTGGCCTATAAAATCCATGGCGAAAATCTTTTGCCACTAAGGCTCTAGACGAGGCGTGATGCCCATATTCGCCCCTAATGTATATCTCGGAGGATGTCAAGCCTTTCCTCCGGGTCAACACATTGCTGCAGAACCCTTATGACACTTCTCTTGTATACTTCGGCATTGATGATGGTGTATGCATTTGCTCTCCTCTAAACTTGTCTTGAAAGTATCTCATCACGTGGCAAAGTTCCATCCTTCAAGAACTCAAATATTGGCTTTGCACATGTTAGTATAACACGAACTGGGAAAAGTATTTCGTCCACTTCCATTCCATCCACCGACATAACACCCGCCGGATCAAGCTAAACAGTCCCTGGGTTCTGCGAAGCAGTCCCCAGGTTTGTTGAGATAGTCCCCGGGTTTGCCGAGGTGTTCCCCCAGTCAATATCCATAGGGGTAGCTTTTGATCCGGAGTTTGCCGGGACATAGATTGATTCAGATTCTAGTGAAGGTGTGATAGATGGTTCTCTCAAGTGCTCCAAAGAAACTCCTGGCAGGATAGGCTGTCGAGATGACCCCAACTAAGAGAGTATGTCGGCTGCTTCATTCTCAAGCCGAGGTACATGATGGAATTCATGTCCTCAAAGTACCCGCATATATTCTAGACATGAAATCTATAAAGGGCCATGTTTGCATCCAAGGCATCCCAATTACCAGATACATGTTGTATCACTAAATCTGAATAACTGAAGCACTGTATCCGACGTATCCCAACCTATTTTGCTACTTTCAATCCATGCACAAGCGTCTCATATTCTGCCACATTATTTGATGCTCGAAATGGATCTGGAGAACACATTTCAGCTGATCTTTCTTGGGCGAGGTAAGTACTACCCCGGCCCCTAATCCTTCCTTCAACTTTGAGCCATCAAAATGCAGCCTCCAATAGTTAGAGTCTGGCAAAGGTGGTTCATACTGCATCTCGGCCCAATCCACAAAAAAATCATCCACTGCTTGAGACTTTATGGCGTCCCTTCTATCAAATTGTGGTGCATATGGGGCTAACTCAATTGCCCATTTTGTGATCCAGCCACTCGCATCTTTGTTACTCATTATCTCGGATATGCGTGCTTCACATATCACTTTTATGGGGTGTTCTTCAAAGTAATGCTTGAGCTTCTTAGCTACCATGTACACACCATACGTCGTCTTATGATAGTGAGGATAATTCTACTTCAAAGTAGACAATACCTCGCTCATGTAATATACTAGCCTCTACACCAACTTACCCTCTTCGTCGCGCTCCACCACTACCACGACACTTATGACTCGGTTGGTCGCTGCTATATAGAGCAACATTAGCTCTTTGGATAGTGGTGAAGTTAACACTGGTGTAGAGGCTAGTATCTTTTTTAGTTCATGAAACGTGCTATCCGCCTGCGGTGTCCAAATAAACTTATCTGCCTTTTTCATTAGCTGATAGAGGGGCAATGCCTTCTCTCCCAGCCAACATACAAACCGACTTAACGATGCCAGGCAACTAGTGAACCTCTACACATCATTAAGGCACTTCGGCAGTTCCATTCTTTTTATGGCTCGGATCTTAGTGGGGTTGGCCTCGATACCTTGGCTGGACACGAGAAAACTGAGTAACTTCCCAGCAGGCACACCAAAGGTACATTTCTCCAGGTTAAGCTTCATTCGGAACCTCCTTAGGTTTGCAAATGTTTACCGGATATCATATAGGATCGTTTTGCTTTCCTTTGTTTTTATCACAACATCATCGACATATACTTGGACATTTTTCCCAATTTGATCATGTAATCATTTTTGCATACACCTCTGATACGTTGCTCCTGCATTACGTAAGCCAAATGGCATGGTGCGATAGCAATAAACCCCATATGGGGAAATGAAAGCAATTTTTATTTAATAATCTGGGTTCAGGGGTATCTAGTGGAAACCAGAATACGCATCTACAAATGACAACAACTAACACCCAGCGGTCGAATCTATGACATGATCTATCCGCGACAGTGGGAACGGATCTTTTGGACACGCCTTATTCAGGTTCGTGTAGTCGATACACATACGCCACACCACTGCTACATTCAGATCATCCTTCTTCTTTTCTACAAGCATCGGATTAGAGAGCCAATCTGGATAGAGTACTTCCATGATAAACCTGGCTGCAAGGAGCTGAGCTATCTTATCACCAATAACCATTCTCCTATCTTCGGCGAAGTGGCGGAGAGGTTGCTTCACTAGCTTAGCTCCGAGTCTCACATGCCAAGAGTGCTCGGCCAACTCCCTCGGTACACCTTGCAGATCCGGTGTGGACCAAGCAAATATATCCCGATTCTCACGGAGGAAGTGGATGAGCTCACTTTCGTATTTGTCGCTTAACCCGGCACCAATGGTTACATTGCACTCTGGGAACTAATCATCAATGGGCACTTTCTTGGTATCATTTGTTGCTTGAAACGAAACACTTCCATGCGGGTTACTCAGCGCCGGCATATGCAGCTGTGCGGACTGGGCCAATGCCTCCACCTTCAGGATTCTCCTTTTATCTTGTGCAATCACAAGTGACTCAGCCAAGTTTGACCCGGCCGAAGCACATACTATCGAGCACCGGAAGTCCCCAGCTATGGTGATCACTCCATTTGGCCTAGGCAATTTCATTTTCATGTAACTAATGTGATTACTTGCCATAAACTTGTTGAGAGCAGGCCTGCCAAGTAACGCATGATACACGCTTTCCATGTTTAGAACTTCAAACTCCAAATTCTCAGTCCTGCAGTTCTCCCTTGTGCCGAATAACACGTCAACCCGGACCTTTCCAATGGGCTCGCAAGAGATACCCGTCACAATGCTGTGGAAAGTTGTCCTTGTTTCTTGGAGCATGTTCTCTGATATTCCCAACTTGTGCATTGTGTCCTTGTACATGATGTTGATGCTACTGTCATTGTTAATCAACACCTTCGAGAATCTCACATTGATATTCGGCCCAATGAATGTCGGATCCAGCACTAGTGCATATGATCCAGGACTCGGCATGATCTTGGGGTGATATTCCAAGTAATCTCCTAATCTGCCCTAGGCATATACCTCGTCACAGCTGGCATAACTGCATTCACCTCCATATGTCGGTGTTGCAAGCTCTTTCTATCAGTCTCCTCGGTGGTGAACACACAGTAACTCTAGTGATGTTCTTTGTATTCATTTCTCCCATCATTGTCAAGATACCTTTGGTTATGCTGTTGCTGATCATCTACTTGATGCACTGCATCTCTTCTCTCATGGTTTTCATACCTCTGTGGAGGTGGTGGTAACATCAGTTGTTGCCCATTTGCCCCAGTGAGCTGCTACTGCCAGTGTGCATCGTCCTGAGGTTCATCATGCCGTGGTGCATCGTGGCGAGGTGCATCATGCTGAGGTGCCTGAGCATTCCCCGAGCCACCTTGCTCTATTTTCCTCATCCACTCACAATGTCGGGTCGTATGATTTGCCAGGTTACTCGTATTTGGTGTGTGAAATTTGCACAGCTGATCCATCATAGACTCGTATGTATACCTCGGCATGTCCTTCTTTTCCTGCCACTGTTTCTTCTGTTCTGGTGTCTAAGTTTTCTTGCCATTATTTCTTGGAGTCCACTGTTGCCCACTAGTTTTCTGACGTTGGCTAGCATTGGCATTTGGCTGATCCTGATCCACAACCGCAACTTGTTGCGAACTGTATCTATAATCTGGTTACTCATCTCTCCTTTTACCTCGGAAGTCATTCCGCCGAGGTGACCCGGTTCCATCTCAGTGTAGTACTCTTCATTTGATTCACTTGTAATTAGCCGAGGTTGAGTTGGATCACCCAACACATATGAATCAGCTATCTAGATTGTTTCTATCAAGGTAGTTGGCATATCCCTTTGCAGCCTTTGCCACAGCATACTCACATACCTACGTGCTTATGCAAACCAGGCAATGTCATGTGACTCAATTACCGCCTCACATTGCACCAGCGAGTTAAGAACTCCTGGTGAGTCTCATTTGTCCTTTGCTTGCACATTGCCAGTGTCTATGGCCTATTCGGCCTCTTGTATGTGCTTGAGAAGTTGCAAATAACATTACCTCAAAGTGATATGGGAATGAAGGAGGAGGTGAAGCCTAATTTTAGGACTCCACCAAGCTAGGTCATGCGGGCGCATCCCATTGATGATTGGCACGCCAGGACGACCTACGATATGTAATGATAAGCCTAAGGTTATGTCAAATATTATTGCTATGTTATTGACTCCGAGTCTAGGTTAGGTTCGAATCCGTTGTGTGTTCGGTTTGGGTCTATCCAATCGACTAGTTGCAGGCCTCCTATATAAAGGAGTCAGTCACCTAGGGTTTAGGGGAGTTTAGTTGTTTAGTCTAAAAACTATATTGTGCTTCACCGTGTATCATCCCTCCGGGGACAGTGATACTTTTTATCATATTATTGCTGTGGAGGTTCTTGTGTTCATCAAGGATTGTCGTGCTCAGGTTTGAGGCGTCGTGATCTTCATCACGTTACTTGTTGGATCAATTCCTCTTATATAGGTTGCGTTCAACGCGCGATTGGGAGATTACCTATCTGGTGGACTCGCTATGAAAGATTGGGACAAAACTCAAGGATCATCGGCTTGATTCGTATCAGGTGGTATCAGAGCTCTCGTTGATCACAACATGTTTTTGGATCATCTGCGGACTGTTTTTCTACAAGCAGTTTACAGATCGGTTGTGGAGAAGAGATTGAAAGTTGAAGTTTTTAGATTGGATCTTATTCTTCATTGGCAGCTTCTTCAAATCTGATCTGGGTCGGCCAAATTTTCTACATATTTGGTTTTGTGTGTTGTGCGTTTAGGTGGAGAAATATAGGAGGAAAGATTTGATACGTACAGATTTGGCAATGTTTTGGATTGAAGGATCAATCGTTTCATGATCGAAAGGATCTGGTGCATATCAGTTTTGCGTCAGGCAAGAAAGGAAGATATCGTGGAGGCCAGAAAAAAAGGTGCTGATTTTTTGGCCGATTTGGGAATCATTTCCCTGATCAAGGAGTACAGTTAGTGTACGTTGAGATTTTCTCTCGTACAGGTGCACTCCTGGTCATGTTTAAAAAAAGACAAACAATCGATACCTACAAGTCACATAAGTGCAACGTGCGTGTAAAAAAGGACAAGCGCTCCTAATCTGTATGTAATAAGTACGTAAGGTCCTAGCTAAGCTAAGGAAGCTTTCCGGGGAGAAAAAAAATAGATCGTACTTGTTCAGATCGAAACAAGTTGGGATCGATCCCGTTTGACAAAAAACACGGATCGGTACTTGTCGCAAGACCTCAGACTACCTCTATCCTTTCACGTAAGGTTGTCTATGTTCTGCCTTCAAAGGAGTTGCATCGTGCAAGTCAAGGAGAAAAAGAAAAGTAGAAAAAATGATGGATTCTTTTTCAGGAGATACTTTGGGCTTGAGGTGTACACGTGGCAAAAAGTTTAGTGTTGTTTTCAATGATTATCTCGATCTCCTGAATGGAGTGACCCGTGATGCATCCGAGCTTAGATGGTGCCTACATAGACTTGCGATAGTTGAGGAGTACCAAGATTGGGAAAGGCACATGGAACGGGGTTTCCATCGATGTCGCAAATACAATGGCAAGTTTAGTGGGTATGATGGGTATGTTCTTACTCACCTGCGTGTGGACAAGGAGTTAGACAGTTAGTGGTCTGAGGTGGTTAACATAGATGGTTTTTCTCATACCTGGGAGGACTACAAAAGTTTTCTCTATAATGGTTTCGTATTACCGTATATGGAGGAAAACGAGCAGCCGCCCAAGGTTGTGAATGGGATAGTGGATGTTGGCAAGACCATAGTGAAGGAAATATACCCTGAGAGGCAATAATAAAGTTGTTATTATGTATTCCTTGTATATGATAGATGTTTATTTTGCATGCTATAAATGTATTGATAGGAAACGTCAATACATGTGTGTTTAATAAACAAAAAGGGTTCCTAGTTATGCCTCTCTTATAGACTAGCTTGTTGATTAACAAGATGATCAAGGTTTCCTGATCATGGACATTGGATATTGTTAATAACAAGGTCACAACATTTGTGAAATGATGTGATGAACACTCATCCAAAGTATAGCATTACGATCAAGTCATTATGTTTATATTGCTATAACATCATACGAAGCAATCTTTATCCTTAGATCATGAGATCATGTTAATTGCTAACACCAGAAAAGTATCTTGATAACATCAAACGTCACACCGTAATAGGGTGACTATAAAGGTGGGTTCAGTGCTACGAAGGTGTTATGTTGAGGCTCATGGATCAAGAGTGGAATTTGTCAATCCTGATGACGGATAGATATACTCTGGGCCCTCTCGGTGATATCACATTAAGATAGCTTGCAAGCAAGTGATGTGATCACTAGAATATTATATCATAGGAACGAGAAAAGAGTGCATGTCGGTAACGAGATCAAACTAGGTATTTGGATACCGATGATCGAATCTCGGACATGTATTATATCATGACACAAAGGGATTAAATTACTAGCGTTAAAGGTTCTCACGATCATAGAAGTCATCGTTGAATGTGCAGGAGTCAGTATGGATCTCTAGGTCCCGCTTCTGATTATTGATCTGAGAGGAGTCTCAATCATGTCTACATTATTCGCGAACCATAGGACGACACACTGAAGGGTTGTCGGACACCATTTAGGAGCTCATATGTTTCAGACAAAAGGTTTGCAAAGCGCAGGAAATGTTTCGATAGAAGCAGGAATTGTTTCGATAGAAACCAGAATTGTTTCGGATGAATTGCAGAAAGTGGTTCTGCATGTGATATTGAAATGTTTGTGAATGTTTCTCAATTAAAGTAATTAACAAATTTTTGAATAAAATAAATAAAAGAGTTTTATTAATTGAGAGTTGCATTAAATTTGGTGGAAATTTAATGCATGTGAGTGGAATTTTGGGTGGAGTCAAAATTTATGTGAGTGGAGCTTCACCACATGAATGAGGAAGAGGTGGGGGCACCCCCCTTTGGCAGCCGGCCATGGGAGGGGAGGAGCCCCCCTCTCCTATAAAAGGCCCCCTTCTCCTCCCTCACAAAACATACCTCGTCGTGAAGGATCTCTCTCCCCCTCTAGATATTCCCCATGGTCTCGGATTAGCGAGATACATATTCCCGGTGGCCTTGCATCTGGAAGGAGTTGCTGCTTCCGCTGATTCATAGGAGCGAGGAGTTGGAGGTTGTCCGGTAGCTTGAACGTGTGTGCGAGGACGGATGTGCTGCTGATTTGCGGCGCTCGGACTTCCACACGATCTTGAGATCAGCAAGGGTATGACTACATCAATCACGAGTTCCTACTCGTTAACAAAACTCGTTGTCTTCGAGGGTAAGTTCTCCATGGATGTATGTCCACCCGTTGCTCTGTATCTAGTAGATAGATCTTGGCGTATAGTTCTCATCGTAGGAAATTTTTTGTTTTCTTTGCTGCGAACCCAATAGTGTTGTCAGAGCCTGATCTATGCGTAGGTGCTTTGCACGGGTAGTACACATATGTTTATATGTGGGCGATGATGATCATGTTATTGCATCTTCTATGTATTTTGGATATTGGTGGCATAGTGGGATGAAGCGGCCCGGACCAACCTTACATGTCATCGTACATGAGACCGGTTCCACGACTAACATGTAACTAGTTTTGCATAAGTGGCTGGCGGGTGTCTGTCTCTCCTACTATAGTCAATATATGATTTACAACGAGTTGCTAATAACTTGGTTATCCTCATTGTGGTTCATGTTCGTAGGTAATACCGGTTCTATCTTCGAAAGCCCTAAGCCACGTAAAACTTGCAATTGATAAATTAGAGGCGTCTAGTTTAGATCGTTGCTGGGCTAGTGTCTTGATATGGTATTATTGTAAGTAGATGTATGATAGATACTCTTACAACACACTCAACGTGTAAGTTCCATAGACCTTGGCCTTACACACAAAGGAATGATAGAGATCATACCACGATGCAAATGATAGAGATCAAATGCATGAACCATATCATCTCGCTTTACACAATAGATGTTAGCATCTTATACGGCTAGTTTGGCGCTTTTGGTAGCATTGTAAGATGATCCCTCATTTAGATATCAAGATAAAAATGTGTTCTTCCTTAAGTATGCACTGTTCTATGGATCGTGTTTCGAGACATCACGTGATGATCGGGTGTACTTGACTCTACGCTTTCATACAACGGGTGTAAGACAGGTTTACACACGCGAGTACAAAGGTTCTTACTTGGCGAGCCTAGCATGTACAGACATGGCCTCGGAACACAGACCGAAAGGTTAAGCATGAGTCATATAGTTGATATGATGCCCATATAGATGCTCGCCTTTGAAGCTACACCGACTCACGTGATGATCAGACTTGGTGTAGTGGATTTGGTTCATGTCATCACCAAAAAGACACGAGGGATGTCGTTTTTGAGTGGGAGTTCATTAGTAATTTGGATTAGTGGAACTCAATCTATCATAAACTTAGTCTAAATAAACTGTACAAATTCTGTTGTAGATGGCACCCCCTGCTTTTAATTTCAATGTGTTCATGGAGAAAGAGAAACTTGTTGTGAATGGTAGCAACTTCACCAACTGGGCTATGAATTTGAGGATTCTCCTCACAGCTGCACAAAAGCAATATGTGCTAGAGGCGCCGCTAGGCCCCCCACCAGCTCCTGATGCCCCTGACAAGGAAAAGAATGTCTATATAACTCGTCAAGAGGACCACAACTTAGTTCATTGCGGCATAATGTATGGGCTAGAGCCAGAACTTCGAAAGCGTTTCAAAAATGGCAATGCTTTTGATACCATGGGAGAATTGAAAATGATTTTCGATACCCCTGCTGCCATAGAGAGTTATAATGCTTCTGAAAAGTTCTTTAGCTGCATGATGGAGGAGAACAGCTCCGTTAGTGAGCATGTACTCAAAATGTCTGGGTACACCGATAAGCTTGTGTCCTTGGGAATAACGATTCCCATTGACTTAGGCATACATCGTGTTCTCCAATCTCTGCCACCTAGCTACAAGAGCTTCGTGATGAACTATAATATGTAGGGCATGAAGAAGTCTCTTCCCGAGCTTCTGTCAATGCTTAAGACTGTAGAAGTGGAGATTAGGAAAGAACATCAAGTGTTGATGATCAATAAGACCACCGGTTTCAAGAAGGACAAGAAAGTCAAGCAGAAGGGAAAGAAGGGCGGTAAATCTGTTGCCGCACCTGAAAGGAAATCCCGAGCTGGCCCTAAGTCTGATACCGAGTGCTACTATTGCAAGGGGACTAGCCATTGGAAGCGCAACTGCCCCAAGTATTTGGCGGACAAGAAGGCCGGCAGGCAAACAAAGGTACATGTGATATACATGTTATTGATGTGTACTTGACTAGTACTTGCAGTAGCACCTGGGTATTTGATACGGGATCGGTTTCTAATATATGTAACTCGATTTAGGGGCTGCCGAACAAGCGACAGCTAGCAAGGGATGAGGTCACGATGCAAGTCGGCAATGGATCAAGAGTTGATGTGATCGCCGTCGGAACGCTGCCTCTCCATATGCCATCGGGATTAGTTATAAATCTGAATAATTGTTATTTGGTGCCTGCACTAAGCATGAACATTGTATCCGGATCATGTTTGATGCAAAGTGGTTATTCGTTTAAATCTAAAAACAATGGTTGTTCGATTTATATGGATAATATCTTTTATGGTCATGCACCTGTGTTGAATGGTTTATTTCTGTTGGATCTCGATAGTAGTATTACGGATATTCATAATGTTGATGCTAAAATGATTAAGCTTGATGATGATATATCTGCATATATGTGGCACTGCCATGTAGGTCATATTGGCGTTAAACACATGAAGAAAATCCATTCTGATGGACTTTTGGAATCACCTGATTTTGAATCATTTGATACATGTGAGTAGTGCCTTATGGGCAAGATGACTAGAACGCCGTTTTCCGGCTCAATGGAACGGGCGACAGATTTATTGGAAATCATACATACTGATGTATGTGGACCAATGAGTGTGTCGGCGCAAGGTGGATATCGTTATGTTGTTACTTTCACGGATGATTTGAGTAGAAACGGATATATCTATTTGATGAAACACAAGTTCAAGGAATTTCAGAATGAAGTGGAAAATCATCGTAACAGAAAGATCAAATTTCTACGGTCAGACCGGGGAGGAGAGTATCTTAGTTACGAGTTTAGCACACATATGAAAGACTGTGGAATAGTTTCACAACTCACGCCTGCCGGAACACCACAATGTAACGGTGTCAGAACGTCTTAATCGTACTTTATTGGATATGGTTCGATCTATGATGTCTCAGACTGACTTGCCACTGTCATTTTGGGGTTATGCACTGGAAACCACTGCATTCACTTTAAATCGGGCACCATCTAAATCCGTTGAAACGACACCATATGAATTATGGTTGGGAAACAAACCTAAGCTGTCATTTCTTAAACTTTGGGGATGCGATGTTTATGTGAAGAAACTTCAGCCAGATAAACTCGAACCCAAAGCGGAAAAATGCGTCTTCATAGGATACCCTAAGGAAACGATTGGTATACCTTCTATCACAGATCTGAGGGCAAGGTTTTTGTTGCCAAGAATGGATCCTTTCTTGAGAAGGAGTTTCTCGCAAAAGGTGTGAGTAGTCGGAAGGTAGAACTCGAAGAGGTTATTGAACCTTCTCTTCATGAATTGGCGAGTAGTGCAGCACCGAAAGTTGTTTCAGAGTTGACTTCACCTAATGAAGAGAGAGCTAATGATAATGATCATGAAACTCCGAAAGAGGACACTACCGAACCTCGCAGGTCAAGCAGGACACGTGCAGCTCCTGAACTATACGGCAATCCTGTTATCAATTTCATGATTGATGAAATAGATGACCCTGCGACGTATGAAGAAGCGATGATGTGCCCGGATTCCAACAAATGGCTAGAAGCCTTGAAATCCGAGATGGAATCCATGTACGAAAACAAGGTTTGGTCCTTGGTGGACTTACCTCACGATCGAAAGGCCGTTGAGAATAAATGGATTTTCAAAATAAAAACTGATGCTGATGGTAATGTGACCATCTATAAAGCTCGACTTGTCGCAAAGGGGTTTCGAAAAATTCAAGGAGTTGACTACGATGAGACATTCTCTCCCGTAGCGATGCTAAAGTCAGTTAGGATTATGTTAGCAATTGCTGTATATTTCGATTATGAAATATGGCAGATGGATGTCAAAACTGCGTTCCTCAATGGTAATATTGAATAAGATTTGTATATGATACAACCTAAGGGTTTTGTCGATCCTAAGGATGCTGATAAGGTATGCAAACTTCAGCGATCCATCTATGGACTGAAGCAAGCATCCCGGAGTTGGAATCTTCGCTTTGATGAGGTGATCAAAGAGTTTGGATTTGTCGAAACTTATGGAGAGGCTTGTATTTAAAATAAATTGAGTGGGAGCAATGTGGCATTTCTGATATTATATGTGGATGACATATTATTGATTGGAAATGATATAGATCTTTTAAACAGTGTTAAAAGTTATCTAAATAGCAAATTTTCGATGAAAGACCTTGGTGAAGCTTCATATATATTAGGCATTAAAATCTATAGAGATATATCAAGGCGCCTAATTGGGCTATCGAAGAGTACATACCTTGAGAAGATATTAAAGAAGTTTAATATGGACGTAAGTAAGAAGGGGTTCTTACCTATGTTGCAAGGCAAGACATTGAGTAAGACTCAAAGTCCGGCTACGGCGGAAGAAAGAGAGATAATGGATAAGATCCCCTATGCCTCAGCCATAGGCTCTATAATGTATGCCATGCTATGTACAAGACCAGATGTGGCACATGCTATTAGTTTGACTAGTAGGTACCAATCTGATCCAGGTTCGGAAAACTGGATAGCGGTCAAGAATATCCTTAAGTACTTGAGAAGAACTAGGGATATGCTTCTTGTATACGGAGGTGAAGAAGAGCTAGTCGCTAAGTGTTATGTCGACGCTAGCTTTGACACCATTCGGATGACTCGAAGTCTCAATCCGGATACGTATTTCTCTTGAACGGAGCAATAGTTAGTTGGAGGAGTTCCAAACAACCTGTGGTGGCTGGATCAACGACGGAGGCAGAATATGTTGCTGCTTTAGAAGCAGCACAGGAAGCGGTTTGGATGAAGGAGTTCATAACAAAACTAGGTGTGGTTCCTAGTGCGTTGGACCCAATGGTGATCGGGTGTGACAACAATGGAGCCATAGCCAACGCAAAGGAACCAAGGTCTCACAAGAATTCCAAGCATATTGAGCGCCAGTTTCACTCCATCCAAGATCATGTCAAGGATGGAGATATAAAGATTTGTAAAGTACACACGGACCTGAATGTAGCAGATCCGATGACTAAAGTTCTCCCTAGGGCAAAACATGATCAACACCAGATCGTACTTGTTCAGATCGAAACAAGTTGGGATCAATCCCGTCTGGAAAAAAACACAGATCCGTACTTGTCGCAAGACCGCAGACTACCTCTATCCTTTCACGTAAGGTTGTTTACGTTTTGCCTTCAAAGGAGTTGCATCTGGGCCCGATGACGGATAGATATACTCTGGGCCCTCTCGGTGATATCACATTAACATAGCTTGTAAGCAAGTGATGTGTTCACTAGAATGTTATATCACGGGAACGAGAAAAGAGTGCATGTCGGTAACGAGATCAAACTATATTTGGATACCGATGATCGAATCTCGAACATGTATTATATCATGAGACAAAGGGATTAAACTAGTAGCGTTAAAGGTTCTCACGATCACAGAAGTCATCGTTGAATGTGCAGGAGTCAGTATGGATCTCAAGGTCTCGCTTCTGATTATTGATCTGAGAGGAGTCTCAATCATGTTTGCATTATTCGCAAACCATAGGGTGACAACGGGTTTCCGGACACCATTTAGGAGCACATATGTTTCAGACAAAAGGTTTGCAAAGCGCAGGAAATGTTTCGATAGAAGCAGGAATTGTTTCGATAGAAACTGGAATTGTTTCGGGTGTTGCAGAAAGTGGTTATGCATGTGATATTGAAATGTTTCAAGGCGTTTTATGTGAATGTTTGTTAATTAAAGTAATTAACAAAATTCTAAATAAAATAAATAAAAAAGTTTTATGAATTGAGAGTTGCATTAAATTTGGTGGAAATTTAATGCATGTGACTGGAATTTTGGATGGAGTCAAAATTTATGTGAGTGAAGCTTCACCACATGAATGAGGAATAGGTGGGGGCACCCCCCTTTGGCCGCCGGTCATGGGAGGGGAGGATCCCCCTCTCCTATAAAATTCCCCCTCTCCTCCCTCACAAAACACACCTCCTCATGAAGGATCTCTCCCCCCCCTCTAGATATTCCCCCATGGTCTCGGATTAGCGAGATACATGTTCCCGGTGGCCTTGCGTCTGGAAGGAGTTGCTACTTCCGCTGATTCGCTGGAGCAAGGAGGTGGAGGTTGTCCGGTAGCTTGAACGTGTGTGCAAGGACGGATGCGCTACTGATTTGCGGCGCTCGGACTTCCACACGATCTTGAGATCGGCAAGCGTACGACTACATCAACCACGAGTTCCTACTCGTTAAAAAAACTCGTTGTCTTCGAGGGTAAGTTCTCCATGGATGTATGTCCACCCATTGCTCTGTATCTAGTAGATAGATCTTGGCGTATAGTTCTCATCGTAGGAAAAATTTTGTTTTCTATGCTGCGAACCCAACATATAGCACTTGTACCGAAGGTCGTGACGGCTGTGACTACTGTGAGAAGTTGATAGTTGTTCCATTGCCGACAGTTAGCAAGGTGGCAGCCATGATTTCTGAAGCATTAGCGGTTGATGTTTTTAAGGCTGATGTTGTTAAGGATGTCGAGGAGGATGTTGTACCATTGAGTGGGCTGAATTTGCAACTCAACAAGGTACAAGGCGATGCTTGCATGACAGTTGACAAGGGCCAGCATTGGAATTTATTTCAGGCGTAGTGTATGATCAAAGGCAAAGCATGCAAATTGATTATTGATGGAGGAAGCTGTACTAATGGAATTAGCAAGACAATAGTGGCAGCGTTGGGGTTGTCCACATGGCGTATTTCTGAACCTAAGCATCTACAGTGGTTAAATAGCTATGGTATGGTGAAGGTAACTCATAAGGTGCATGTGCCATTTACAGTTGGTGATTATGTTGATGAGATTGAGTGCGATGTGTTGCCATTGGAGGTATGTGGGCTTTTACTTGGTCGTCCATGGCAGTATGATCACAACGTTACACATGCTGGAAGAGCAAATACATATTCTTTTGTGCATGGTGGCAAACAACAGACTTTGAAGCCTATGCAAAATGATCACATAAAGTCTGATGTAGAGCTGGCAGTACATAAGGAGAAGGTGCACAAGGCTAAGCCAAAAGCTAGGCTAGCTAAGGTGGAGGATGGAGAGCATGACGCACAGTGTGACAATGTTGATATTGCTTCAGCTATGCCTGTAGATGACAAGCCAGTGGAAATTGTTAGTGACAAGCCAGTTGAAGTGCATCCTCTTATTGCTGAGAGGAAGGATGTTGCAGCATGTGTTCATAAGGTTGTTTGTGTTGACGCAGGTGTTCAGACGGATGATAGTTGTGCTCTTGATGTACTAGTGCATGTGGTGCAGTTGTAACAAGAGCAGTTTTGTTAGCACACCTGTGAGGCGTTTTGTTGGGACAGTTGTGTGGATGCATAGAGGCAAGGATGGACATGTTCGTCAGTTGTGTGGTCCAGGCATTACTCATCTTATGCCAGGTCATGCAAAGAAGGTCCATGTTTAGCAACCACGGGTTCCAACAAGAGTTGAGAAGAATACGGTGGCGCCTAGGTCCAAGCTCGTATGGAGACGCAAGGAGGTGCAGGCGCCAAGGGCTGTATCAAGTCGAGTAGGCCAAGAGGGAGGATGTGGTGAGGAAGGCGAGCAAGACTTGAAGATGGCGAAGACGGGTGAAGCTATTGTTCATATCACGCCACCTTTCCGACCCAACCCGCAAGCGTTGGGGACAACGCTTCTTGAAGGGGGGATGATGATACGGGCATGAAGGTGGGGGTGAAGCCTAATTTTAGGACTCCACCAAGCTAGGTGATGCAGGCGCATCCCATTGATAATTGGCACGCCATGACGACCTACGATATGTAATGATAAGTCTAAGGTTATGTCAAATATTGTTGTTATGTTATTGAGTCCGAGTGCAGGTTAGGTTTGAGTCCATTGTGTGTTCGGTTTGGGTCTTTCCAACTAACTAGTTGCAGGCCTCCTATATAAAGGAGCCAGCCACCTAGGGTTTAGGGGAGTTCAGTTGTTTAGTCTAAAAACTATATTGTGCTCCACCGTGTATCATCATTCTGGGGACGGAGATACCGTTTATCATATTATTGCTGTGGAGGTTCTTGTGTTCATCAAGGATTGTCGTGCTCAGGTTTGAGGTGTGGCAATCTTCATCATGTTAATTGTTGGATCGAGTCCTCTTCTTCAGGTTGCGGTCAATGCGCGATTGGGAGATTACCTATCTGGTGGACTCGCTGTGAAAGATCGGGACAAAACTGAGGGATCATCGTCTTGATCCGTATCACAAAGTCTAACTAACAGTTAATACTTCCTGGCAGAAAATTCTTCAACCAGACTCTTGCTGGCCCTTCCAACATCTGTCGTACATATCTCATATCCCATCTCAAATTGCACGTGGAAATGTTCACTACAGTTGCATAGTCAATGAGCCAATCCTCTGGCTTAGTGTTGTTGTCATACATCTTTGTTCCTCTAGACAACTGAAAGTTCGGCACATGTGGCTCTCTCCTGATCCGAGGTCCAAAGCATGCCGGACCTAGAGGACCTTATCCCTCAATCATCTCCGACCTATAGATTTGGTCCAACTTCAGCCTTGCATCATCTGGTTGCAAGTTCTTGTTTCCCAATCTTGATCCTATTACATGGTGCTCTGGCCTAGGAAATCTGGCATCAGCCATTGCCGAATAACCATCATTGTATCTATCTTAACCCGGACAAACATATTGCTGCTATGTTGTCGGGCCAGCACTTCGATCATGCCGAGGTGCATATTGCGGCTGCTATTGTCGAGGTGGGTTTTGCCCTGCTCCCATGGAGTTATGCTATCCGACATTGCCGTTTCTAGTGTTTCCCTAACCGGCATTGCCTTGGTCGTGGTTACCTCGGCCAGCTTCACCTCGGCTGGTATTGTGACGATCCTCATCAGCTTACATTGCTATTCCTTTCCTTGGCCTTGCTAGGTCATACAAGACCATCTATTCGTTCTTTCTCCCCGAAGTTTACCACCTCCTCTATTCTAGGGCCATCATGAGGTGATGATGCCGCCCCAGCAGATTTCGCCGGGTTACCCCTTGTCGAATGAACTATATGAGAGCCTCCTGCTATCGTAGGGTTTGCTTTGAGTATCTCCTCATTCTGCTTATTCGCTACTCTCACTAAGTGGTTTACTCTCTCATGATGCCTCTCCCGGGCTTATTCGGTAAGACCGTCTAACTCGGACGATGTTGCCTCTGCAGCCCTAAGGTTCTTCACCGGGGTACTATATCTTGCCAGCCCTGCTGCTACTAGGGTAGCAGATTGCCCCGACCTAGGCACATACTCCTTGTCTATCTCAGTGATCAAGTTTCTACCCATAATATTTACCCCATCCATACGAGTTGGGCTAATCCGGTTTGCTTTTGCATACTCACACAAAGTAATGTTCAGAGACTGTGGCAACTCAGCTACTTTCTTTGCCCCTGCTAACATTTTCTGTCGGGTCTCCTCTAGCTCGGCCTGTGCCTGAGCCGGATCTACTACAGGTGCTATGGGAGTTGCTAATCTATCTATTGCCTACTGCAACAGATTCTCTGGCCTCTCTAGTGGAGGAAACCTTGACCTAGCTGCCTTTGGGGTAGCGCCTAGATCTAGCGCCAGGTCCTTGCTTTCTCCTACATTTGGCTCTGTAATCATGACCTCAAACAGCTAGCGGGGCGAGCGATATGCGAGCCGCGAGCCGCGCTGAGAGGTGGTTCGCATCCCTTGATGATGTGATGTGGGTGGACGCAGGACTCGTCGACACCGATGTAGATCTTATGGGTGCCAAGTTTGATGAAGAGGCCGTTGCATGGAGGAGGGCGTCTGGCGAAGCTGCCGGCGTTTTCACTAAACAAGCCTGGAGACGATGCACTCACCGGTGGCGATGATGTTTCTCGTCTGGATCTTCCCTCCTTCTAGTGCTGCTAACCCTAAGGTGGGCGCCAAATATCATGGTGGTGGCACGTCAGATGCCATGTATAGGCTAAATATGGGGCCAATGAGAACGAGAGGTATCTAGGGAGGGATAGTGTGGTGATTCCACACACAAATGAGTTGTATTCACTAGGTCAATGGTGGATTATAAGGGCTCTTTGAGATGTTCTTGGGGAGGAAGAGGATGAACTTCTCAACTACCCACACAACTATCTAGGTTTTTCCTTAGTAAAAATGGCTGACCCTCTCTATGGAGGTCCTGGTGCTCCTTATATAGGGGAGCCCAGGTTACAAGCTAGGGCTTACATGGAAGGCATATTTGGCATATTCTCCGAATATGCCTCTCTCAGAATAGAAAAGCGGTGCTCCTCTTTTCCCCTTCGTAAGCTGATCCGGACTCATGGTGTAAGCCTCTCTAAGCCCTTCTATGGCGTGGTGTCACCCAACATAGGCAACATAACCCAACATAGGCAACGTCACCTTTGTCGGCCCGTACCCGTTGGTCCTTCCCCCTGTCCTCTATGCTCACGCTATAGTGGAGAGAGAAAACCTTTGACCAAGAAGATTCCTTCCTTCTCTTGTAAGCTAAGTCGTAACCGTAACCCGGCTCAGGCCCGGTTAACTCGGGCCTATGGGTACCTGCATACAAGTTACAAAGAGACTATCGACATACGTTGTATGTCGGCCGAGGTAACATTAGATGAACTCTGTCCGGGCCAGGTCTACCGTAAGTCAGCTTGCCTTGAGGTGACTCAGCCAGTTACACTTTGACCATGTCGTACCTCAACTATTATGTCCTTTATACCCCGGCTTGTCCCTTCCCGGGGTTATCACCCCAACACATTGCATGTTGCACTAGTGTGGCAAAAGTTGCATCACAGAATCCACGGGAGTGTGTGTGGTCTTGTGGATCAATGTGGTTTAGGAAAAGAACACATGCAATGACTCTCGTGGATCAATGTGGTTTAGGAAAAGATCACATGCAATGACTCTAGGAACTCCATGTGTCAAACGATGGTCATAGAGACCAAAAACACTTAGGAAAGCAGCTTCCACATTGTATGTTGCACTAGTGTGGCAAAAGTTGCATCACATAATCCACTAGAGTGTGTGTGGTCATGTGGATCAATGTGGTTTATAAAAAGAACACATGCAATGTGGTCATGTGGATCAATGTGGTTTACGAAAAGAACACATGCAATGACTCTAGGGACTCCATATGTCAAACCATGGTCATAGAGACCAAAAACACTTAGGAAAGAAGCTTCCACATTGCATGTTGCACTAGTGTGGCAGAAGTTGCATCGCAGAATCCACTTGAGTGTGTGTGGTCATGTGGATCAAAGTGGTCTAGGAAAAGAACACATGCAATATGGTCATGTGGATCAATAACTATAGTGGATTAATGTGGTTTAGGAAAAGAACACATGTAATGACTCTATGGACTCCATGTGTTAAACCATGGTCATAGAGACCAAAAACACTTAGGAAAGTACCTTCTGCATTACATGTTGCACCAGTGTGGCTGAAGTTGCATCACAGAATCCACTGGAGTGTGTGTGGTCATGTGGATCAATGTGGTTTAGGAAAAGAACACATGCAATGTGGTCATGTAGATCAATAACTCTAGTGGATTAATGTGGTTTAGGAAAAGAACACATGCAATGACTCTATGGACTCCATGTGTTAAACCATGGTCATAGAGACCAAAATCACTTAGGAAAGCAGCTTCTACATTACAGGTTGCATCAGTGTGGCTGAAGTGGCATCACAGAATCTACTAGAGTGTGTGTGGTCATGTGGATCAATGCGGTTAAGGAAAAGAACACATCTAATGTGGTCATGTGGATCAATGTGGTTTAAAAAGAACGCATGCAATGACTCTAGGGACTCCATGTGTCAAACCATGGTCGTAGAGACCAAAAACACTTAGGAAAGAAACTTACACATTACATGTTGCACCAGTGTGGAAAATGTTGCATCACAGAATCCACTGAGTGTGTGTGGTCATGTGGATCAATGTGGTTTACCAAGAAACACATGCAATGACTCTAGGGACTCCACGTGTCAAACCATGGTCACAAAGAACAAAAACACTTAAGAAACCAACTTCCATATTGCATGTTGCACCAGTGTGGCAAAAGTTGCATCACAGAATCCAATCGAGTGTGTGTGGTCATGTGGATTAATGTGGTTTAGGAAAAGAACACATAGACTCTAGTGGATCAATGTGGTTTTGGAAAACATCACACGCAATGACTAGGAACTCCATGTGTCAAACCATGGTCATAGAGACCAAAAACATTTAGGAAAGTTGCTTCCACATTCTATGTTGCACCAGTGTGGCAGAAGGTGCATCACAGAATCCATGGGAGTGTGTGGTGATGTGGATCAATGTGGTTTAGGAAAAGAACACATGCAATGTGGTCATGTGGATTAGTGTGGTTTAGGAATAGAACACATGTAATGACTCTAGGGACTCCATATATCAAACCATGGTCACAGAGACCAAAAACACTTAGGAAAGCAGCTTCCACATTGCATATTGCACCAGTGCGGCAGAAGTTGCATCACAGAATCCATTGGAGTGTTTGTGGTCATGTGGATCAATGTGGTTTAGGAAAATAACACATGCAATAAGCTCATGTGGATCAGTGACTCTAGTGGATTAATGTGGTTTAGGAAAGGAACACATGCAATGACTCTAGGGACTCCATGTGTTAAACCATGGTCATAGAGACCAAAAAACACTTAGGAAAGCAGCTTCTGCATTGCATGTTGCACTAGTTTGGATAAAGTTGCATCAAAGAATCGCCTAGAGTGTGTGTGGTCATGTGGATCAATGTGGTTGATGGAAAGAACACATGCAATGTGGTCATGTGGATCAATGTTGTTTAGGAAAATTACACATGCAATGACTCTAGGGACTCCATGTGTCAAACCATGGTCATAGTGACCAAAAACACTTAGTAAACCAGCTTCCATATTACATGTTGCACCAGTGTGGAGAAGGTTGCATCACAGAATCCACTTGAGAGTCTGTGGTCATGTGGATCAATGTGGTTTAGCAAAAAACACATGCAATGACTCTAGCGACTCCATGTGTCAAACCATGGTCATAGAGACCAAATACACTTAGGAAACTAGCTTCCACATTGCATGTTACACTACTGTGGCAAACATTGCATCACAGAATCCACTAGAGTGTGTGTGGTCATGTGGATCAATATGGTTTAGGAAAAGAACACATGCAATGACTCTAGTGGACCAATGTGGTTTAGAAAAATATTACATGGAATGACTTTAGGGACTCTATGTGTCAAACCATGGTCACACAGACAAAAATCACATAGGAAAGCAACTTCCACATTGCATGTTGCACCAGTTTGCAAGAAGTTGCATCACAGAATACACTGGAGTGTGTGGTCATGTGGATCAATGTGGTTTAGGGAAAGAACACATGCAATGTGGTCATGTGGATCAATGACTCTAGTGGATCAATGTGGCTCAGGAAAAGAACACATGCAATGTTTCTAGGGACTCCATGTGTCAAACCATGGTCACAGAGACCAAAAACACTTAGGAAAAGCAGCTTCCACCTTGCATGTTGTACCAATGTGGCAGAAATTGCATCACAGAATCCACTAGAGAGTGTATCGTCATGTGGATCAATGTGGTTTAGGAAAAGACACATGCAATGACTATAGTGGATCAATGTGGTTTAGGAAAAGAACACACATAATGACTCTAGGGACTCCATGTGTTAAACCATGGTCACAAGGACCAAAAACACTTAGGAAAGCATCTTCCACATTGCATGTTGCGCCTATGTGGCAGAAGTTGGATCACAGAATCCACTGGAGTGTGTGTGGTCATATGGATCAATGTGGTTTGGGTAAAAAGAACACATGCAATGACTCTAGTGGATCATTGTGGTTTAGTACAAGAACACATGCATTGACTCTAGGGAGTCCATGTGTCAAACCATGGTCACAGAGACCAAAAACACTTAAGAAAGCAGCTTCCACATTGCATGTTGCACTAGTTTGGCAAAAGTTGCATCACAAAATCTATTGGAGTGTGTGTGGTCATGTGGATCAATGTGGTTTAGGAAAAGAACACATGCAATGTGGTCATTTGGATCAATGTGGTTTAGGAAAAGAACGCATGCCATGACTCTAGGGACTCCATGTGTGAAACCATGGTCACAAAGACCAAAAACACTTAAGAAAGCAGCTTCCACATTGCATGTTGCACCAGTGTGGAAAAAGTTACATCACAGAATCCACTAGAGTGTATGTGTCATGTGGATCAATGTGGTTTAGGAAAAGAACACATGCAATAATTTTAGGGACTCCATATGTCAAACCATGCTCACAGAGACCAAAAACACTTAGGAAAGCAGCTTCCACATTCCATGTTGTACCAATGTGGCAGAAATTGCATCACAGAATCAACTAGAGAGTGTGTGGTTATGTGGATCAATGTGGTTTAGGAAAAGAACCCTTGCAATGACTAGTCGATCAATGTGGTTTAGGAAAAGAACGGATGCAATGACTCTAGGGACTCCATGAGCCAAACCATGGTCACATGGAGCAAAAACACTTGGGAAAGCAGCTTCCACATTGCACCTGGCACCAATGTTGCAGAAGTTGCATCATAGAATCCATTGGAGTGTGTGTGGTCATGTGGATTAATGTGGTTTGGGAAAAGAACACATACAATGATTGTAGTGGATCAATGTGGTTTAGGAAAAGAACACATGTGATACATTGCAAATGTATCTATAATTTTTGATGTTCCATGCTTGGTTTTATCTACTTTCTTATGTTTTGTTTCAACTTTGGAGTACTTGTTATACACTTTCTGGGACTAACCTGTTAATAAGATGCGACATTGCCAGTTGCCTGTTTTATGCTGTTTTTGGTTCTAGGAAAGTCAGAAAATCAATATTCTCAGAATTGGACGGGACAAAAGCCAAAGTTCCTATTTTACCGGAAGACTCACGGAGCCAGAATACGAGACAGAGAGGGGCCACAGGGTGGCCACACCATGTGGTGGCGCAGGCTAGCCCTGGCTGCACCACCAGCTGGTGTGGGCCCCATGGCCTCCCACCGACCTTGCCTCTTCGCCTATAAGAAGCCTCCCGATGCGAAAACCCTAAAAAGTCAAGCCTCCATCCACGAAAAGTTCCGTAGTGCCGCCGCCACCGAAGGGGAGATTCAGGGGACAGAAAGTATCTATTCTGGCACGCTGCTAGGACGGGGAAGTGGCCCCGGAGCCATCTCCGTCGATCTCCACCGCCATCTCCATCACCATTGCTGATTCCCATGATGAGGAGGGAGTAGTTCTCTCTCGAGGCTAAGGGTTCTACCGGTAGCTATGTGTTCATCTCTCTCTCTATGCATGATCTTATTGAGATCATGAGCTTGTAATCTATAGATCTATCTTGCTACTCAAGTGTTTTAATAGATCTTTTCTCTCCCCACGAGTGTGAAAGTGACAGTGTGCATACCATGGTGGCACTTAGGCTAGAGATTACAAATACTTGTTATGAGTTATATTTGGAGTTGGATGTCTTTATGAAATTGTGGTGTTTGTTGGACTCATCTAGTACTCAAGGTGACAGTGTGGGGTTTTCTAGATGGGAAAGACTTACTTTGAGGTGTGCTGTTATAGACCTAACAACGATTAGAGTGTTCAACCGGAGAGTAGTTAAGAGTAGTATCATGAAGAGAATATATTTATATGAGAGTGTTCACTAGTGAAAGTATGATCCCTAGGCCTTGTTTCTAAGCATTGAAACACCGTTTGCTACTAGATCTATTACATGTTTGCTTGCTTCCATCTTTATTTCAGTTTGCCTTTAGTCTTTTCCATGCCAACAAGCTACTATCACCGTTACCACTTATATTTATCCATACCACTTGTATTTCACTATCTCTTCACCGAACTAGTGCACCTATACACCTGACAAGTGTATTGGGTGTGTTGGGGACACATGAGACTTCTTGTATCTTGGTTGCAGGGTTGCTTGAGAGGGAATACCTTTGACCACTTCCTCCCTGAGTTCGATAAACCTTGGGTGATCCACTTAAGGGAAAACTTGCTGTTGTTCTACAAACCTCTGCACTTGGAGGCCCAACAACTGTCTACAAGAATAGAAGTGCATAGACATAAAGCTCTTTTCTGGCGCCATTGCCGGGGAGGTAAGGTAAAAGGTATTCACACTAGAGGATTAAAGAAGAAGAACCTCCCACGGCAAACACATATTTTCTGGTGTGAGTACTCGAGGTTATTTCCTTTAGATTCTGCAATTTTGTCTTTTTGTTTCTTGTTTTCACTAGTTAGGCTTAATGGAAAACAACAACAAAATTAGAGAGTTTTATAGTATTTATCTTGAGTTAGGACATGAAGTGTTTGAACAGAAATTTAAAAAATCTATGGAACTTTATTTGCATGCTAATAGCAATGTTGTTAGTATGAATTCTTTGGACACCATTATTGCTAATGATATGGAAAAGTCTAAGCTTGGGGAAGCTAGTTTTTATGAAAATGATCTTTTTAGTTCCCCAGCTTTGGAAGATAGCTATTCTATTACTTATGATGATACCAAACTTCCAATATATGATGATTACAATGATGAATATGATATTTTCAGTCCACCTACTATTGAGAAGAAAATTGATTATGATTACAATATGCCTCCTATATTTGATGATTATGGTGATGAGAATAATAATGATAGCTATTTTATTGAATTTGCTCCCACCGCAATTAATAAGAATGACTATGTTTATGTGGGGAGTATTAATTCTTTCATGCATGTGGCTCATGATAAGAATGTTTCTTGTGATAGTTATATTGTTACTTTTATTCATGATTCTACTGAAAGTTATTATGAGAGAGGGAAACATGGTTTTATGCATCTCAATAATATTAAGTTTCCCCTCTTTATGTTGAAAGTCTTGAAGTTGCACTTGTTTTTCTTTCCTATGCTTGTTGCTTTGTGCTTTCATGACTTGTTTCTTTAAAAGATTCCTATGCATAGGAAGTGGGTTAGACTTAAATGTGATTTGAATTTGCTTCTTGATGCTCTCTTTTACTTCAATTCATATTTCTTATGTGAGCATCTTCTCAAACTATCAAGCCTAACTTAAACGCATTAAAGAAAAGTACTTATTGGAAGATAACCCAAAAGTTTTAGATAAGTCTTGGAGGTTATTACTCAGTAATAACCGATCCTTATCCTTTTTATTTGCTTTTTTGTGCCAAGAGTAACCTCTAATGAGAGAGAAGTAATGATTGAGAAAGTTGTTGTCCCAAAACAGATTTCTATGCTTCACCGTAAAAATTTGTGTAAAATATCTGTACGTCTTTTTGAGGCGTGAATTTTTGGGCTTCTGCCCAAGGTTGTTATCTAAATTTCGTTAGTTAAAAACTTTTTGATTTGAGCAACATAAGGTCTTCGAAAAAATCCGTATTTACCTGCTGGTCTGTTTTGACAGATTTCTACTATTTTTTGCATTTGCTTCTTGTTGGTTCCTTTTTGAGTTCTTTTGGGGAATTGAGATTTTTGAGGAAAGTGATAGAGTAGCTAGTGTTTTAATGGAAGTTTTATTGGTGTTAGAACTGAACCTAAAGACTTATTTATCTTAAGTGCACTAATGTTGCTAATAAAGATTGTGTGAAGGAAAAATTTCAGGTGTATGGAAGGAATGAGTAGTAAGATGAAGGATGGACTAAAGCTCAAGCTTGGGGATTCCACACGTGTCACCCCAAGAAATATCCAAGAAGTACAAGCGTCAAAGCTTGGGGATGCCCAAGGCATCCCCTTCTTCATCAATAAAAATCTCAGGTTTCTTCCAAATGCTTCATTTTTATTGTTTCATGCACAGTTGTGTTGTTCTTGGAGCGTCTTCTTTTTCGTTTTTGTTTTGGTTTTTCATTTGCTTTTGTTTTCTTAGTTTTCTGAATAAATTGGTTGGACCCCCTCTTTCATACATTGGTTTTCAAATAGTTTGGTTTGGTTTGTAAAAGAGTAGGAAAGTTCATTGCTTGAGTGGTAAAGAGAGCTTATTTTTGACTATGGCCTATGCTTTGTCATGCCATGCTTGATATTGTTTTGTCTTTATGCTTAGTATTCTTTGTTGTAGCATGACTTGTTATAAACAACTGAGATTGCTTAATGTTCCTTGGATGAATCATGCGTTGTTTAAGCATATTAAAGCATAGTATTGTGGTATTTTCCTTTGATGCTTTATTTGGGTTGACTTAGCACATGCTCACACCATGTTATGACTATCTCAAGTCACCATAGCCTTTATGATCCTTTAGTTTTCAACTTGTAGTATCACTTTATGCTTTGATCAATGATGTTTTGTCGCTCTGCATGATTATAGCCATTATTGCTCTCTTAGTTTGTCGCTCCCAGTCTTTTGCTAGCCTCCACAACCAAGTATGAGTTCCACTCATGCATCCAACTCCCTAAACCAAGTTATTCCAAAGAGTCCACCATACCTACCTATTATCTTATGCTATTCCAAGTATATTCATGCTTTTATTTACCTTTGAAATTAAACTTGTTATGAGAAAACTAGTGATTAAAGCTCTCACGAACTTGATGGCACACTTTACTTTTTTGCATTTAATAAACTTGAACAATTGGGTCCTGCTTTGTTGCGTATATGCTTGCGCTTTATAAGTTGAAATTAGCAGAACCATGTATCATGGGGAACGCTTTCAACATTGCACTTGTACTTTGTACCCCGTTGATATCATGTTCTTTTGCTTATGGATCCCGGCGGTGTGAAATAAAAGTGGAACTTGTAAGATCATGGAGTTTGTATGTGTGTTAGAGAAACGCCTGGGCCGCTAGCCTAAGCCATGCCTAATCACGGTGGAAACTTGTAGCATCACCATAATGAGCACTCTATGAAGCATCCTCAATAAAAACCTATGCAAATAGCAAATAAAAAGATCATTGAGATGCTCATTGTCTGCTTGCCTTGTCTTTTTGATTATGGGATAGCTCGTGTATCATGTGCAAGGGGTACCCCGTTGGCGGTTCTTTATGATACACATGTACTTACAATGACAAGAGCTTACTTGTGACTAAAGTTGAGTAGCATGAGGTTCGGTCTTCGTAAGTAAGGGGCATGAGATTTCGGTTTATAACTTGTCAAGCATATCCTATTACTTGTGTCACTTTAACCTTAATCACCTTCAAGATGCTTATGATAGGGGCAATGAGAGCTGAAAGCTACAAGTACCATAATTTTTGGAAGCTCTTTATGAGACTTGAATCCCTACTTCCTTTTACAAAGGCCTTTCTTCCACCATAATATTGAGTCTCCACCTTCTAACTTTATGCACCTACTTTGAGAGCATAGTGGCCATTCTTAGTTCTATGTGCATTGTTCCAAGACTAGTTGATTGATGCATAACTTGTTATTGCTTGTTTTAAACTATTGTATCTAGTCACTCTTATGAACTTTGAAGGTGTCCTATGCATTTATATTTGCTACTCTATTAAGGGACAAGCTGAATACTATTATGCTATGTTTTCTTTATGTGAAACAAACAAACGTCTTGCAAAGCATTGTTATTCATGAATCTTTTGTTTGTGCCTTTTCATGTTGCATCATAGTTTCTTTGTCTTATTGCTAGAACTTTGTCTTTCATGTTATGATTGAAGTACTATGATCCCAGCTTTGAATGTTTTGCAAATACTTTGATCAAGTTTATGATGGTACATGTCACCTGAAAAATTATTCTTTCTTTTTATCACTTACCTACTCGAGGACGAGCAGAAGTTAAGCTTGGGGATGTTGATACATTGCAAATGTATCTATAATTTTTGATGTTCCATGCTTGGTTTTATCTACTTTCTTATGTTTTGTTCCAACTTTGGAGTACTTTTTATACACTTTCTAGGACTAACCTATTAATAAGATGCCACAGTGCCAGTTGCCTATTTTCTGCTGTTTTTGTTCCAGGAAAGTCAGAAAATCAATATTCTCGGAATTGGACGGGACAAAAGCCAAAGTTCCTATTTTACAGGAAGACTCATGGAGCCAGAATACGAGACGGAGTGGGGCCACAGGGTGGCCACACCATGTGGTGTGGGCCCCATGGCCGCCCACCGACCTTGCCTCTTCGCCTATAAGAAGCCTCCCGATGCGAAAACCCTAAAAAGTCAAGCCTCCATCCACGAAAAGTTCCGCAGTGCCGCCGCCACCGAAGGGGAGATTCGAGGGACAGAAAGTCTCTGTTCCGGCACCCTGTCGAGACGGGGAAGTGCCCCTGGAGCCATCTCAATCGATCTCCACCGCCATCTCCATCACCATTGCTAATTCCCATGATGAGGAGGGAGTACTTCTCTCTCGAGGCTAAGGGTTCTACCGGTAGCTATGTGTTTATCTATCTCTCTATGCATGATCTTATTGAGATCATGAGCTTGTACTATAGATCTATCTTGCTACTTAAGTGCTTTAATAGATCTCTGCTCTCCCCATGATTGTGAAAGTGACAGCATGCATACCCTGGTGGCACTTAGGCTAGAGATTACAAATACTTGTTATGAGTTATATTTGGAGTTGGATGTCTTTATGAAATTGTGGTGTTTGTTAGACTCATCTAGTACTCAAGGTGATAGTGTGGGGTTTTCTAGATCGGAAAGACTTACCTTGAGGTGTGCAGTTATAGCCCTACCAACGATTAGAGTGTTCAACCGGAGAGTAGTTAAGAGTAGTATCATGAAGAGAATATATTTATATGAGAGTGTTCACTAGTGAAAGTATGATCCCTAGGCCTTGTTTCTAAGCATTGAAACACCGTTTGCTACTAGATCTATTACATGCTTGCTTGCTTCCATCTTTATTTCAGTTTTCCTTTAGTCTTTTCCACGCCAACAACCTATTTTATATCACCGTTACCACTTATATTTATCCATACCACTTGTATTTCACTATCTCTTCGCCGAACTAGTGCACCTATACACCTGACAAGTGTATTGGGTGTGTTGGGGATACAAGAGACTTCTTGTATCTTGATTGTAGGGTTGCTTGAGAGGGAATACCTTTGACCACTTCCTCCCTGAGTTCGATAAACCTTGGGTGATCCACTTAAGGGAAAACTTGTTGCTGTTCTACAAACCTCTGCACTTGGAGGCCCAACAACTGTCTACAAGAATAAAAGTGCGTAGACATCAACATGCAGCGACTCTAGGGACTCCATGTGTCAAACCATGGTCACGGAGACAAAAAACATTAAAGAAAGCAGCTTCCACATTGCATGTTGCACGAGTGTGGCAAAAGTTGCATCACAGAATTTACTGGAGTGTGTGTGATTATGTGGATCAGTGTGGTTTAGGAAAAGAACGCATGTAATGTGGTCATGTGGATCAATGTGGTTTAGAAAAAGAACATATGCAATGACTCTAGGAACTCCATGGGTGAAACCATGGTCACAGAGACCAAAAACACTTAGGAAAGTAACTTCCACATTGCATGTTGCACCAGTGTGGCAGAAGTTGAATCACGGAATCCAGTCGAGTGTGTGTGGTCATGTGGAGCAATGTGGTTTAGAAAGAGAACACATGCAATGTGGTCATGTGGATCAATGACTCTAGTGGATCAATGTGGTTTAGGAAAAGAACAAATGCAATGACTATAGGGACTCCATGTGTTAAACCATGGTCATAGAGACCAAAAACACTTAGGAAAGTAGCTTCCGCATTGCATGTTGCACCAGTGTGGTAGAAGTTGCATCAGAGAATCGACTAGAGTGTGTGTGGTCATGTGGATCAATGTCGTTTTGGAAAAGAACATATGAAATGACTCTAGTGGATCAGTGTGGTTTAGAAATAGAACACATAAATGACTCTAGGGACTCCATGCGTCAAACCATGATACGTCCATTTTGCATCACTATTCTATGTCATAATTCACTGTTATTCATTGATATATTTCATATTGAGTGGTGATATATATGTTATTTCATCTGTTTTTGCATGGTTGATGACTTTTGGAGCATGGACCGCTGCAGTCAGGATTCTGATGGAAAAGGTGCTGTTTGGAGGCAAAATTCGTGAAGATCAGAAAATCCGGGAAAATATACGGAAAATCCTATTTTTCCAGAAGACGAAGGAAGCCAGAAGGGGGCTGGAGATGGGCCATAGGGGGCCCACACCACCCCCTGGCGCGGGCCACCCTCGGCCGCGCCACCAGGTGGTGTGGCCGCCCTGGTCCACCCATGACACTCCCCTATGGCGTATATATTCCTCCCGAAACCCTAAGACTCGGGGAGCAACCACAGAAAGATTTCGCCGCCTCTACGGGGCGAAAAACACCGAGAGAGAAAGATCTCTCCGGCAGACAGAATTCTACCGGGGGAATCCCTTCCCGGAGAGGGGAGATCGTCGCCATCAACACCACCATCAAGCTGGACTTCATCGGGATCATCATCATCATTATCACCACCATCATCACCATCAGCACCCTCATCACCATCTCCATATTTCTGTAACAATTGTGTTGAATATTGCATAGGTCATAGGGGAAACTTTCCTGGTGTTGATTACTCTTTGTAGTTGATGCTATTGAGTGAACCTTTGAATTATTGTTTATGTTCAGATTCTTATCCATCATTATTCCATCTCGGATCATGATCCATATGTTGTCTTGTGAGTAGTTCGTTTTGTTCTTGAGGACATGGGAGAAGTCATGTTGTTAGTAGTGGAGTTGTGTTGAGAAAGATTCAATGGTTTGATATTTAAGTTGTGGTGTACTTCTTCTAGTGGTGTCATGTGAACATCGACTACATGACACTTCACCTATATGGGCCTAGGGGAATGCATTGTGTATTTGGCCACTAATCGTAGGGGTTGCCAGAGTGACAGAAACCTGAACCCTCGTTAGGAAACCATTGCACAAGGGACGTAAGGATCTTAGAGTTTAAAGTTGTGGTTAGGTTCTACCTTAATTACTTTCTTGTACTTATGGATGTTTGCAAGGGGTATAATCACAAGTATGTATTAGTCCTAGGAATGTCGGTACATTAGCACAGGTTCACCCACACAACACTTAGCAAGCTAAAGAAGATTAATCAACTATATGAAGCGAAAGCACTTGACAGTCTTCCCATGTGTCCTCAAGAACGTTTGGTCATCTTAAGTAATACAACCGGCTAGTCCTTTGATGCATAAAGGATTGGGCCACTTGCTGCATTTATTCCTACTGTCTTTTATTTACTCGTACTTTGTTTACTTGCTATATCAAAAAACCCTAAAAATATGTTTGCTAAGTATTTGCAGAGAATTCATGATCCATACCACTAGCCAGCACCTTCTGCTCCTCGTTGGGTTCGACACTCTTACTTATCGAAAATACTGCGATACACCCCCTATAATTGTGGGTCAACAATCACAAAGACCAAAAACACTTAGGAAAACAGCTTCCATGTTGCATGTTACACCATTTGGCAGAAGTTGCATCACAGAATCCATTGGAGTGTGTGTGGTCATGTGGATCAATGAGTTTAGGAAAAGAACACATGCAATGACTCTAGGGACTCTATGTGTCAAACCATGGTCACAAAGAGCAAAAGACTTCGGAAAGCATCTTCCACATTGCATATTGCACCAGTGTGGAAGAAGTTGCATCACAGAATCCACTGTAGTGTGTGTGGTCATGTGGATCAATGTGGTTTAGGAAAAGAACACATGCAATGACTCGAGGGACTCCATGTGTCAAACCTTGGTCAAAGAGACCAAAAACACTTAGGAAAGCATCTTCCAAATTGCATGTTGCACCAATGTGGTAGAAGTTGCATCACAGAATGCACTTCAGTATGTGTGGTCATGTGGATCAATGTGGTTTAGAAAAGGAACACATGCAATGACTCTAGTGGATCAATGTGGTTTAGGAATGTGATGTCTACACACGCTTCTATTCTTGTAGACAATGTTGGGCCTCCAAGTGCAGAGGTTTGTAGAACAACAACAAGTTTCCCTTAAGTTGATCACCCAAGGTTTATCGAACTCGGGGAGGAAGTGGTCAAAGGTATCCCTCTCAAGCAACCCTGCAATCAAGATACAGGAAGTCTCCTGTGTCCCCAACACACCCAATACACTTGCCAGGTGTATAGGTGCACTAGTTCGGCGAAGAGATAGTGAAATACAAGTAATATGGATTATTATAAGTGGTAATTGCAATTTTAAATAAGAGTGGCAGCAAGCAAACATGTAACGGGACTGATTGTAAACGGTGTTTCAATGCTTAGAAACAAGGCCTAGGGATCATACTTTCACTAGTGGACACTCTCATATAAATATCTCCTCTTCATTATGCTACCCTGAACTACTCTCCGGTTGGACGATGTAGGGCTATAACATCACACCTTAAAGTTTGCATTCCCCATCTAGATAACCCCTCACTTTCACCTTGAGCGCTAGATGGTTCCAACAAACACCACAATCTCATAGAGACATCCAACTCAAATTATACTCATGAAAGTATTTTTGTAAACTTAGCCAAAGTGCTACACGGTGTGCACACTGTCAACTTCACACACATGGTAATTAAAGCACTTGAGTAGCAGAATAGATCTATAGATTACAAAGCTCATGATCGCATAAGATCACGCATAGAGAGATAGATGAACTCATAGCTACCGGTAGAGTCCTTAGCCTAGAGAGATAACTACTCCCTCCTCATCATGGGAGTCAGCAGTGGAAATGGAGATGGCGGCGAAGTCGATGGAGATGCCTCTGGGGGCACTTCCCCGTCCCAGAGGGTGCCGGGATAGAGACTTCTGTCCCCCGAATCTCCTCTTTGGTGGCGGAACTTTTCGTGGAATTTTGATCTTGTTCTGAGGGTTTTCATCTCAGGGAGAATATATAGGCGGAAGGGCGATGTCAGAGGGTAAACCAAGGGCCCACACCACCTGGCAGCGCGGCCAGGGTGACCCGCGCCACCCTATGGTGTGGCCAACCCCTGGCCCTCCTCTGTCTCTAATTTGGACTTCATCTCATGTCGGGGATAATAGGAACTTCAGGCTTTGTTTCGTCCAATTCCAAGAATATTTCTTTACTAGCTTTTCTGAAACCAATAACAGTAGAAAACGGGCAACTGGCACTGCGGCACCTTGTCAATAGGTTAGTTCCAGAAAATGTATAAAAATTCCTCAAAGTGTAGACAGAACATAAGATAGTTGATACAAAACAAGCATGGAGCATCAAAAATTATAGATACGTTTACGACGTATCAAGCATCCCCAAGTTTAACTCCTGCTCATCCTCGAGTAGGTAAGTGATGAAAAGAATAATTTTTGAGGTGACATGTTATGGGGTAACCTCGTGGGTGGCCCGATCTTCATGGATCTCGTGGTCAAATCAATGGGAAAGCGAGGGGAAAGGGAGAAGGTAGCGGAAGCGGACGCACACCTCGCGAAGAACATGATGAACACACGCAAAACTCACACGATACAAGGCCGATTTCTCTCACCGGTGGCCATCGGTCTGATAGAATCCTCGCAAGGAAAGATCGGTCAACATGCTCCCTCGATCCCACACGGAGAGGGAAGAACACCTTGGAGAGGGTCTTGACGTCTTGGCAAAGGGACAACGATGCCAAGGCCTTGTACAACGAGGGAGGCGCGATGAAAACTCCAACGAGGTGGTGACGATAGTCGATCCCCTTTGGTAGAAGGGGATGAGGCAAAACTAGAGATTCCACAAAGGGGGTTTTCTTTAGTCTATCATCTATGCCTAGGGTTACATGAGGGGGTGGGGGCACTACATATAGGCCAGCCACTAGTTCCAGGGTACTTTAGGAATAAAAGGGGAAAGTCTGGGCGGACTAAGGGGTACATGGGCTGAAGGCCCAGCTGGTGGCGTGCAAGCTCATACGCTGAGGCCAGAGACTCCGATGTGGGGTCCGGAGACTCCGGTGTGCGCCGGAGACTCCAGTCTATCTCTAGTGTCGTCTCCGGAGTGGTAGACAGACTGTCCTCGAGCTCGATCTGGGGGTCGGTCCAGAGATGGGTCTGGAGACTCCGGGGTCTGCAGGCCGAAGACTGCGGTGTGTGCGGGCTGGAGACTCCGGTGCTCCATCTGCTGCTTCTTCCGTCTTCTCTTCCAAGCCTCCGTCTTGTCAGGGTTGGTGCTCCATGCTTCCTCCCATGCCTCCGTACTTGTTGGTGTGAACCTATCATGGATATGGGATGGAGTATGAAGTAGTATACCATTCAATGGGATAGGAAGTGGGATCACATAGAGGAACGGATTCACCTTTCGAGTCCATGACGACTTGGCATAAGTTGGAGACCATGATGTGGTAATGACTGCAGGTCGGGCTACATCATCTCCCCTCCCTTCAAAAAGAGTCGTCCTCGACTCTGCACACTCATCACAAAGTAGAAGATGTCGAGAGACCATCTTGATCATGGGGTTCACCATATAGTTGTCCTCGGGAAGATTGACTTGACAACACTTCAATGTTCCTTCGCCTTCCATGAAGCCTACAAAGCTCACCACAAAAGCGAAACAACACTCAAAGCGTAGCCAATTCATGAAGATTATAGCATGAGTCCTCAAGTAGAAGGAAATCACCTTATGATGTAGAGATAGCTCGGTGAAGGGTACCCATAGGTAACTCTCTTAGATTCGTTTTGTCAACTCTTCGTCCATAGAGGTTGACGTGTAAGAAATTGTACCTTCACACAACAAAGACCAAGCAAAATATGTTTGTGTGTGATATAGGAGCATGTCATTTGTGGCATGTCCATTCTTGTTCACAACACTATTAGCACAACTCAAGTATCACAAATGAAATGCGTATGCAAGGTCAAAGTGCATGGACGTTGCTTGAAAATCATCCAAATGTGGGAACTCGAAAACGTCTTAGTGTGGCACTCAAAGCAATGGACTAAAATATTGGTCAACATCTTTTATCCAAGGAGAGGAGAATTCAGCAAAAACACATGAGGAAAGATATCCAAAACAACATCATTATGTGTGCAACCCAACCATTGGAAAGAACAATTGTTCAATATGTTGGATGCCATACACATATCATCAAAAACAAATATCATGGGGCAATGAGTATCGCAAGCGGAAGCAAAAACAACATGTTTGCAAACAAACCATATGAAAGAGCAAGTGGTCCTTATGTTTGTTGCAACAAAAATACGAGAGACTTGGAAGCTCTCGTGACAATACATGCTCAAAATGGCATGATGGTTGTGTTGGGTTCGCAGCATAGAAAACAAAAAAATTCCTATGATGAGAACTATACGCTAAGATCTATCTACTAGATACAGAGCAACGGGTGGACATACATCCATGGAGAACTTACCCTCGAAGACAAAGAGTTTTGTTAACAAGTAGGAACTCGTGGTTGATGTAGTCGTACGCTTGCCAATCTCAAGATCGTGTGGAAGTCCGAGCGCCACAAATCAGCAGCGCACTCGTCCTCGCACACACGTTCAAGCTACCGGACAACCTTCACCTCCTCGCTCCAGCGAATCAGCGGAAGCAGCAACTCCTTCCAGACGCAAGGCCACCAGGAACATGTATCTCGCTAATCCGAGACCATGGGGGAATATCTAGAGGGGGAGAGAGATCCTTCACGAGGAGGTGTGCTTTGTGAGGGAGGAGAGGGGGATCCTCCCCTCCCATGGCCGGTGGCCAAAGGGGGGTGCCCCCACCTCTTCCTCATTCATGTGGTGAAGCTCCACTCACATAAATTTTGACTCCACCCAAAATTCCACTCACATGCATTAAATTTCCACCAAATTTAATGCAACTCTCAATTAATAAAACTCTTTTATTTATTTTATTCAGAATTTTGTTAATTACTTTAGTTAACAAACATTCACATAAAACCCCTTGCAACATTTCAATATCACATGTAGAACCACTTTCTGCAATTTTAACCGAAACAATTATGGTTTCTATCGAAACAATTCCTGTTTCTATCGAAACATTTCCTGCGCTTTGCAAACCTTTTGTCTGAAACATATGTGCTCCTAAATGGTGTCCGACAACCCTTAGGGCTCGTTCATTTAATACATCGAAGAGATGGATTGACCTAGATTGCGGTCCAATCCCGGTGATCTAGCCCGGTAAGGTTTCATTTCCAGTCCATACAATTTGAGATCTTCGTTTAATCCAGTGAAGTATTCTTCTCCCGGCCCATCCAGACCATTTGGTCTGCCTTGGTTTGGAAAAAATGTATCACTTCCTGGCCCGTGGGATGATTCTAGGGCACGAGAGAGCTAGCTGAAAATCAACACAGCCACACGCACTCGATCACGCAACGTCCCGGGTGGATCAAACGAACATGTATATTGTTTTCAAGGGTCGGTATGGATTAGCGGCACATGGAATTGGTGACAGTACATAATTAACCCAATCCAAGCATGGATTGGTTCCACGTTTGGTTTAGTTCCCCACCAAACGAACAGAGCCTTAAGTGTGTCACCCTACGGTTTGTGAATAATGCAGACATGATTGAGACTCCTCTTAGATCAATAATCAGAAGCAGGACCTGGAGATCCATATTGACTCCTGCACATTCAACGATGACTTCTGTGATCGTGAGAACCTTTAACGCTAGTAACTTAATCCCTTTGTCTCACGATATAATACATGTCCGAGATTCGATCATCGGTATCCAAATACCTAGTTTGATCTCGTTACTGACATGCACTCTTTTCTCGTTCCCGTGATATAAAATTCAAGTGATCACATCACTTGCTTGCAAGCTATCTTAATGTGATACCACCGAGAGGGCCCAGAGTATATCTAACCGTCATCGGGATTGACAAATTCCACTCTTGATCCATGAGCCTCAACATAACACCTTCGTAGTACTGAACCCACCTTTATAGTCACCCTGTTACGGTCTGACGTTTGATGTTATCAACATACTCTTCTGGTGTTAGCAATTAACATGATCTCATGGTCCACGGATAAAGATTACTTTGTATGATGTTATAGCAATATAAACATAATGACTTGATCGTAATGCTATACTTCGGATGAATGTTCATCACACCATTTCAAAAATGATGTCACCTTGTTATTAACAACATCCAATGTCCATGATCAGGAAACCTTGATCATCTTGTTAATCAACAAGCTAGTCTATAAGAGAGGGATAACTAGGAACCCTTTTTGTTTATTAAACACACATGTATTGACGTTTCCTATCAATACAATTATATCATGCAAAATAAACATCTATCATATACAAGGAATACATAATAACAACTTTATTATTGCCTCTCAGGGCATATTTCCTTTAGTCTTCCACTTGCACTAGAGACAATAATCTAGTTTACATTGTGATAAATCTAACACCCATGGAGTTCTGGTGTTGTTCATGTTTTTCCCTAGGGAGAACTTTAGTCAACGGATATGCTACATTCAGGTCTATGTGCACTTTACAAATCTTTATGTCTCCATCCTTGACATGCTCGCGGATGGAGTGAAACCGGCGCTTAATATGCTTGGAATTCTTGTGAGACCTTGGTTCCTTGGCATTGGCTATGGCTCCATTGTTGTCACAATAGATCACCATTGGGTCCAATGCACTAGGAACCACACCTAGTTCCGTTATGAACTCCTTCATCCAAACCTCTTCATGCGCCGCTTCTGAAGCAGCAAAATATTTCGCCTCCGTCGTTGATCCAGCCACCACAGGTTGTTTGGAACTCCTCCAACAAACTACTGCTCTGTTCAAGAGAAATACGTATCTGGACTAAGACTTAGAGTCATCTGGATCGGTGTCAAAGATAGCATCGACATAACACTTAGCGACTAGCTCTTCTTCACCTCCGTATACAAGAAAGATATCCTTAGTTCTTCTTAAGTACTTAAGGATATTCTTGACCGCTATCCAGTGTTCTGAACCTGGATCAGATTGGTACCTACTAGTCAAACTAATAGCATGTGCCACATCTGGTCTTTGGCTGAGGCATAGGGGAGCTTATCCATTATCTCTCTTTCTTCCGCCATAGCCGGACTTTGAGTCTTACTCAATGTATTGCCTTGCAACATAGGTAAAAAACTTCTTTAATATCTTATCAAGGTATATACTCTGCAATAACCTAATTAGGCGCATTGATCTATCTCTATAGATTTTAATGCCTAATATATATGAAGCTTCACCAAGGTCTTTCATCGAAAATTTGCTGTTTAGATAACTTTTAACACTGTTTAAAAGATCTATATCATTTACAATCAATAATATGTCATCCACATATAATATTAGAAATGCCAGATTGCTCCCACTCACTTTCTTGTAAATACAAGCCTCTCCATAAGTTTGGATAAATCCAAACTCTTTGATCACCTCATCAAAGCGGAGATTCCAACTCCGGGATGCTTGCTTCAGTCCATAGATGGATCGCTGAAGTTTGTATACCTTATCAGCATCCTTAGGATCGACAAAACCCTTAGGTTGTATCATATACAACTCTTCTTCAATATTACCATTGAGGAACGCAGTTTTGACATCCATCTGCCATATTTCATAATCGAAATATGCAGCAATTGCTAACATAATCCTAACCGACTTTAGCATCGCTATGGGAGAGAATGTCTCATCGTAGTCAGCTCCTTGAATTTGTCGAAACCCCTTTGCGAAAAGTCGAGCCTTATAGATGGTCACATTACCATCGGCATCAGTTTTTCTTTTGAAAATCCATTTATTCTCAACGGCCTTTCGATCGTGAGGTAAGTCCACCAAGGTCCAAACCTGGTTTTCGTACATGGATTCCATCCCAGATTTCATGGCTTCTAGCCATTTGTTGGAATCAAGGCTCATCATTGCTTCTTCATACATCGCAGGGTCATCTATTTCATCAATCATGAAATTCATAACAGGATTGCTGTACAGTTTAGGAGCTGCACGTGTCCTCCTTGACCTGCGAGGTTTGGCAGTATCCTCTTTCGGAGTTTCATGATCATTATCATTTGCTCTCTCTTCATCAGGTGAAGTCAACTCCGAAACAACTTCCGGTGCTGCACCACTCGCCAATTCATGAAGAGAAGGTTCAATAACCTCTTCGAGTTCTACCTTCCGACTACTCACACCTTTCACGAGAAACTCCTTCTCAAGAAAGGATCCATTCTTGGCAACAAAAACCTTGCCTCGGATCTGTGATAGAAGGTATACCCAATCGTTTCCTTAGGGTATCCTATGAAGACGCATTTTTCCGCTTTGGGTTCGAGTTTATCCGGTTGAAGTTTCTTCACATAAACATCGCATCCCCAAACTTTAAGAAATGACAGCTTAGGTTTGTTTCCAAACCATAATTCATACGGTGTCGTTTCAACGGATTTAAATGGTGCCCTATTTAAAGTGAATGCAGCGGTTTTCAGTGCATAACCCGAAAATGACAGTGGCAAGTCAGTCAGAGACATCATAGATCGAACCATATCCAATAAAGTACGATTATGACGTTCTAACACACCATTACGTTGTGGTGTTTCAGCAGGCGTGAGTTGTGAAAGTATTCCACAGTCTTTCATATGTGTGCTAAATTTGTAACTAAGATACTCTCCTCCATGGTCGGACCGCAGAAATTTGATCTTTCTGTTACGAGGTTTTTCCACTTCATTCTGAAATTCCTTGAACTTTTCAAAAGTTTTAGACTTGTGCTTCATTAAATAGATATACCCGCATCTACTCAAATCATCCATGAAAGTAACAAAATAAGGATATCCACCTCGCGCTGACACACTCATTGGTCCACCCACATCAGTATGTATGATTTCCAATAAATCTGTCGCCCGTTCCATTGAACCGGAAAACGGCATTCTAGTCATCTTGCCCATAAGGCATGGCTCACATGTATCAAATGATTCAAAATCAAGTGATTCCAAAAGTCCATCAGAATGGAGTTTCTTCATGCGTTTAACGCCAATATGACCTAGACGGCAGTGCCACATATATGCAGATATATTATTATCAAGTTTAATCCTTTTAGCATCAACATTATGAATATGCGTAATACTACTATCAAGATCCAATAGAAATAAACCATTCAACATAGGTGCATGACCATAAAAGATATCATTCATATAAATTGAACAACCATTGTTTTCAGATTTAAACGAATAACCACTTCGCATCAAACACGATCCGGATACAATGTTCATGCTCAATGCAGGCACCAAATAACAGTTATTTAGATTTATAACTAATCCCGACAGTATATGGAGAGGTTGCGTTCCGACGGTGATCACATCAACTCTTGATCCATTGCCGACCCGCATCGTGACCTCATCCCTTGCTAGCTGTCGCATGTTCCGCAGCCCCTGAACTGAGTTACATACATTAGCAACCGATCCCGTATCAAATACCCAGGAGCTACTACGAGTACTAGTCAAGTACACATCAATATCATGTATATTACATATACCTTTGTTTGCCTTGCCGGCCTTCTTGTCCGCCAAATACTTGGGGCAGTTGTGCTTCCAATGGCCAGTCCCCTTGCAATAGTAGCACTCGGTATCAGACTTAGGGCCAGCTCGGGGTTTCTTTTCAGGTGCGGCAACAGATTTGCCGTCCTTCTTTCCCTTCTTCTTGACTTTCTTGTCCTTCTTGAAACCGGTGGTCTTATTGATCATCAACACTTGATGTTCTTTCCTAATCTCCACTTCTGCAGTCTTAAGCATTGATAGAAGCTCGGGAAGAGACTTCTTCATGCCCTACATATTATAGTTCATCACGAAGCTCTTGTAGCTAGGTGTCAGAGATTGGAGAACACGATGTATGCCTAAGTCAATGGGAATCGTTATTCCCAAGGACACAAGCTTATCGGCGTACCCAGACATTTTGAGTACATGCTCACTATCGGAGTTGTTCTCCTCCATCATGCAGCTAAAGAACTTTTCAGAAGCATTATAACTCTCTACGACAGCATGGGTATCAAAAATCATTTTCAATTCTCCCATGGTATCAAAAGCATTGCCATTTTTGAAACGCTTTCGAAGTTCTGGCTCTAGCCCATACATTATGCCGCAATGAACTAAGTTGTGGTCCTCTTGACAAGTTATATAGACATTCTTTTCCTTGTCAGGGGCATCAGGAGCTGGTGGGGGGCCTAGCGGCGCCTCTAGCACATATTGCTTTTGTGCAGCTGTGAGGAGAATCCTCAAATTCATAGCCCAGTTGGTGAAGTTGCTACCATTCACAACAAGTTTCTCTTTCTCCATGAACACGTTGAAATTAAAAGCAGGTGGTGCCATCTACAACAGAATTTGTAAAGTTTATTTAGACTAAGTTTATGATAGATTGAGTTCAACTAATCCAAATTACTAATGAACTCCCACTCAAAAACGACATCCCTCGTGTCTGGTGATTACATGAACCAAATCCACTACACCAAGTCTGATCATCACGTGAGTCGGTGTAGCTTCGAAGGCGAGCATCTATATGGGCATCATATCAACTATATGACTCATGCTTACCTTTCGGTCCATGTTCTGAGGCCATGTCTGTACATGCTAGGCTCACCAAGTAAGAACCTTTGTACTCGCGTGTGTAAACCTGTCTTACACCCGTTGTATGAAAGCGTAGAGTCAAGTACACCCGATCATCACGTGATGTCTTGAAACACAATCCATAAAATGGTGCATACCTAAGGAAGAACACATTTTATCTTGATATCTAAATGAGGGATCATCTTATAATGCTACCAAAAGCACCAGACTAGCAATATAAGATGCAAACATCTAATGTGTAAAGTGAGATGATATGGTCCATGCATTTGATCTCTATCATTTGCATCATGGTATGATCTATCATTCCTTTGTGTGTAAGGCCAAGATCTATGGAACTTACACATTAAGTGTGTTGTAAGTGTATCTATCATACATCTACTTACAACAATACCATATCAAGACACTAGCCCAGCAACGATCTAAACTAGACGCCTCTAATTTATCATTTGCAAGTTTTACGTGGCTTAGGGCTTTCGGAGATAGAACCGATCTTACCTACGAACATGAACCACAACGAGGATAACCAAGTTATTAGCAACTCGTTGTAAATCAAATATTGACTATAGTAGGAGAGGCAGACACCCGCTAGCCACTTATGCAAAACTAGTTGCATGTCAGTCGTGGAACCGGTCTCATGTATGATGACATGTAAGGTTGGCCCGGGCCGCTTCATCCCACTTTGCCACCAATATCAAAAATACATAGAAGATGCAATAACATGATCATCATCGCCCACATATAAACATATGTGTACTACTCGTCCAAAGCACCTACACATAGATCAGGCTCTGATACCACTGTTGGGTTCGCAGCATAGAAAACAAAAAAATTCCTACGATGAGAACTATACGCCAAGATCTATCTACTAGATACAGAGCAACGGGTGGACATACATCCATGGAGAACTTACCCTCGAAGACAACGAGTTTTTGTTAATGATTAGGAACTCGTGGTTGATGTAGTCATACGCTTGCCGATCTCAAGATTGTGTGGATGTCCGAGCGCCGCAAATCAGCAGCGCATCCGTCCTCGCACACACATTCAAGCTACCGGACAACCTCCACCTCCTCACTCCAGCGAATCAGCGGAAGCAGCAACTCCTTCCAGATGCAAGGCCACCAGGAACATGTACCTCGCTAATCCGAGACCATGGGGGAATATCTAGAGGGAGAGAGATCCTTCACGAGGAGGTGTGCTTTGTGAGGGAGGAGAGGGGGGCCTTTTATAGTGTCGTTGTATTGGGAACGGCACTACCTAAGAAGGTTAGATAGAGGTGTGGGGACTAGCAGGGAAGCTATCGACGGCGTCCACATGCGGGATTGGATACAAGCGAGCGTGACTGGACGCAAGAAGTACCCAGGTTCGGAGCCCTCGCGATGAGGTAAAACTCCTACTCCTGTCGGATCTGACTATGGGGATATACGAACTACAAGTGCTCCTCGAGCTGTATTCGCTAGCTACTGTCTTAAATGCGATGAGACCAACCCTTTCTACTGAGGCCTTGCCTCTCCTTATATAGGCAGAGAGGCAACGGTCTCACTGGCCAGTCCGACTGGCGGGCCCCACAGGCAGGTCCCAGCCGGCTGGTCATCTACAATATCCGGTATGGTATGTCACATCGGAGGACGAGTGGTATGGCTGTCGTAGGCACAGTGGACGCCGTGCGAGCTGTCGTTAGCATCGGGCCACTGTTCCAACGTCATCCCCGCCAAGTCTTCAGTATGGCCGAGTAGTGGCCGGTCTTGTCACCGTACAGGGCGTACCGTGCACTGATACGCACATCGTCCTGTCTCCTTGATTGGTTCCGGCTACGTCGCCATAGCCGGCTGCTTCTTGCTAATCCGGCTACCGTGTGGTCTGGTCAGCCGGACGTGATCTGACTGCACGTTACTTGTCTCGTTGGGGTATCTAGGGATCATCCCCCCGACACTAGCCCCCGAGCGCGTGTGGATTCCGCCCTCAGGTGAAATATGAGCGCGCTCCCTCCTGATTTTGAATTTGTGTCCGGGTACGCCTGGCGGGTGCGGTACCCGTGACGTCAGTGCTGACGCCGGCCATGCGCGCACGCGCCATCATTGCACTACGGTGGGCAGCGTAAAGTCCCGTCGCACGTCGCCTCGGGAAGCCGCTGCCCGGCGCTTCGGTTCTTGCTCCGGGATCTTCTGCGCATCTCGCTTCGGCACACGGGATCCAGGCGGCGGTTGGGGTGAGAGTTGTCCGGATGCGCGCCACGTGGCGCCGTTGATGGTTGCGCTTCCGGCCCTTTAAAAGGACACCACGGGGGAGGCAGTTCCCTTCCTTCACTCCCCCACCGCCAGTTGCCCCTTCCCTTCCGCGCCCCTGCCTTCTGCGCTCCCTCTTTCCTCGTTGTAGCCTGTTGCACCGCCCGCGCATCATCGTCGTCGTTACGGGCCACCGCCACTCCTTTGTCGTCGCTCCCTCCTGCCAGCCGGAGATGGCACCCGACCGCGGGGCTTGGTGCGGCTCCCCCGTCACCGAGGATTAGATCCAAAAGTACCACGCCACCCGCGTTCTCCCGTCGGAGGAGGAGGTGGCGGTGCGGTTGGTGCCGGCAGGAGAGGTGTCGCCACACCCGGCGGAGGGGTAGCGCATCATCTTCCTCTCGCACCTGTCGCGTGGGTTCGCGCTGCCGGTGCACCCTTTCTTCCTCACCTTCTTGGCGTTCTTCGACCTCCGCCTCCACCACCTCGACGCCAACGCAATCAGAACGCTGGCGCACTTCGTGGCGTTCTGTGAGAGCTACCTCGGGATCCAGCCGGATCTCGGGCTCTTCTGCCGGCTCTTCCGAGTCCAGCCGCAGGTGCAGTTCACACAAGGTCCGCTAGTCGTCTGCGGCGGTGCCTCCATCTACTCCCGCGCGTAGACCGACTACCCAAGTTTCTTCTGCATGACACGGTACGACTGTGGCAGCAGTCGTACTTCTATGTCAAGAACCTCACCAACATCAACCGGATCAACCTTCCGGCCTTCCAGGATGCCGAGTCCAGCCGGCTGAACTGGGACTTGAAGATCCATGGCGACAAGGCGGAGTCGGATGCAATGCTGAAACGCATGCGCTCCCTCGTCCACTGCCGGCTGACCGGCCTGGACGTCACCCTTAGCTGGATGTCCTGGCTGATGATGTCGTTGCAGCAGCGAGCGCACAAAATGTGCTACTACTCCAGCCGACTGGACCCGACCCGGCTGTCGCGTCGCGATCCCCGCTACCACAACTTGAAGGAGTGGTTGTGGACGATCACCAAGGAGCGGCTGCCGGAGGGCTAGAAGTTTAGTCTGGCGCCCTACAGTCGGGAGAACCGCGCGCCCCGGGTAGGTCACTTTATCCGGAGTTTTTCCTTCATATTTCTTGCCTTTCTTTCTTGTTTCGTCTAACTAATCTCTTGTATTCGGCAGATGTTCCCTTGCATCATTCGTGAGGAGGGTGAGGCCCCTCCTGAGGTTTTTACGCCTGACTTGCCCGAGCCGCGTGCCCGGCGGTCTGGCGAGGAGTCGTACGGGGACGGGGATGCTTTCCCCAGCCGGAACGACGAGCCGGCTGCCGACCCTCACTCGGAGGTTGACAAGGAGGAGGAGGCAGCGCCGACCACCGATCCGGCACCGCGCCCTGCGACGGACGGTGAAGCTGGAGGGAGCGGCTCCAGCCGTTCCGGCTCCCGCCGGCCTGCCACGAAGGAGCCGGCCCCCAAGAGGAGCCAGACCAGCGCCCTGCAGCCGAGCCATCTTGGCCGGAAGAAGGGGCCTCCTCTAGTTGTGTCGGGGTACATCCTTCCTCTTCCTTCATTGTCTTCTGCCTGTCTCTTTTCCTACCTTTCTGCCTTTGGCTTATTTGCTTTTCTTTCTTCCCTCTCTTCTTTTGTCTTCTTAGCACGTTGGTATCCTTTGGAGCCGCGAGCCCAGCTCGAGCGCCAACCGGGTCGCCTCCCCGTGCTCCGACTGCGCCAACCAGCGCCCCTCCTTCTTCTGAGGTGCCGCCTCCGCCTCCTCCTCGAGCTGAATCGACTGCCCCAGCTGGATCGGAGGGTCCCCAGCCGGAGGCGGAGTCCTCCCAGCCGGATGGCTCTTCCGCGGGCGTGCGGGGGGCTGCAGCCGGCAAGGAGCTCGTAGTTGTCGGTGATGACAACTCCGACGAGGAGCCGGGGGAGGAGTGGAGGACGGTGGTGGTTGCCACAAAGGAATCCATGGCCGTCAACGCCATGGATGACGACGCTTCCTCCACCGCCTCGCTGACGGACCTCGCCGCCACACTTGAGCTACGTGCCGGCGCCGACCTTGCCACCATCCACCAGGCCCATCCGGAGCTCCGAGGGTCTGCCATCAAGATCGCTGACTACGTGGATCCCGACGAGGTACTCACCGACTCGGAGTCCGTCGGGGGAGGCTGCAGCCGGTGGGAACCGGTCCCTAGAGCAGAAGCCGCTGCTGCCAACAGGACTTCCCAGAGTAAGTTTTCTTCATCCGGTTTTTCTCATTTTTTTTACTGATAGCCGGTTTGCCACAGCTATCCTCATGTGCGCTCAGCGCGAGATCGATCGCTTGAAGAAAGCGAACGACCGGCTGAGCAAGTCCAACTCTACTCTGCGGCTGCAGAACAAGGATTGGCACGCGAGGGTAGACGGCTTGGAGGCTACCATCAAGGAGCGCGACGTCTTGCTCGCCAGCCGGACCGAAGCCTTCAACCTTCTCGAGGCCCAGAACAAGGATCAAGAGAAGGAGATCAAACGGCTGGCGACGAAGGACAAGGCTCTGGTGGAGGAGTTGATGCAGGTTGGCCACACGGCTAAGGGTAAGTTCCCCTTTTCCACCTTCTTTTCTTTCCGGATCCGGTAGCCGGATCTGACTCTCTTTTCTAACAGCGTTTTATCCCGGCATAGACCTGCTGGCCTACAGCCGACTGCAGGAGAACTGGCCGGGAGTGCAGCCGACGGCCTAGGAGCTCATCGTCCTTCTTGGCAAAGAAGCTGCCAAGCTTCGTCAAGTAGCGCGGGATGTCTTCTCCTTCCTGTGGCCGGAGGCTCCGGTTCCGGAGACGATGGCACAGCTGGCTGCGAAGGTGGGGGAGGTGCCGGCTGCGGTGGACCGGCTGCAGGACTTGGCGGCGCGCGATCGACGGAGGCTTCCGTGCCGGCGCCGACCTTGCCACCATCCACCAGGCCCATCCGGAGCTCCGAGGGTCTGCCATCAAGATCGCTGACTACGTGGATCCCGACGAGGTACTCACCGACTCAGAGTCCGTCGGTACTCCTGATGTGGAAGGCCCGACGCTGCCGCCTGCTGGCGCCGGAACCGGATCGAGCTCCACGCCTCCTCCTCCGCCTGAAGCTTCTGCCGGTCAAGATGCTCCTCACGGCAAGGGTCCTGCCGCTTAGTTACTGCCCCGGGATGCTGGGTGTATTTGTCTTGCTTCAGTTATGTATGAAACTTGTCTATCTGTACCGGTTGTCTCTGACACCGGGTAAACTTATGGGAGCTTCGCCTCCTTTTTCCTTTGCCTGTTAATATTCAATTTTCTTGAGTTTCCTTCAACTTCTGTGCTTCGAATTTTCTTTCAACATTTCGCTGGTTGACTTTATCCGGCTTACTTCATCCGGCTACACACCTTTAGCCGGAGGAATTACACCTCTAGTGGGGGCGTGCTTAGCGCACCCACTGGGTGTAGCCCCCAAGATTCGTAGTAGCTGGCGTAGCCAGGTGCTTCGAATCTTCCTTCTTTTTCCCAAGTTTTCTAATTTTATCTGACTAGACTCGTCTCAGTCGGTTCCTTTCTCTGGCTGACCACCTTCAACTGAGGGAACTATCATTCCAGTGGGGGTGCGCGAGCGCACCCACTAGGTGTAGCCCCCGAGATTCGGAGTAGCTGGCGTAGCCAGGTGCTTTGAATCTTCCTTGCCTTCTCTTGCTCCTACCCTTGCCCTCACCTAGGCTCCGAATGGCCGGCTAAACGCCCTTAGCCAGTCAGGAACTACAAGATTCCCCTAGGGGCGCGCGAGCGCACCCAGTGGGTGTAGCCCCCGAGATTCGGAGCGCTTGATGAAGGCAAGGACTTCGAATCTTCTTCTCCTTTCCTGAATTCCGACTCGAGGTAGTCGGACAAGAATATACATCCTCACAAGTTAATAGGTTAGTCCTCCAAATTGTAGCTGAAGGACGGATTTTCTTTTTCAAAAACTAGCTTACTCCTCTCTAGGCACTTGGTCGCTTTCCCGTGTGCTCTGCTGTTTTCGCTGCGTCCTTGCCGGGCAGCCAGGTTGCGGTCTGCAGCCGGAATCGAAGGGAGCTGACAGTACATTGCGCACGGTACTAACGGCCTAGTAACCGGATTGGCTGAAGCTAGTTGCAAGGCCGGGACGCCCGGTCTGTTGCGTCTCCTCCCTGTTTTTCGTGTGGGATGCCTCGGGCTTTTGCTCTTGCTAGCCGGACAGCCAGGTTGAGGTCTGTAGCTGAGACGAAGAGTGGGCCTCTGACATCGTCGCACACTACTCAGTCGGTTCGTTGACTTAGCAGGTCGGGCCAGCCGGCAAGCCCCCGGGTAGGGGTTGCCGGAGCAGGAAAACCATAACCGGAAAAATAGACGCGAAGCATATTTCTAGCAAGGATCCCCCGAGCATCTCGCAAGTGTCCGCATTTTCATTCATAGGGTTTGCAGGATACATACACTATCTAGCGACTAGGTGTAAAACAGACGCAGCAAGGCCGCGTTCCAGGGATGCTCGGTCTCCTTGCCTGATTTGTCCATCGTGTTCTTGCGCGGCTGCTGCGCGTCCATGAGGTAGTAGGAGTCGTTGGGCAGCGCCCGGCTGATGATGAAGGGGCACTCCCAATGTGGATATAACTTGTGCATGCCCTTTGTGTCTTGCACCAGCCGGAGAACTAGGTCGCCCTCGCGGAACACGACTGGGCGGATCCGGCCCGAATGGTAGCGACGTAGTCGTTGCTGGTACAGGGCTGACCTGGACAGAGCCAGCTCGCGGGCCTCCTCCAGGAGGTCCACTCCGTCCTCCCGTGCCTCCTGGTTGGCCTTTTCGTCGTATAGGAGCTTGCGCAGTGAGTCGAACTCGATGTCCACGGAGAGGACGGCTTCCGATCCGTAGCCCAGGAAGAACGCGGTGTAGCCGGTTGATCTATTCGGTGTGGTGCGGAGGCTCCACAGCACAGCCGGGAGCTCCTCGATCCAGCATCCGGGTGACCGCTCCAATGGCCCGATGAGACGTGGCTTGATACCGGCTAGCACCAAGCCGTTTGCCCTTTCGACGTGCCCATTGGACTATGGGTGCGCGACGGAGGCAAGGTCCAGTCGGATGCCCTTGTTGCTGCAGAATCGGGCAAAGGCCCCCTTGGCAAAGTTCGTGCCATTGTCGGTGATGATGCTGTTGGGGTAGCCGAACCGATTGATGATGTCGGTGAAGAAGGTGACGACTGTCGCCCCGTCCAGCTTCCGAATAGGCTTGGCCTCGATCCACTTCGTGAATTTGTCCACCGCCACCAGCAGATGGATCATGCCCGTGCGTGCCCGCTTGAAGGGACCGACCATGTCGAGGCCCCAAACCGCGAAGGGCCAGGTGATTGGTATGGTCTTGAGTACCAAAGTTGGCATGTGCCTGAGCTGCCCGAAGCGCTGGCACCCATTGCACGCGCGGACCAGCTGCTCGGCGTCCTCGAGGGCGGTGGGCCAATAGAAACCATGGCGAAACGCCTTGGCGACTATCGCCCTTGACGAAGCGTGATGCCCGCACTGGCCCTGGTGGATGTCCTTGAGTAGCCGGTAGCCCATGTCCACGTGGACACACCTTTGGAAAATGCCGGATACGCTGCGCTTGTACAGTTCGCCATTGATGATGGTGTACGTGTGAGCACGGCACTGGATTTGCCTGGCTTCCACCTCATCATCTGGAAGTTCTCCGTTGGCGATGTAGTTCATGAAGGGTTGTGCCCAGGATGGCACTTCCCAAATGACGAGGATGGTCCCGCTCTCCGGTTGACAATTATCGGGGGGTTGTCTGGATGGCGTATCCGGGACGGTAGCCCCCGAGCCGCCGGTCGAGTCGGTAGCCCTCGGGTCTTGCGAACCGGAGGGTATTGCCTTGCCGGAGTTGGAGCAGGTCTTTTTCTTCGGAGGTTCCGCCGGCTTTGCTTCTACTGCTCCATCAGCCGGAATGCTCCTGGCCCAGATGATGGAGTCTGATTCCAGTGATGGGTTGATGGAGGGCTTGCGTAGGTGCTCCAAGGAAACCCCTGGTGGGATCGCCTGCCTGGTGGATCCGATTCGGGCGAGCGAATCGGCTGCCTTGTTGTTGGTGCGGGGGACATGATGGAATTCGCATCCGTCGAAGGAGGCGCTGAGCTTCTGGATGTGGAACCGGTAGAGGGCCATGTTTGCATCTCTGGTGTCCCATTCTCCGGATACTTGCTGGACCACCAGATCCGAATCACCGAAGCACAGGATCCGGTTGACACCAATCTCCTTGGCTAGCCGGAGTCCGTGCGCCAGTGCCTCGTATTCGGCTACGTTGTTGGAGGCCTTGAAGTGGATCTACAGCACGTACTCCAGCCGGTCTCCCTTGGGCGAGGTGAGCACGATGCCAGCTCCCAAGCCCCCGAGCATCTTCGACATGTCAAAGTGCATCTTCCAGTGGTCCGAATCCGGAACCGGTGGAAGATACTGGGTCTCAGCCCAGTCGACGAGGAAGTCCGCCAATGCCTGTGACTTGATCGTGAGCCAGGGCTCGTACTGGATGGAGTAGGCGGCGACCACGATGGCCCACTTGGCGACTCGGCCGGTGGCGTCCTTGTTGCCGATGATTTCCGAAAGGGGTGCGGTGCACACGACCTTAATCGGATGCTCCTGGAAGTAGTGCTTGAGCTTCTTGCATGCCAGGTACACGCCGTAGCACATCTTCTGGTAGTGGGGGTAGTTCTTCTTGGAGAGGGAGAGAACCTCGCTGAGGTAGTAGACGGGCCTCTGAACCGGCTAAGCCTTGCCTTCCTCGGGGCGCTCCACGACCAGGACGACGCTAACAACCCGGCTGATGGCTGCTATATAGCGCAACATTGGCTCCTTGCTAGCCGGTGTGGCTAGAACCGGCGTTGGGGATAGCATGCGTTTGAGGTCGTGAAATGCGGTGTCGGCTTGCGAAGTCCAGGAGAACTTGTCCGTCTTCTTCATCAGCTGGTACAACGGGAGTGCCTTCTCCCCAGCCGGCTGACGAAGCGACTGAGGGAGGCTAGGCATCCGGTGAACTTTTGGACTCCAAGGAGGCTCCTGGGCGGCTGTATTCTCTCGATGGCCGCGATCTTCTCCGGATTTGCCTCGATGCCTCGTTGTGATACGAGAAACCCGAGGAGCTGACCGGATGGCACCCCGAAGACGCACTTCTTCGGGTTCAGCTTCATATTGGCGGAGGTTGCCAAATGTCTCCCCCAGATCTTCGAGGAGGGTGCGCTTCTCCTTGGTCTTGATGACCACATCGTCCACATAAGCATGCACGTTTCGGCCTATCTACGAGTGCAGGCATTTCTGCATGCAGCGCTGATAGGTAGCGCCTGCATTCTTTAGGCTGAAAGGCATGGTTACGTAGCAGAAGGTCCCGTAGGGGGTGATAGATGATCTCTTAATCTGATTAGCCGGGTTTAACCGGATCTGATTGTAACCGGAATAGCAATTTATAAAAGACAAAAAATCACAGCCGGCCATGGAATCGATGACTTGATCGGTATGGGGCAAGGCGAAGGGGTCCTTCGGGCACTCCTTGTTCAGGCTGGTGTAGTCGATACACATGCGCCAGGTCTTTTCTTCTTCAACACCAGGACTGGGGTCACCAACCAGTCCGGGTGGTATACCTCCATGATGAACCCGGCTGCCAAGAGCCGGGTGATCTCGTCACCGATTATCTTCCTTTTCTCCTCTACGAACCGGCGCACATGTTGCTTGACCGGCTTGGCATTCGGCCGCACATGAAGTGAGTGCTCGGCGAACTCCCTCGGCACACCCGGCATGTCCTTGGGAGACCATGCAAAGATGTCTTGATTCTCACGGAGAAAGTCGACGAGCGCGCCTTCCTATTTGCTGTCCAAGCCGGCACCAATGGTGACGAACTTAGTCGGGTCGGAGGGGTCGAGCAGGATCTCTTTGTCTCCTTTGCCGACTGGAAAGCTCCTTCTCCAGCCGGTTTGCTGCTAGCCAGCATGTCCTGCTGGGCCATGGCCACATTGCGCATCATCACGCGCTTCTCCTCGGCTATGATGAGGGCCTCTGCCAGTTTGCAACCGGCTGAGGCGCACTCCATCGACCGCCTGAAGTAGCCAGCGACGGTGATCACGCCGTGGCATCTTCGTCTTGAGGTACGCATAGTGGGGGACGGCCATGAACTTGGCGAGGGCAGGGCGCCCGAGGAGAGCATGGTAGGAGCTCGTCAGGTTTACCACCTCGAACTAGATTGGTTCGCGACGGATGTTCTCCTCGGTCCCGAAGATGACGTCCAGCTGGATTTTACCTAGCGGGGCGCAAGCTGGCCCCGGCAGTACGCCGTGGAACGTTGTGGTAGTCGGGCGTAGGTCGCTTTCGCGAATGCCCAGCTTCTCCAGCGAGGACTAGTAGAGGAGATTGAGGCTGCTGCCTCCGTCGATGAGGACGCGCGAGAATCGCCAGGTGCGCGCGTTGGAGACGATGAGGGGGTCGAGCACCATGATGTAGCCCCCGGGAGTCGGCAGCTGCTCCGGTTGGTTTGCACGGCTCCTAGTGATGGGGGTTTCCGACCAGTTCAGGTACTGGGGGACCGGAGAGACGATGGCATTGACCTCGTTGGAGCGTCGCATGCGGCTATGCTTGTCGTCCTGCTCCGTCTCGAAGATGTGGTAGGCGGCGTGCGGCTGGGGGTAGCCGTTGTTGTTGTTGCCACCATTGCTGCTGTTATCATCATTACCGGCTCCCCTAGACGGTGGCGGTGGTCCACCGGGAGAGGGTGGGGGGAGACGAGGCAGGTTACCCTGGTCTTTTAGCTGGCGGGTCCAGCTGCAATTCCGGGTGGTATGCATAGCCGGTTTGAAGGGACCGCTGTGCCATTTGCACGGGCCGTCAAACATCTGGTCGAAGGTGAGCCATGGCTTCTGCCTCCTTGCATCGTTAGCTAGCGCGTCGGGCGCACCCTCCACAGCATTGACCTGCCACGCGTGGTAGCGGGGCTTCTGTTGTCCGGCTTGGCGGTTCCCATGGAACCGGTTGTCGTTGCCGTGGCGTCCGGAGGATCCGGCTTCGCCAGCCGGATTGCTCGGACGGTCACGAGCCGGCTCCGTGGGAGTCGGACGCCCGTCAGCATTTATTCGGAGGGGCTTCTTCATGGCGGCATCCGCCATGGCGTACTGGTCCGCGACCGTCATGAGTTCTGCCATGGTTTTCGGCGCGTCACAAAGTAGCTGGTGGCGAAGCATGGTGCCTTCTCGGCAACCCTCGATGAAGAAACTGATGGCTTGGCTCTCCAGGATGCCCTCGCAAGTGTTACTCAGCTCCGTCCATTTGGCGAGGTACTCGTGGGCGCCCTGGACGCTTGTATGTGCCATTGAAGTTGCGGACAAACACCTTCTCGAAGTCTGGCCAGGCGTTGATGCTGTTGGGTGCGAGGCTGTTGAGCCACGTCCTTGCCGATCCGGTTAGCATAAGAGGGATGTAGCGCACGGCTGTGCGCTGGTTTCCATGGGCGATACCGACTGCTGTAGCGTAGTCGGTCAGCCAATCTTCCGGCTTCATGCTGCTGTTGTACATGGGGGTGTCCCTGGGCAGGGAGAACTTATCCGGAAACGGCTCGTTCCAGATGCGGGGTCCGAAACAAACTGGGCCGGTAGAATCTTCCTCCTCTGTGACACGCGCTTGAGCGAGGAGCTCGATGCGGTCACGGGCATCCGGACAATCCGGGTTGGCGCTCCCACTCGGCCCGAGAGACGGGAACCAGCGGGTCTAGGTGCTCTGGTTGGTGAAGGGGGAGGCGGCGGGTTGCTGTTCACCGTCTGCTCCTGGCGCGGCTGGCCCCTGTTGCCCGAGCTGCGACGCCTGCTGTGGGCCTTAGCCGGCTGAGCGGAAGACGCCTGCTGGGTATCGCGCGGCGCGCCCCTGCTGTTGGCAGGCAGCTTGCTCCCCGTGGAGTAGTTGGGGTCCTCCTGCATCTGCCGGTTGGCATCAGCCTGCTCGTCCGCGATGCGGAGGAGCTCCTGCACGCGAGCGTGCTGGCGGGCTCGCTCCTTGCCCTCCAGATTGGGCAGTTCCTCTGCCGCGGCTCGCGCCGCACGCAGGTTCTTAATGGGCGTGCTGTAGGTGGGCCGAATGAGGGCGGATGCAGGATCCGGCTCCCCATCCTTTTCCATCCTACCGCCTAGCTCGCCGCCCCGGCGTCGCACCTGGCCGCGCCGGCTCGGCTCCGCGGTAGCCGGAGTGAAGCCGTGCGCGCGATCGTACTCGCGCCGGGTGATCTCGAGTTGCTTGCGGGTAGCCGCTAGTTCCATGGCCTCCTGGAGGAGGATCTGTCTCTCCATGGCGAAATTGGCCTCCGCCTCCTTCGGGTTATCCCTGAGGTTAACTGACGTCAGGAGCCGATCAATGGCATCCTCCACCGGATTCCGAGGCTGTGGAGGGGCGGAAGTTCCGACCTCGTCTGCGCCTCGCTCCCGCGGCTGGCGGGTGTGAGAGCTGGAGCCGGCCATCATGACCTCCACGCCCCAGGACGCGGCGGAGGCGCTGCTGCCCGGGTGCGGCAGCTCCGCGACAAAGACGATTTCCCTAGGGAAACACTCCGGGACGGTGGCGACGTAGACGGGGAGGTCGCCGAATAGCAGGACGGTGCCATTCGCCGAGAAGGAGGCTCCAGCGAAGCAGGAAGCATTGTCGATGACGCAGTCGAATTTGCCGAGCATGAGCACCAGGCCGGAGGCCACGCGCTCACCGGATGAAGTGCGGGGTCCCATGCGGAACGTGACTCCGGTCGAAGCCATCTGGCCCCACGGTGGGCGCCAACTGTCATTGTATTGGGAACGGCAGTACCTAAGAAGGTTAGATAGAGGTGTGGGGACTAGCAGGGAAGCTATCGACGGCATCCACAGGCGGGATTAGATACAAGCGAGCGTGACTGGACGCAGGAAGTACCCAGGTTCGGAGCCCTCGGGATGAGGTAAAACTCCTACTCCTACCGGATCTGACTATGGGGATATACGAACTACAAGTGCTCCTCGAGCTGTACTCTCTAGCTACTGTCTTAAATGCGATGAGACCAACCCTTTCTACTGAGGCCTTGCCTCTCCTTATATAGGTAGAGAGGCAACGATCTCACTGGCCAGTCCGACTGGCGGGCCCTAGAGGCGGGTCCCAGCCGGCTGGTCATCTACAGTATCCGGTATGGTATGTCACATCGGAGGACGAGCGGTATGGCTGTCGTAGGCATAGTGGACGTCGTGCGAGCTGTCATCAGCATCGGGCCACTGCTCCCGCGTCATCCCCGCCAAGTCTTCGGTATGGCCGAGTAGTGGCCGGTCTTGTCACCGTATAGGGCATACTGTGCACTGATACGCACGTCGTCCTGTCTCCTTGATTGGTTCCTGCTATGTCGCCATACCCGGCTGCTTCTTGCTAATCTGGCTACCGTGTGGTATCCGGCCTGGCCTGCCTTGTCCGGCTGCGTCTGGTCAGGCGGACATGATCCGACTGCATGTTACTTGTCCGGTTGGGGTATCTGGGGATCATCCCCCCGACATATAGGAGAGGGGGCTCCTCCCCTCCCATGGCTGGCGGCCAAAGGGGGTGCCACCACCTCTTCCTAATTCATGTGGTGAAGCTCCACTCACATAAATTTTGACTCCACCCAAAATTCCACTCACATGCATTAAATTTCCACCAAATTTAATGCAACTCTCAATTAATAAAACTCTTTTATTTATTTTATTCAGAATTTTGTTAATTACTTTAATTAACAAACATTCTCATAAAACCCCTTGCAACATTCAATATCACATGCAGAACCACTTTCTGCAATTTCACCAGAAACAATTCTGGTTTCTATCGAAACAATTCATGTTTCTATCGAAACATTTCCTGCGCTTTGCAAACCTTTTGTCTAAAACATATGTGCTCCTAAATGGTGTCCATCAACCCTTAAGTGTGTCACCCTATGGTTCGTGAATAATGCAGACATGATTGAGACTCCTCTCAGATCAATAATGAGAAGCGGGACCTGGAGATCCATACTGACTCCTGCACATTCAACGATGACTTCTGTGATCGTGAGAACCTTTAACGCTAGTAACTTAATCCCTTTGTCTCATGATATAATACATGTCCGAGATTCGATCATCGGTATCCAAATACCTAGTTTGATCTCGTTACTTACATGCACTCTTTTCTCGTTCCCGTGATATAACATTCTAGTGATCACATCACTTGCTTGCAAACTATCTTAATGTGATATCACCGAGAGGGCCCAGAGTATATATATCCGTCATCGGGATTGAAAAATTCCACTCTTGATCCATGAGCCTCAACATAACACCTTCGTAGTACTAAACCCACCTTTATAGTCACCCTGTTACGTTGTGACGTTTGATGTTATCAAGATACTCTTCTGGTGTTAGCAATTAACATGATCTCATGGTCCAAGGATAAAGATTACATCGTATGATGTTATAGCAATATAAACATAATGACTTGATCGTAATGCTATACTTCGGATGAATGTTCACCACATCATTTCACAAATGCCGTGACCTTGTTATTAACAACATCCAATGTCCATGATCAGGAAACCTTGATCATCTTGTTAATCAACAAGGTAGTCTATAAGAGAGGCATAACTAGGAACTCTTTTTGTTTATGAAACACACATGTATTGACGTTTCCTATCAATACAATTATAGCATGCAAAATAAACATCTATCATATACAAGGAATACATAATAACAACTTTATTATTGCCTCTTAGGGCATATTTCCTTCAGGTTACACACAAAACATCGGAATAAGAAATTGTTAAGCATTTTTGTGGTAACACACGAAGCATCAATATCCAATAGCAACGAAACATGATTGTCACAAGGTGAAAGAATACCATCAACATGCTTGCAAGCAAACCATAGGAAAGAGCAATTTGATAACATGAAAGATGCAAAGCATGCAAAAGGTATCAGAGTTGGGTTTAATCTTGAACTCACTTGGGGGATGCTCTCTAGAACTCTTTTTGTCAACTCGTGCGCAACCGAGGTTGACATTCTTGTGCGGGTACCTACACACATCAAATTCAAAAGGAGGAACGTGCGTGCATGGTAGAGAAACACATCATCCATCATGATGTATCTCTTCTTGTACACATCACCATTACTGTCAATCAAGTGTAACATAGGTGCATGGTGAGTATGCAAGTGGGGAACATGCTTATCATGGCAATCATAAAAATCTCCAAAATTTGAGAAAGCTATGGGGGCCATCTCAATAGAACCATATGAGAATTATTGTTGCAAGCAAAACAAGTGAAAGAGCAATTATTCAACTTATTGCAAGCAACGGGATAGATTGTAAAACATTCATGACAAAGCATGGTTCGAGGGGTACCATTGGTAACATTATTGCAAGCAAAACATTGGAAAGAACAATTGTTCAACAAAGTGCAAGCAATGATATCATCAACGTAACGTTTAGAGCATGGCATGACTATGGCAACATCATCACAATCAAATAATTTCACGTGCTCAACATTATGCAAAGGCAAAGTATCACATGGAAATATCAATGAAGCATATGTGATATCACAAACATCATCCATAGCATGCCAATCATCACAAGTCATCATGTCCACTAGTGGTATCATGGCATCATCAACACCCATATTGTTACCTTGTTCATACCTCTCATATGAAGTGGGTGTTGTGGTAGCATTGGCCTCCATGTGGGTGACTTCTTCATCCAATATGGGGATGGCATCATCTTCATTCACCATGTACATCTCCTTGGTTGGAGGAATCATCATCTCCAAGCTTGGTGCTTCTTGATCCATGGAACCTAGCACATCATGAGGAAACACACTAGAGGTAGAGGGTAAGTCGTTAGAAATCAAAGTGGTCTCAGATGACCTATCGACTACCACTCTCAACTCACTTGGTTTATCACTCATGCCCTCCAAGTGGAAGCACTTCTCACATATGGTGGAGTCACTCATCTCACTCTTGTTTTTACTCAAGTGGGCTAAGTGGCTCTCATACTCACATGGGATTGGTACCACATCATCACTCAAGCATGTAGGGGTGGGATCGGTTATCTCAACTCCATGCGCTTCCTTTGGTGAAGGGAAAGTCCCATGCTCACCATTCTTGAGCTTGTCGTCACCATCTTGTGGGGTAGGCCCTTTTCTTGGAGCTTGCTCATCCTTTGCCATGGCCTCATTGGCTTGTGTAGACATCCTTTTGGCGTACTCGTCCAACTTGGCAAAGTAGAGGTCTTCATCTTCCTCGTCCATAAAGTTGCATGCGTCATCTAGACGTCAAGTTTTGGCATTGAAGCTTGATGGCGTGGAGGAGAGCTTGCTCTTGGTGCCATTTTGGTGGTGGCACAAGTAGTAGAAGGCGCCTTTTGATGATGTCGACGGAGGTCATTGGCGTGCCTTGCCAAAGGTTGATGTAGATGGCGCACTTGATCATCCACATGACACTCGCGATGATTCTTCTTGTCCTTGGCACTCTTCTTGGTGAGGCATTGTAATGAGCGCAAAGCATCATTAGTCTTGGTGATCATGCTCATGGTTTTGGCGAAGTCGTTATCCATGTTTCGCTTGAAGTTGTCCATTTGATGGTGGACCTTGGTGTTCTCGAGGTGGAGGCTCCGTCTTGGTTGATACGAATTGAGGAGCTTGTCGTTGTTGTCCTTGAAGTCGTCCATGCTTGGGGAGTTATTGTTGTTGTAGAACTCCATATCACCCAAGCATGTGGAGCCATTGTTGGTGTAGTGCTCCATCATGTCATCCATGCTTGTGGAGGCATATGCATGGTGGCTCATCGTGGATTCTTCATAGAAATCATCCTCGGTTCCGGAGTCCCTAGACATGTTTCACATGACCAAGTGGTGTATATGGAAGTGGTAGGGGGTTAGGGATGCAACGCCAAACCTTACTTTACCTTGGAAGATAGTATCGTGCAAGTGGTCACACTTGAGAGCAATCAAAACCAAGCAAAGTGAAGTTCAGGCGGAACACCAAAACCAACTAACCACTAAAAACACACACGCAAAGCTTATGGTGGATAGGTATGGAAGGTGGCATGTCAAAAACCAATCCGAAATCAAGATGTTGTAATGGCAAGTAAAGAACCACGATGATCACAAAGCAAAACAAGTTAATCCACAAGAAGTAATATATACAAGGAAACACACACGGTGGGATAAATGTGACTTGTGCAACGGAGAACTTGAGCTAAGAACCAAATGATTACCTAGCGAAGATTATAAGCTCGTGTCGCACAAGTGCAAGGAGAGACACTAGTTCGATTGCAATAAATTAGTGGGCTACAAGATATGCACAATAAGTACCACCTATTTGATGTTCATCGAGCTTGCGCTTCCTATTCTATGAGGCACTTATTTCTTTCTTTCTTTTTTCTTCTTTTTGTTTTTCTATTTTTTCTGTTTTTCTTTCTTTTTCACTTGCCTCTTGTCCCAACAACTATACAAGACAACTATATGAGATAGCACGCTCACAACTTTTGCTCGGTATTCTACAAGTATCAAATGTGCATAGCCCAAGCAATCATAGGAGGAACTAGTCTCAATAGGTGTTTGTTGAATGCAAAGATAATGTGGCTCACAAAGGGATGCAAGTGGGGAGAAGTCGCGGAATTTTTATACCTTTCGTCGCCGATCTTCACCCTTTATTGGTGGATTCCGTCTTGCTCACGGAATCTGGATTGAGTAGATAGCATGAACCATGGATATGATGATGTAGAGCTCATTCTCCTCTTCAAAACGAGCTAAAGAACACCAAAATTCGATTTCCTATGCAAAAGTTATGCTCAAAACTGTGAAGCGGATTTGTATGTCAGCATGTAGGGCGGAGACTCCGGTCTGGGGGTCCGGAGACTCCTGTCTGGAGTGACTCACACCGGAAACTCCGTTCCGGGGCTAGAGACTCCAGTCCGGTCGATTTCTGCACGTCCAGAACACGAACGAGACGTGATTTTGGCGGAAAACTCGATCCAAAACACCAAATTGGTGGGGAAATCAAGGAATTAGGCCATGGGAATGCAGGGGAAGGTAGATCAACAAGTTTAGCAAGTAATCCATAGATCAAAACCTACCAAAACGCACTCAAATCACAGATCGATCCAAAACACGAATACGGACTATTTTTGGTGGAATTTTCGCATTTATGGGGAAAAAGACCAAATCGAGGAGAAATCTGTGGCAACCAAAAGCTGTTGATACCATATGTTATGGGGTAACCCCGTGGGTGGCCCGATCCTCATGGATCTCATGGTTAGATCGATACGAAAGCGAGGGGAAAGGGAGAAGGTAGCGGAAGCGGATGCACACCTCGCGAAGAACACGATGAACACATGCAAAACTCACAAGATACAAGGCCGATTGCTCTCACCGGTGGCCACCGGTCCGATAGAATCCTCGCAAGGAAAGATCGGTTAACGGGCTCCCTCGATCCCACGCGGAGAGGGAAGAACACCTTGGAGAGGGTCTTAACGCTTAGCAAAGGGACACTGATGCCGGGGCCTTGTACAACGAAGGAGGCGCGATGCAAACTCCAACAAGGTGGTGACGATAGTCGATCCCCTTTGGTAGAAAGGGATGAGGCAAAACTAGAGATTCCACAAAGGGGGTTTTCTTTAGTCTATCATCTATGCCTAGGGTTACATGAGGGGGTGGGGACACTATATATAGGCCAGCCACTAGTTCAAGGGTACTTTAGGAATAAAAGGGGAAAGTCTAGGCGGACTAAAGGGTACATGGGCCAAAGGCCCAGCTGGCGGCGCGCAGGCCCATACGCTCAGGCCGGAGACTCCGGTGTGGGGTCCGGAGACTCTGGTGTGGGCCGGAGACTCCGGTCTATCTCCGGTGTTGTCTCCGGAGTGGCAGACAGACTGTCCTCGAGCTCGATCTAGGGGTCGGTCCGGTGATGGGTCAGGAGACTCCGGGGTCTACAGGACAGAGACTCCGGTGTCTTCAGGCCGAAGACTCCGGTGTGGCCGAAGACTCTGGTGTGGCCGAAGACTCCGGTGTGCGCAGGCCAGAGACTCTGGTGCGCCAGCTACTGCTTCTTCCGTCTTCTCTTCCAAGCCTCCGTCTTGTCAGCCTTTGTGCTCCAGGCTTCCTCCCATGCCTCCGTACTTGTTGGTGTGAACCTATCATGGATATGGGACGTAGTATGAAGTAGTATACCATTCAATGGGATAGGAAGTGGGCTCACATAGAGGAACGGATTCACCTTTGGAGTCCATGACGACTTGGCATAAGTTGGAGACCATGATGTGGTAACTACCGCAGGTCGGGCTACATCATGACATCCACCATCACAATCTTGATCAAGGTATTTGTAAAACATTGATAGCTGGGAACATAGTACTCTAACATAGACATGAAAGATATAGTTCTAACAATAAGACATAGAAACTATGTTGTAACATGAAAAGGTACAAACAAAAGATTCATGAATAACAATGCTTTGAAAGACATCTATTTGTTTCACATATAGAAAACATAATAAAAATGGTATTCAGCTTGTCCCTCATGGTATAGCAACACATAAATGCCTAGGACACCTTCAAAGTTCATAAGGGTGACTAGATACAAATAATTTAAGAGCAAGCAATATCAAAGTTATGAATCAACCAACAAGTTTCGGGACAATGCACATTAAACTAAGAATGATCACTATGCTCTCTCAATTGGTGCATAAAGATAGAAGATGGAGACTAAACATAAAAGTAAAAAAGAAAGGTCATTCACAGAGGGAAGCAGGGATTTCAAGTGTCATAAAGAGCTTCCAAAAATTATGGTACTTATTAGCTTTCAGCTCTCATTACCCCTGCCATAAGCATCTTGAGGTGATTAAGGTTAAATTGACACAAATATGAGGATATGCTTGACAAGTTATAAGTTGAAAATCTCATGCCCTTTGCTTACGAGTACCGAACCTCATGCTACTCAACTTTGGTCACAAGTAAGTTCTTGTCATTGTAAGTACATGTGTATCATGGAGAACCGCCAACGGGGTACCCCTTGCCCCATGATAAAGGAGCTATCCCATATCAAAATGACAAGGCAACAGACAATGAGCATCTCAGCGATCTTTTTATTTGCTATTTGCATAGGTTTTTATTGAAGATGCTTCACAGAATACTCAGTATGGTTATGCTAGAAGTTTCCACCATGATTAGGCATGGCTTAGGCTAGCCGCCCAGGCGTTTCTCTAACACACATACAAACTCTATGAGCTTACAAGCTCCCCTTTTATTTCACACCGCCGGGATCCATAAACAAAAGAACATGATATCAACTGAATAATAAGTGCAATGTTGAAAGTGCTCCCCATGGTAACATGGTTCTACTAATTCACAACTTATAAAGTGCAAGCATATAAGCAACATAGATGGACACAATGGTTCAAGTTTATTAAGTGCAAGAAAATAAAGTGTGCCATCAAGTTCGTGAGAGCTTTAATCACTAATTTTCACATAACAAGTTTAATTTGGAAGGTAGATAAAACATGAGTATACTTGGAATGGTGTAACACACCATGCATAGGAATGTATAGTGGACTCTTTGAAATAACTTGGTTTTCTTGGAGGTTGGATGCATGAGTAGAACTCATACTCAGTATAGGTGGAGGCTAGCAAAATACTAGGAGTGACCAACTAATAGAGAAATAATGGACATAATCATGCAAAACGACAAAACATTATTAATTAAAGCATAAAGTGATATTGCAAGTCAAAAACTAAATGATCATCGAGGCTATGGTGACTGGTTCATAGTCTTAACATGGTGTAAGCATGTGCCAAGTCAACCCAAATAAAGCATCAAAGGAGAATACCACAATATTACGCTTTTGTATGCTAAAACAACGCATGATTCTTTCAAGGCACATTAAGCAATCTAAATTGTTTGAAATAAGTCATGATACAACAATAATCACTAAGCATATGGTCAAAGCAACATCTAGCATGACATGATAAAGTCTAGGCCACAGTCAAAACAAGCTCCTTTTGTACCACTATAAGCATGAAACTTCCTACTCTTTTCCGACACCAATAGACTTATTTGAAACAACTCTCAAAGATAATAATCAATAAAGACCAGAGAGAATGTCTCACCCATCTACAAAGAATAACTAAAAAGTTCTAAGCCAAAAGAATAAGAAAACTAAAGCTAAACGCAGTGCTAGAAAATGAGAACACTCGCAGAACAATAAGAGTGAAAACTAGAGTGTTCTAGGCAATGAATAACGAGGTGTGTCTCTCTCCAAAAGAAGTGTGTTGGGATCCAACCAACTTATTGCGGCAAAGAAAGCAAAATAAAACTAAAAACAAAGACGTTCCAAGAACAACACATAGTGCATAAGGTAATAAAAATAAAGTGTCTTGAAAGAAGGCCTGAGATTATTGATGAAGAAGGGGATGCCTTGGGCATCCCCAAGCTTTGACGCTTGTACTTTTTGAATATTTCTTGGGGTGACACGGGTGGCATCCCAAGCTTGAGATTTTTTCCATACTTCATCTCATCACATCATTCTCTCCCTACACTTGAAAACTTCCTTCATACAAAACTTCAAACAATCTTCATTAGCAACATTAGTGTATTCAAAATAATAATCCTTTGGATTCAGTTTCAACTCAAGTAAATCATCCATTAAAACATAAGATATTGTAGCAATTTCTTTTAAAAGCTCCAGTGATCCAAGAGAACTCAAAAAGAAACCGATTAAGAGGCAAATGCAAATAATGGCAGAAATCTGTCAAAACAGACTAGCAGGTAAAGACCGATTTTTTAGAAATTCTTATGTTGGTCAAATCGAAAAGTGCAAAACTAGAGAAAATTGGGTAATAACCTGGGGCATAAGCACAACAAATTACACATAAATCCGACATGCTAAGATTTTTCATGATTTTTTACGGTAATGCACAGAAATTTGTTTCGGGACAGCAACTTCCCTATATCTTACTTCCCTCTCATTAGAGGTTATTCTTGACACAAAAACCAAACAAAAAGGATAAGGAGAGGTTATTATAGAGGCAATAACTTCAAAGACTCAACAAAACAAAAATAAACTGAAAAGTAAAAATATAATGGGTTGTCTCCCAAAAGCTCTTTCTTTATAGCCATTAAGATAGGCATGATAATTTTGATGATGCTCACATAAGAAATATGAATTGAAATAAAAGAGAGCATCAAGAAGAAAATATGGAACAAATTTAAGTCTAACCCACTTCCTATGAAAAATAATCTTGCAAAGAAACAAGTCATGAAAGCACAAAGCAACAAGCATAGGAAAGCAAAACAAGTGCAACTTCAAAAATTTCAACATAAAGAGGGGAAACTTAATATTGTTGAGATACATAAAACCATGTTTCCCTCTCTCATAATAACTTTCAGTAGCGTCATGAATAAAATTAACAATATAAATATCACATAAAATATTCTTATCATGAGCCACATGCGTAAAATAATTATTACTCTCCCTATAAGCAAAGTCATTCTTATTAATCGTAGTGGGAGCAAATTCAACAAAATAGCTATCATTATTATTTTCATCACCATAATCAACAAATATCAGAGGCATATTGTAATCATAATTAATTTTATCCTCAATAGTAGGTGGACTAAAAATATCATATTGATCATTGTAATCATCATATATTGGAGGTATAGTATCATCAAAGTAAATTTTCTCCTCCGTGCTTAGGGGACTAAAAATATGATGCTCATCAAAACCAGCTTCCCCAAGGTTAGACTTTTCCATAGCATTAGTAAAAAGAACACACATGCAATGAACTTGGTGGATCCATATGTGGTATGTGAAAAGAACACGCATGCAATGACTCTGGTTGTTGTTAGTAAAAAGAGCACACATGCAATGACACTGGTGGATCCGTGTGTGGTCTCGGAAGAGAACACACATTTCAATGACACTGGTGGATCCATATGTGGTATGTGAAAAGAACAGTCATGAAATGACTCCAGTTGTTGTTAGTAAAAAAACACACATGCAATGACACTGGTGGATCCAGGTGGTATGTGAAAAGAACACACATGCAATGACTCTGGTTATTGTTAGTAAAAAGAACACACATGCAATGACACTGGTGGATCCATGTGTGGTCTTTGAAGAGAACACACATGCAATGAATCTGGTGGTTTTTAGTAAAAAGAGCACACATGCAATGATACCAGTGGATCCGTAGGTGGATTGTGAAAAGAACACACATGCAATGACACTGGTGGATCCATGTGTGGTCTCTGAAGAGAACACACATGCAATGACCCTAGTTGTTGTTGTTAGTAAAAAAAAACACATGCAATGACACTGGTGGATCCATATGTGGTATGTGAAAAGAACACACATTTCAATGACTCTGGTTGTTGTTAGTAAAAGGAACACACATGCAATGACACTGGTGGGTCCATAGGTGGATTGTGAAAAGAGCATACATGCAATGACACTGGTGGATCCATATGTGGTATGTGAAAAGAACACATTTGCAATGACTCTGGTTGCTGTTAGTAAAAAGAACACGCATGCAATGACACTGGTGGATCCATGTGTGGTCTCTAAAGAGAACAGACATTTCAACGACACTGGTGGATCCATATGTGGTATGTGAAAAGAACAGTCAAGAAATGACTCCAGTTGTTGTTAGTAAAAAGAACACACATGTAATGACACTGGTGGATCCATAGGTGGTATGTGAAAAGAACACACATGCCATGACTCTAGTTGTTGTTAGTAAAAAGAACACACATGAAATGACAATGGTGGGTCCATGTGTGGTCTCTGAAGAGAACACACATGCAATGACTCTGGTTATTGTTAGTAAAAAGAGCACACATGAATGACACTGGTGGATCCATATGTGGTATGTGAAAAGAACAGTCATGAAATGACTCCAGTTGTTGTTGGTTAAAAGAACACACATGCAATGACACTGGTGGATCCATAGGTGGATTGTGAAAAGAACACACATGCAATGACACTTGTTGTTGTTAGTAAAACGAACACACATGCAATGACACTGGTGGATCCATGTGTGGTCTCTGAAAAGAACACACATTTCAATGACTCTGGTTGTTGTTAGTAAAAAGAGCGCACATGCAATGACACTGGTGGATCCATGTGTGGTCTCTGAAGAGAACACACATGCAATGACTCTGGTTGTTGTTAGTAAAAAAGCACAAATGAATGACACTGGTGGATCCATATGTGGTATGTGAAAAGATCACACATGCAATGATACTGGTGGATCCATATGTGGTATGTGAAAAGAACACACATGCAATGACTCTGGTTATTATTAGTAAAAAGAACACACATGCAATGACATTGGTGGATCCATGTATGGTCTCTGAAGAGACACACATTTCAATGACACCGGTGGATCCATATGTGGTATGTGAAAAGAACACACATGAAATGACTCCAGTTGTTGTTAGTAAAAAGAACACACATGCAATGACACTGGTGGATCCATAGGTGGATTGTGAAAAGCGCACACATGCAATGACACTAGTGGATCCATATGTGGTTGACACGTCCATTTTGCATCACTATTCTATGTCTTAATTCACTATTATTCATTGATATATTTCGTATTGAGAGGTGATACTTATGTTATTTCATCTATTTTTGCATGGTTGATGACTTTTGGAGCATGGACCGCTGCAGTCAGGATTCTGATGCAAAAGGTGTTGTTTGGAGGCAAAATTCGCGAAGATCAAAAAATCCGAGAAAATATACGGAAAGTTCTATTTTTCCAGAAGACTCAGGATGCCAGAAGATGGAGTGGAGGTGGGCCACAGGGGGCCCACACCACCCCATGGCACGGGCAGGCCTAGGCCACGCCTAGGAGTGGTGTGGCCGCCCTGGCCCACTCCAGCCTCTCTCCTCTGGCGTATATCATCCCCACGAAACCCTAAGACTTGGGGAGGGACCACAGAAAGATTTCGCCGCCTCTGCGGGGCGGAAAAACACCGAGAGAGAAAGATCTCTCCGACAGACAGATTTCTGCCGGGGGAATTCCTTCCTAGAGAGGGAACATCGTCGCCATCAACACCATCATCAAGCTGGACTTCATCGGGATCATCATCACCACCATCATCACCATCAGCACCCTCATCACCATCTCCATATTGTTGTAACAATTGCGTTGAATCTTGCATAGTTCATAGGGGAAACTTTCCCGGTGTTGATTACTCTTTGTAGTTGATGCTATTGAGTGAACCATTGAATTATTGTTTATGTTCAGATTGTTATACATCATTATTCCATCTTTGATTATGATCCATATGATGTCTTGTGAGTAGTTTGTTTTGATCTTTTGGACATGGGAGAAGTCTTGTTGTTAGTAGTGGAGTTGCGTTGAGAAAGATTCAATAGATTGTTATTTAAGTTGTGGTGTACTTCTTCTAGTGGTGTCATGTGAACGTCGACTACATGACACTTCACCTATATGGGCCTAGGGGAATGCATTGTGTATTTGGCTACTAATCGTAGGGGTTGCCGGAGTGACAGAAACCTGAACCCCCGTTAGGAAACCATTGCACAAGGGACGTAAGGGTCTTAGAGTTTAAAGCTATGGTTAGGTTTCTACCTTAATTACTTTCTTGTAGTTACGGATGTTTGCAAGGGGTATAATCACAAGTATGTATTAGTCTTGGATGGGGCGGTACATTAGCACAGGTTCACCCACACAATGCTTAGCAAGCTAAAGAAGATTAACCAGCTATATGAAGCGAAAGCACTTGACAGTCTTCCCATGTGTCCTCGAGAACGTTTGGTCATCTTAAGTAATAGAACCAGCTTGTCCTTTGCTGCATAAAGGATTGGGCCACTTGCGGCTTTTATTTCTACTGTCTTTTATTTACTCGTACTTTGTTTACTTGCTTTATTGAAAACCCCTAAAAATCCGTTTGTTAAGTATTTGCAGAGAATTCCTGATCCATACCACTAGCCGGCACCTTCTGCTCCTCGTTGGGTTCGACACTCTTACTTATCGAAAATACTGCGATACACCCCCTATACTTGTGGGTCATCAGTGTTCAAAGAATTCATACTAATAACATTGTTATTAGCATGCAAATAAAGTTCCATAGGTTTTTTAATTTTCTCGTGAAACACTTCATGTCCTAACTCAAGATAAATACTATAAAGCTCTCTAATTGTTTTGTTGTTTTCCATTAAGCCTAACTAGTGAAAACAAGAAACAAAAAGATATAATTGCAGAATCTAAAGGAAATATCTTCGAGCACTCACACACCAGCAACAGTACTAGAAGATAGCTTAGTATCCAAAGGATGTGAGTACCTTTTACCTTACCTCCCCGGAAACAGCACCAAAAAATAGCTTTGATGGCACGTGGTTGACGTGGGAGCTTCTTCTTCAATCCCCGGCAACGGCGCCAGAAAATAGCTTGATGTATATGCACGTTTCTATTCTTGTAGACAATGTTGGGCCTCCAAGTGCATAGGTTTGTAGAACAATAGCAAGTTTACCTTACGTGGATCACCCAAGGTTTATCGAACTCAGGGAGGAAGTGGTCAAAGGTATCCCTCTCAAGCAACCCTGCAATCAGGATACAAGAAGTCTCTTGTGTCCCCAACACACCCAATACACTTGTCAGGTGTATAGGTGCACTAATTCGGCGAAGAGATAGTGAAATACAAGTAATATGGATGATTATAAGTGGTAATTGCAATCTGAAATAAGAGTGGTAGCAAGCAAACATGTAACAGGACTGATTGTAAACGATGTTTCAATGCTTAGAAACAAGGCCTAGGGATCATACTTTCACTAGTGGACACTCTCATATAAATATCTTCTCTTCATTATGCTACCCTGAACTACTCTCCGGTTGGACGATGTCGGGCTATCACAGCACACTTTAAAGTTTGTATTCCCCATCTAGTTAACCCCTCACTGTCACCTTGAGCGCTAGATGGTTCCAACAAACACCACAATCTCAAAGACACATCCAACTCAAATTATACTCAGGATAAGTATTTCTGTAACCTTAGCCAAAGTGCCACACGGTGTGCACACTGTCAACTTCACACACGTGGGGATAAGCAGAGATTAATTAAAGCACTATAGTAGCAGAATAGATCTATAGATTACAAAGCTCATGATCTCATAAGATCACGCATAGAGAGAGATGAACACATAGCTACAGGTAGAGCCCTTAGCCTTGATAGAGAACTACTCCCTCCTCATCATGGAAGTCAGCAACGGCGATGGAAATGGTGGTGGAGTCGATGGAGATGGCTCCGGGGGCACTTCCCCATCCTGGTAGGGTGCTGGGACTTCTCCCCCCGAATATCCTCTTCGGTGGTGGCGGCGCTGCGGAACTTTTCATGGAATTCTGATCTGGTTCTTAGGGTTTTCGTCTCGGGGAGAATATATAGGCGGAAGGGCGATGCCAGAGGGTGGACCAGGAGCCCACACCACCTGGTGGCGCGGCCAGTGGTGACCCGCACCATCCTATGGTGTGGCCAGCCCCTGGCCCTCCTTCGTCTCTACTTTGGACTCCGTCTCGTGTCGGAAAAAATAGGAACTTCGGGCTTTGTTTCGTCCAATTCCGAGAATATTTCTTTACTAGCTTCTCTGAAAGCAAAAACAGTAGAAAACAAGCAACTGCACTGCGGCATCTTGTCAATAGGTTAGCTCCAGAAAATGTATAAATATGCCTCAAAGTGTAGACAAAACATAAGATAGTTGATACAAAACAAGCATGGAGCATCAAAAATTATAGATAAATTTATGACGTATCAGAAAGGATCACATGCAATAACTCTAGGGACTCCATGCATCAAACCATGGTCACAAATACCAAAATCACTTAGGAAAGCAGCTTCCATGTTGCATGTTGCACCAGTGTGCTAGAAGTTGCATCACAGAATTCACTAGAGTGTGTGCAGCCATGTGGAACAATGTGTCTTAGGGAAAGAACACATGCAATATGGTCATGTGGATCAATGACTATAGTGGATTAATGTGGTTTAGGAAAAGAACACATCTAATGACTCCAGGGACTCCATGTGTAAAACCATGGTCATAGAGACCAAAAACACTTAGGAAAGCACCTTACACATTGCATGTTGCACCAATGTGGCATAAGTTGGATCATAGAATCCAATAGAGTGTGTGTGGTCATGTGGATCAATGTAGTTTAGGAAAGGAACAAATGAAATGACTCTTGTGGATCAATGTAGTTTAGGAAAAGAACATATGCAATTACTCTAGGGACTCTATGTGTCAAACCATGGTCACAAAGACCACAAACACTTAGGAAAGCAAATTCCACATTGCATGTTGCACCAATATGGCAAAAGTTGCATCACACAATCCACTGGGGTGTGTGTGGTCTTGTGGATCAATGTGGTTTAGGAAAAGAAGACATCCAGTGACTCTAGCGGATGAATGTGGTTTCGGAAAAGAGCACATGCAATGACTCTAGGGACTCCATGTGTCAAACATGGTCAAAAAGACCCAAAAAAAACTTAGGAAAGCAGCTTCATGTTGTGGTGTTGGCACGGCAGATGCCATGTATAGGCTAAAGATGGGGCCAAAGTGCGCTAGAGGTATCCAGGGAAGGATGGTGTGGTGATTCCACATACAGATGTTTTGTATTCTCCAATCAATGGTGGATTACAAGTGCTCCTTGAGCTGTTCGTGGGAGGAAGAGGATGAACTTCTCTGCTACCCCACCTCTCACTCTAGGGTTCTTTCCTTAGTAAAAATGGCCGGCCCTCTCTATGGAGGTCCTGGTGCTCCTTATATAGGGGATCCCAGGTTACAAGCTAGGGCATACGTGGAAGGCATATTCTCCGAATATGCCTCTCCCAAAATAGTAAAGCAGTGCGCCTATTTTATTCTTCGTAAGATGATCCGGGCTCATGGTGTAAGCCTCTATGAGCCCCTCTGCAGCGTGGTGTCACCCAACATAGGCAACATCACCCGACATAGGCTATGTCACCTTTGTCGGCCAGTACCCGCTGGTCCTCCTCTCTGTCCTCTGTGCTCATGCTACAGTGGAGAGAGAAAACCTTTGACCAAGGAGATTTCTTCCTTCTCTTGTAAGCCAAGTTGTAACCCGGCTCAGGCCTGGTTAACTCAGCCTTGAGGGTACCTGCACATAAGTTATAAAGAGACTGCCGACATATATTTTATATTGACCGAGGTAATTTTGGATGAACTCCGTCCGGGCCGGGATTACTGTAAGTCGACCTGCCTTGAGGTAACTCGGCCAACTTATGCTTTGATCTTACCGTACCTCGGCTATTATGGCCTTTATAACCTGGCTTGACCCTACCTAGGGTTATCGCCCCAACATTAGTCCCTGAAGATGGTGCGGTCTTAGCAACTTTAGTTGATAAAGCCACAATATGTTCAACCTACTAGATTAGTTTTCTTTCTTGTCGACTTACTCTTATGTCAGCATACTTACTTTTGTGACTTGGTGTTCCTTTTGATTTCCTTTGGCTCATTCCGAGGTATTCCTCACTGGCCGGGTTATCTTCTAAGATCTGGGTTACCCACTTAGATCATTTCGTTCCCGCGTACGCTTTCCCACGTCCTACGTGGAGGGTAATCATTGTGTTGCCTCATTTTAAGGGCATATGCCAGTTACTACGCCCATTATTGTGCACGTTGTCAGGGATAACTGCACAAACGTCACGTCGTGGGTATCTCTTTGATAACCGCAACACCACATCCTATCGTGTGATCGATATGCTGTGTGGACCTTCTTGTGGCTTCTCGCTGATTGGATGACCCGGTGGAATACACGGCCACACCGTGTGGCACGCCGCACAAAACGATCCCACTACCCCTAGGGGTGTGGTTAAATAGGGTAGCAGGGGCGGATCCTTAACCATTTCCCTGCTCGCCCCCTCTCTCTGCCTCTTCTCCTTCTTCTTCCTCTACGCACAAGCACTGCTGTTGCTTCTTCTTAAGCAATACGCCACCGCTGCTACGCCTCGTCGTCGCCTGCTCTGTCGAAGACACGCCGCTGCTCCACCGTAGCCACGCTGCTGATCCACCGCTCGTAGGCGCCATGGGGCCATGCCAATATAAACCTCTCCCACCACTTCAGATTGGATTTGCAAGGGGGGAGATCTTGAAATGGCTAAATTAGAGAAGGTTGTGGTCATCGACGAACACAAAGAGGGTGGCGAGGCCCATGAGCACGACACCTGGGCTGGTTCCTGGGTCTGCCAGGATGATCTCGATTGGCTGATCCGGACCCACCGCATCCCAGCCGGGGTAAGTTGACACCTCCCTAGCGAGGAGATTACTCCCTTTCCCAATCCGGGTGAATTCATCGTCTTCCTTTCTCATTTTCACAACGGGTTCGGATTGCCTGTTAGTGACTTTTTCCACTAGTTCATCACCACATTTTCTCTCCAACCTAACCATCTTCCGGCTAACTCCATCACTTCCCTTTCTGCCTTTGCTTCCAGGGTTGAGGGGTACCTCGGCCTCTGGCCCACAGTACACATCTGGTACAAATTCTTCGGCTTTAGGGACAATGTTGTCTCGGATCAAAAAACTGCCCCCACCGACAATTCTGTGACTCAGTGCGGGGCGACTTCTATCTCACCTCGGAAGAACTCTATCTTTCCCCGAGTCACCGGCCTAGAGTCCTGCAAGGGATGGGCCAAGACGTTCTTCTACGTGAATAACGATACCCTAGAGGACAAGATTCGGCTGCCTCCATTCTCTCTAGGTGTCCCTGATAGGACCTTGTGGGGCTGGATCCCGAGGAGATCCGCCACCTTGGTGAACTTGGTGGAGAAACAGATCAAAGAGCTTAACCTGTTGGGGTGGCGCGTTGAGGATATAATGATCACCTTCATCCACAGCCGAATCTCCCACTTCAGAAGCACACACACAAGGTTTGCCGTATGAGCGGGCACCTCGACCCCAACCGGACTTCATCCTTTGAGCTCAACAACACTCAGATCTTCCTTCGGCTTAAGGCCATTTTCAAGGTAACCCCGGACATGACTGAAGACTAGGAGTGGGGGTTTGAGCATTTCAGCCAAGATAGGTTGCCTCCTGCAGTAAATTCCTTAATTGAACCTTTTTTCGAGTTACGTTTGATCTCGGACGGTATCATTTACTTGATCATTTTGCAATATTGCTTTTAGACATTTCTTTAGGAGATAGTTGAGGATGGTACGGAACCGTCCCTTAAGTGGGGGAAGGACCGAGATGCCTCGAACACGAAGGAGCCAGATTCTGAGATCTTCTTGCCCAATCCAGACTCTAGCCCCAGGCGACCCTCTGGTAAGGTCTCTGTTTTACGAGATTGGCCGGATGATGATGAAGACCATGATATTGAAATCTTGGAGGTATGTGACCATGTGCCTATCTCATACGCTTTTCCGGTTGATTCAACTTCATCTAACCCAGTCAGGTCCACACCGATCCACCTCTTGCCGTGGGCGAGCCAGCGCCAGTCCTGGCAAAGAAACGAGCGGCTACCGTAGCTCCTTCTTCCGAGCCATGCCGAACCAAGAAGACATAGAAGAAATCCGGCGTTAAGGCCGCCAGCAAGCCTCCAGCTAAGGCCACAGTCCGAAGAGCCCCGAAGCCCAAGGAACCACCTACCCCATCCGAGTAAGCTATTCTCTTTTTCCTTGTTCTTCAATTAGCTTTTCTCCCTTTACGTCTATTTCTTGTTTCTCTCTTTCAATTCTAACTTGTTGTTTTGTTCTCTGTCTGACTCGGTAGGGCCCCTAAGGACGTTAGCCAGAGCGGCTCCAGCATTGTCTCTCTTATCCGAGGTGATCCACCTTCTCCTCACCATGATGGCGCTCGCCCCATGAGCCCCATCCAGGAGAGCTCCGCGCCGCGCCGAATCTTCGCCCACCTCGGAAAGAGGAGGGCAACGTTGGCGCAGAGGGAGGTGGTGCCTCCGTGGATGTGGCTATGCCGGATCAACCCAGTTCCTCCTTAGTTCATTAACAAGTTCATGGTGGTACCAGCAACATCGGCACCAAGAAAGTTCCTACCGAGGTGCCGGTAACTCCTATACCGACCCCAGTTCAACCTCGACCAGCTCTAGCTCCAGTTCCAAGTTCTATTGCACCAACTCATCCTGCCTTGTCCGGGTCTAAGGCCAAACCTTCTGCGCCAACTTCTTCGGCTGAAGACATATTTCGGCAGAAGCCTCAGACCAAACCCGGAGAGCAAACCACATATGTGCCGCAGCATACCAAATTAGGCACCAAGGCCAAGAAGGGTGTCGATGCTTCCAATGGCCAGAAAGTTGCTGAGGCGACCAAGACCAAGCCCCCCAAAGAACAGCGGCCGAGTCAGGGCAACGTACCCTTGCATCAATGATGCAAAAGGAGAGGACTGCCTCTAGCCCAACTCCGGACAAACAACTTATACTACACACAAGCCCGGCCACGGCTCAAGTTTCCCGAAAAGCTGATCATGCCAAGGGCTTTGTCATGGCCGAAACTCCCAGCAGGGAGAGCTATCGGCTCACTCTCTGAGTATGCGGATAACTGATACGTTGCAAACATATCTATAATTTTTGATGTTCCATGCTTGGTTTATATCTACTTTCTTATGTTTTGTCCACCCTTTGGAGTACTTTTTATACACTTTCTTGGACTAACCTATTAACAAGATGCCACAGTGCCAGCTGCCTGTTTTCCGCAGTTTTTGGTTCCAGCAAAGTAAGAAAATGAATATTCTCGGAATTGGACGGGACAAAATCCAAAGTCAATATTTCACTAAGGGGGACACAGAGCCAGAATACGAGACGGAGAGGGGCCATAGGGCCGCCACACCACCTGGCCACGTGGCCAGGCCTGGCCCGCCACACGGGGTGGTGTGGCCGCCTAGGGCACTGATACATTGCAAATGTATCTATAATTTTTGATGTTCCATGCTTTGTTTTATCCACTTTCTTGTGTTTTGTTCCAACTTTGGAGTAATTTTCATATGATTTCTTGGACTAACCTATTAACAAGAGCCACAGTGTCAGCTGCCTGTTTTCTGCTGTTTTTGGTTCTAGGAAAGTCAAAAAATAAATATTCTCGGAATTGGACGGGACAAAAGCCAAAGTGCCTATTTTTCGGAAGGGATCAAGTGCCAGAATACGAGACGGAGAGGGGCCAGGGGGCCCCCACACCACCTGGCCGTGCAACCAGGCCTGGCCCATGCCAGGGGGTGGTGTGGCCGCTCCCGACACCCCCTCGGCCTCTCCTTCCGCCTATATATTTCCCTCAGAACGTAAACCCTAAGTGCCCGAAAAAATCCACGAAAGAGTCTATAGTCGTCGTCATCTCCATCCCTAGACCGGGAGGGATCTGAAGCTCTTCCCGGCACCCTGCCGGAGAGGGGAATTCACCCTGGAGGCCTTCTTCATCACTATGCAAGCCTCCGGTGTGATGCGTGAGTAGTTCATCCTTGGACTACGGATCCATGTAGTAGCTAGATGGCTGGTTCTCCTCCTTTGTGCTTTCATGTCTAGATCTTGTGAGCTCCGTTCATGATCAAGACCATCTATTTGTAATTCATACATGTTGTGTTTGCGGGGATCCGATGGATATTGAGATGCTATTTCAGATTGATTATTGATTCTGTTATGTCTTTGTTATTTGTGATCTGGCATGCTTTCCGTTGTTAGTAGCTATCTTGGCCAAGTAGATGCTAGCAACTCCAAGAGTTAGTATTTATGCTTGATAGTGGGTTCATGCCTCTGGTAATCTGGGGAAGTGACAGAAATCTCTAAGGTACTAGATGTGATGTTGCTACTAGGGAGAAAACAACAATCCTGTTGTTCACAGAACAATCATATTGTTTACTTTACACATAGTTCATAAAGCAATAATCTGTTGCTTGCAACTTAATACTGGAGGGGGTTCGGATGATAACCTGCAGGTGGATTATTAGTCATAGATGCAGTTGGATGGCGGTCTATGTATAATGTTGTAATGCCCAATCAAGTCTCAAAGGAGTCAAGATGATTAGTATATGCATGTATTGCTTTCTCGGTGTTTGTCAATTGCCCCGCTATAATTTGTTCACCCAGCATGTTATCTATCTTAAGGAGAGCCACCTCTAGTGAACTATGGATCCCGGTCCTTGTCTTTTATATTCAATCTACAATCTTTTACTTCTTTGTGTTTACTTTCTGCAAACTTTTACTTCTTTCCATTCGATACGTTTAATCCTTTGTTTTCCGCAAAACACGCTGAGATTGACAACCTCATCGCAAGTTGGGGACAAATTTCTATGGTTGTGTTGTGCAGGTCTCCACATTGCTACTAGCACCGGTAGTGCGTCCTGCCAAAGCTCAGCTAGTAACACCTTTGGGGTGTTTCCTTGCTCCTACTGGTTCGATTAAACCTTGGTTTCATAACTAAGGGAAACTTGCTGATGTGCTCATCATACCTTCCTCTTGGGGTTCCCAACGAGCTCTACATCAACACCACCATCAAGCATTTTTCTAGGCGCCGTGCATTGAGCCATCACGCCGCCAGTAGGGTCGACTTGGAACATGGTTCCGCACTACCAGGTGGTGGATCGCCCAGCGGAGGAAATCGTCGACCTCTTCGAGGAGCAGACCAATGTTCCTTTATTGCAATAGTAGTTTAATTTGTATCCTGCATATAGTTGTACCAGTGTTGTAAAGTTCATATATATGTTGTGTATAATTGGCTAACATTGATGTATATAAAGAGGTTGCTAGCGTATATGCTTTGTGAGTGCGTTGCACTATGCAATTCCTTTTCGTTAGCCTGACTTGTGTTTTATCTCAGCCCCTTGCCAACCTGTCAGGTGTGTTGCATCTGGGTTGGTGTTTGTCAAGGGTTTCGATTGGTGTGCCAGCTACTCAGGATGTCGCGTTACTTCGTAGAACAGATGTGTATAGGATGGCGCAGCCCTCGAGTGGATAATTTGCGAAAAATAAAAGAAAACACAGAGTTTTTGGGCACGTAGCTTTATTTATTCGCAGGATAGTACGAGGTACAATGTGTGGCTAAGTAGCCTTGGCGGAATAGCCTTATTTGCAATGTAAAATAGAAATGACTAAGGGTAGAAGCGCCGCAGCTGCGCAACGTTCCAAGGGTTGGAGTATGCGACTCCTGTCTCTAAATCTTTAAGGCAATAGGCGCCACTAGGGATTACTTCTGTAATCACGTATGGTCCTTCCCAAGGGCACTCGAGCTTGAGATGCCCTTGCTGTTTTAGTCATAGGACCAGGTCGCATTCGATGAACGACCTGGGATGTAGCCTCCTGCTGTGGTAGTTGCGCAGGTTCTGCTGGTAGATCGTCGATCTTTATGTTGTGATTTCCCGTGCCTCATCAAGGAGGTCGACGGAGTCTTCGAGTGCAAGAGTTGACTCCTGCTCGCTATAAGCGACCACACACGGTGCTTTGTATCGTACTTCGGCGGGTAGCACCGCTTCATCCCCGTGCACCATGAAGAACGGGGTGTATCATGTAGCGTTGTTTGGAGTAGTGCGTAGGCTCTAGAGTACCGATTGCAGCTCATCTGGCCAGCAGCCCGTGGCATGTTCGAGTGGCCTAAGGAATCGCTTCTTGATGCCGTCGCAAACGAGCCCATTAGCTTTTTCGACCTGACCGTTGGTCTGTGGGTGCGCTACGGAGGCATAGCTGATGTTGATTCCTAGATTCTCGCAGAATTCCTGGAACTCCTTGGATGTGAAGTTCGTCCCATTGTCCGTGATGATGTTGTGTGGCACTCCAAAGCGGTAGACGATGGACTCGAAGAACTTGACTGCGTTGTATCCTGATTGATTAGTCACCGGCATGGCCTCTATCCTCTTGGTGAATTTGTTGACTACGACCAAGAGCTAGACGTAGCCTCCTCGTGAGGACCTTGGAAGTTTGTCGACCATGTTGAGTCCCCATAGTGTGAAGGGCCAGGCCAATGGAATTGGTCGGAGCTCTGCGCCAGGTGTGTGCGGCTTGTCCACGAATCGCTGGCAAGTGTTGCATTTTTGGACGATGTCCTTGGCGTCACGCGTGGCCATAGGCCAGTAGAATCCAGCTCGTAGAGTTTTGGCGACGAGGGCGTGACTGCCGGCGTGGTGCCCGCAGGTCCCCTCATGGATGTCGAGGAGAATAGATCTTCCATCGGCCATGGAGACACATCGTTGGAGTACTCCTGTGATGCTGCGCTTGTATAATTCACCGTTGATAACAGTGAATGCCTTGGAGCATCGTGCAATGTGCCGAGCGTCAGTCGGATCGTCCGGTAGCCTCTTGATGAGGAGGTACGTGATGTATGGTTGAGTCCAGGTGGTTCGATCATCATGACGCTCATTGGTCCTTCAAGTCCTGTGTCCAGCTCCATGTTGTCGAGTGCTACTGGCTCATTGGGCGGCGCAGCCCCCGAGTCCGTTGCTGCGCTTGTTTTCTTTTCTACGGCCTTTGGCTTGATGGAGCGTTCGCAAATGCGCTCGAGAAATACCCCAGGTGGTATGGGGGAGCAGGTGGAGCCTATGTTGGCGAGTGCATACGCCTCTTCATTGCTTTCACGGCCGATGTGCCGTAGTTCGCAATCGTCGAAGTCCCCTTCGAGTGTGTCGTAGAGGTCGCGGTAAGCGATCATGTTGTCGTTCAGTGTGTCGCACTCATGCATTGTTTGGTTGTCGACCAGCTTGGAGTCGCCATATATTATGAGCCTCTTGGCGCCACAGGCTTTTGCCATCGTCATCCCGTGCAGTAGGGCCTCATATTCAGCTTCATTGTTGGAGGCAGTGAACTGTATTCGTAGGATATATTTCAGTTTATCTCCCTAGGGCGACGTTAGTATGACACCTGCGCCAGCCCCATATTTTCGCTTCGAGCCATCGAAGTGCATTGTCCAGAGGTAGGACATGTCTGGTTTTTCAGGGAGCTGGTTCTCCATCCAATGCACGAGGAAGTTAGGGAGAACTTGTGACTTGATTGCATCGCGTTTTTCATATGTGATGTCTCGTGGAGACAGTTCGATTCCCCAAAGTGCGACTCGTCCAGTGGCGTCAGGATTGTTGAGGATGTGTCGAAGCGGGGCGTCGTTGACTACCACAATCGGGTGTTCTTGGAAGTAGTGGCGCAGTCGCCGGGCTGTCATAAAGACGTCGTACGCCAGTTTCTGGTAGTGCGGGTACCGCTGTTTTGTTGGCGTAAGTACCTCGCTAAGGTAATAGACTGGGCACTGTACCCCGTGGACCTTGTTTTCCTTGGCTCGTTCTACTACAAGCACTGTGCTGACCACCTGGTTGGTGGTGGAGATGTATAGCAACAATGGTTTCCTTTCGCATGGGGTCACCAGTACTGGCGAGGTGGATAGCAGGCGCTTGAGGTCTTCGAATGCTTCCTGCGCCTCGTTGGTCCACTCGAACTTGTCAGCTTTGGAGAGGAGTTGGTAGAAGGGCAGTGCCTTTTCACCCATCCGACTAATGAATCGACTGAGCGCCGCGATTCGCCCAGCCAGCTGCTGGACACCTCTTACGTTTCTCGGCTTCTCCATGGCTAGTATGGCTTTTATTTTCTTCGGGTTCGCCTTGACCCCTCTCGCAGAGATAAGATATCCGAGTAGTTGCCCCAATGGTACGCCGAAAGCGCATTTGTCCGGATTGATCTTGATCCGGTAGCGGTCGAGGTTGGCGAAGGTTTCGCGCAAATCGTCAATTAGAGAGGCTTCCTCTTTGGTCTTGATTACTATGTCATCAACATAGACTTGGATGTTGCGGCCAAGTTGGTTCTTGAGGCAAGCCTGCATGCATCGCTGGTAGGTGGCTCCCGCATTCTTCAGCCCGAAAGGCATTGTGTTGTAGCAGAACACACCAAAAGGTATTGTAAACGCCGTTTTTTCTTGATCTTCCTCCTTCATTCGAATATGGTTGTAGCCTGAGTAGGCGTCGAAGAAGCAGAGGCGCTCACATCCCGCGGTGGAGTCGATGATCTGGTTGATTCGCGGTAGCGGGAAGTGATCCTTTGGGCAGTGCTTACTCAGAGAGGTGAAGTCCACGCACATCCGCAGGATATCCGTGTCTCTCTTTGGTACTAGCACCGTGTTGGCGAGCCAAGTGCTTTCCTTGATCTCGTGTATAAATTTGGCGTCAAGGAGTCTATTGATCTCCATTCCAACTGCCTTTGCTCTTGGTTCAGACAGTCGCCGAATTGTTTGTTTGACTGGCCTTGTGTCTGGGTTGACATTGAGTGCATGCTCGGTGAATTCCCTGGGAATTCCTGGCATGTCCGCTGGACACCAGGCGAAGATTTCCTAGTGCTCACGGAGGAATTCGACGAGCGCGAGTTCCTATGCAGGACTCAAGTTGTTGGCGATGAGGGCCGTCTTGGCGAGATCCGATGGGTGGACCTGAACTTTCTTTGTGTGCACCGATGAGTCGAAAGATAGGTCGGGTGAACTTGGCCGGCTTAGGGGAGGCAGGCTATTGTCTGTCGACTCCTTTAGTCTCGCAAGTTCTTCCTGCATGCCAAAGGACTGGGAAATTCTGTTGAATTCCCTATCGCAACTGTCGGACCTCTCGAAGCTCCCGTTGACTATGATGACACCATTAGGGCCTGGCATTTTCATCTGCAGATAGGCGTAGTGTGGCACTGCCATGAACCTAGCGAACGCGACACGTCCGAGGATGCAGTGGTACTGTGAGGGCCAGTCGACGACCTCGAAGTCGATGCGCTCGCGCCGAAAGTTTTGCCGCGTGCCGAAGATAACGTTGAGGTTAATTTTGCCAAGGGGATACACGCCCTTTCTGAGGACGATGTCGTGGAATGTTGTGTCCGAGGCCTCTAAGAAAGTCAGAGGGATCCTCATTGCTCGCAAGGTACTCGCGAATATAAGGTTGATGCCGCTTCCGCCGCCCATGAAGACGCGGCTCATGTCGAAGCCTCCAATTTGTGCCTCGAGTACGAGGGGACAGTGGCCTAGACGAGGTACTTGGGGCGGATGGTCGCGCTTGTCAAAGGTGATGCAGGACTCGCTTCCACTGAGGTACTCAGTGGTAGATGGTGGCAGTTTGTTGCCAGATTGACTTGGCGAGTGATGGCCTTTTGCACCCGGTTGGAGGGGCGACCCTTTTGGATCATCATGGTGCCCATGGCCCGTGGGTACGGATCGCCTCCATGATGCTGGTCGGGTGCGGCCGCGCTTGGCGGTGGTCTAGGTGGTGGTGGAGGAGCTCCATGTGCCACAGCGCCTGGGGTGGCTGCGTAGCCCCTATTGACTGCGTCGCGATTCATCCAAGCCAGGCCTTCATGGAGTTTGAGGAACTCGCGGCAGTCTTTGAGGAGGTGGCTGGATTTCTTTTTGCCGTCATGCTTGTCGATATAGAAGTGCACGGTGCATGGTCCGGACAGCTTGTCTTCAACGGACGTGGAGGGTGCTTCATCGTGAGTGCTTCGAGCGGCCATACTTGCGTGGTTTTCCCGGAGTCACGGTATACACCTCTACGGTAGCCGCTATTGCGGTTGTCGTCGCGCCTGTCGGCGTAGCCGGCTGCGACCATGTTGACATCATCGCAATCATCATAGATGCGCATTCGCCGTTTTCTTCGGCGGTCGCGTCTATGCTCGAGTTCTTCTTCGTCGTTGGAGTGAGCGCGATTCTTCACCGAATCTTCTCCGTCAGCCCACCAATTCGCGATTTCCATCAGGTGGTCGATGGTCTTGGGCTTCGAGCGGCCCAGCTCCTCCCTGAGCTCTATGCGGCGAACACCGCCGTTGAATGCGTCAATTGTGCGGTCCTCCGAGATATTTTCTGTGGAGTTCTTGATGATGGACCACCTCTAGATGTACGAGCGTAGCGATTCGCCCGATCTTTGCTGGTGGCACCTCAGCTCTTCGATTGACGCGGGCCTTTTGTATGTTCCCTTGAAGTTGCGCGCAAAGCTGTAAACCAGCTCTTCTCAACTACGAATGGATTCGCGTGGGAGGTTGTTGAGCCATGCTCGGGCGGCGCCCTGCAGCTGTAGCTGTAGGCACTGCATGGCCGTACTTCAACTTCCGCCATGAAGCCTGACGAAGGAGATGTGGTCCTCCAACCAGATTTTCGGGTCCTGCAGACCGTCAAACTTTGGGTTCTCTGATGGGAGCTTAAACCCCTTGGGCATTCACTTTTGCCTGATGGCCCTGCTAAAGCATCTAGCACCACAGAGCTCCACATCTTTGTCTTTTGAGTCAGTCGATCGGGCACGTCGCGCCCTTGACTTGTCGATCTTGCGTTGTGTGATGTCATCACGTGCGTCGTAGTCATGATCGTGTCGCCGTGAGCGGCGGCGTCGAGACAGGTCATGACTATCATCGCTGGAGGAAGGCGAGGAACAACGTCTTGCTAGAGCCTTGCCTTTCTTCGGCTCTGGTGCTGGCTCCTTGTCGAGGGAGGCCTTGACTAGCCCCAAGCCCACGATCGTAGATCGGTGCATGGTGGCTCGGGGGTCTCCAGCTGGCGGCTGGTTGTTGAGGAGGTACATGGTGGCTGCTGTCACTGCAGCTTGCGGCGTCTTTGGGACCACGTTGCCCCGTGTGTCGAATGTCATAGAGCTGAAGTCGAGGACCTTTGCAGCTTCTATGCGTTCTTGCTTGGTGATATGGGCCATCCGGGATCGCCTCTTATTTGCGATGTGCTCATTGCCCTTTGAGGAGGATCCTCCGTGGGAGGAGAGCCCAGCACGTCGAAGACTCACTCGTCTGCCGCCTTTTTGCGCGCTTTGAGTTGCGCGAGTGTATGCACTTGGAGCCTGTATTCCTCCTTCAAAAGCCAATGGTAGCCCATCAGCATGTTCTGCGGGGAGTCGAGAGGCAGGGGGTTGCCTCGTAGGGCTTCTCGGCAGTGGGCCCACTCGTTGTCGTTGAGCCTGATTACTACATGCTCTCCCGTGTTTTCATTCACCATGGTTGGTGGTTCGATTGCTCCTTCGTTGTTAATGGGGGCGCCATTGCCACTGTTGCCGCCATTGGGTATGCCACTGTTTGGCGGGTCGGTTTCATTGCCACGGTTGCTCGTGTTGTCGCGATTGTCGAAGGTATCGCCCGCGTTGATGAAAACGCACATGAAGTGATTGGGGGAAGCTGCTGCTCCCGCAACTTTCATATCCGGAGCCGTAGGCTCCATCTTTAGTTGCTAGACCGCCCAGATCGGATTCGCGACTATTGTCGCTGTCCGTACTCCTAGCTGTTGCCGGGCGTTGAGCTCGCTGAGGGTGCCAATCGACGGAGGGAACCACGATGCTGGAGCAATCGACGGTATTGTCGGCTGGTCAGGCATGCGAAGCGTGCCCATCTGACCAACTTGGAAGCGGAAGCTCCCGATCGCCAGGCTAATCCCATCACCCACGGATTCGAAAGCCGGGCAGGTGGCCGGTGTGTGGATGGTGTAGTCGAACGCGCCGACGAGCTGGTGAATCTCCGTTGTTGCGGAGTTGTAGATCGCAGTTGATGGGACCGAAGAAGCTGCAACATCAACACTCCTAATTCTCACAAACGGCGCCAATTGACGAGGGTTTAACTGATCAATGCCCATTGTTATGGACTTGGGTTTTGGAGAAGGAGGGAGCGTTGGAGACATCTATCGGCTAGCAAACAAGCACACAGGGGACTCAAAGATTACCCAGGTTTAGGCCTCGTAGAGGTCCCTACTCCTGCTTATCTGCTCGTGGAATTATTGAAGGAATCGAGGATTACAATGGTGCGCAGATGCAATCTGGCGAGGGTTGTGGAAACTAGGGTTGCGTGTGTCCTCCTCGCCGCCCCCTCCTAGCCTTTATATAGATAGGCTAGGTCTCGGGTAGCAGGTCGAGTCGGTTACAGGTTAAGGTTTTCCCCTTTGAACATTCTATCTTTAACTTCTTCTTGTTCTTCAAGCAATCAAGAGTCCATAGGTTACTCGAGTTCTCCATTTGGGCCTTGGCGACACCGTGGGCTTCCGCTGTATTCAGGCCGTATATACCAAGCTCGAGTACCTGTAGGGTATACCCATGTCAGGAAGTGTTCTATACCTTTCTTGAGTGGGAGTTGATATTTAATGGTTCCTTCTTTCATATCAATAATGGCACCATTAGTTCTAAGAAAAGGTATTCCCAAAGTAATAGGACAAGAAGCATTGCATTCAACATCCAAAACATAGAAATCAATGGGGACATTGGCATTGTTAACCATAATAAGAACATCATTAATACTCCCCATGAGTTTCTTTTTAGCATTATCATCAAGTGGGACATTCAAATAACAATCTTCCAATGGTGGCAATCAAGCATATCATAAATCCTTCTAGGCATAATAGAAACACCACTTTCAAGATCACATAAAGCTTTGAAATCAAAATCATTCACTTTCATATTAATGATGGGTTCCCAACCATCTTCTAATTTCATAGGAATAGAAGCTTTATGTTTCATCTTTTCTTCTTTAATTTTTATGAGAGCATCAGTAATGTGTTTTGTAAAGGCCATATTCATAGCACTAGCATTAGGACTTTTAGCAAGATTTTGTAGGAACTTAATAACTTCAGAGATGTTGCAACCATCAAGATCAAAATCATAATTATCATCTAAAGTAGTAGAGTTATTACTAGCTTCAACACTAGTGGTAGTGATAGTAGAAACACTAGTGTTTCTAACAATTTCATCTTCTCTTTCCCACTTAGCATGCAATTCAACTAATAGTCTAACATTTTCATCAATCCTAACTTGTATGGCATTGGTAGCAGCAAAGGGATTGTCAATAGTTTCAGGTTTAGTAGCCATTTTATTCAAATAAGATTGTGCTTCAGCCAAAGATGCTATATTTCTTTCAGCATTAGAGAGTTTTTCCTCAATATTTTTCTTGAAAGCAGTTTGTTTACTAATAAAGTCTTTAAGCATAACTTCAAGTTTAGAGGGTGCACTACTATTATTGTTGTAGGAATTTCCATAAGCATTACCATTATTGGGAGGATATGGCATATAGTTGTTATTACCAAAATTATTCATGTAGGCATTGTTGCTGAAATTATTATTTCTTATAAAGTTCACATCAACTTGCTCTTCTTGGGCAACCAAAGAGGCTAAGGGAACATGATTTGATCAATATGAGCTTTCCCATTAACAAGCATAGACATAATAACATCAATTTTATCACTCAAGGAGGAGGTTTCTTCAACATAATTTACCTTCTTACCTTGTGGAGCTCTTTCAGTGTGCCATTCAAAATAGTTAACCATCATATTATCCAGAAGCTTTGTTGCAGCACCCAAAGTAATGGTCATAAAGGTACCTCCAGCAGCAGAATCTAGTAAATTTCTTGAAGAATAGTTTAATCCTGCATAAAAGGTTTGGATAATCATCCAAGCAGTCAGTCCATGAGTGGGACAATTCTTTACCAAAGATTTCATTCTTTCCCAAGCTTGAGCAACATGTTCATTATCAGATTGTTTAAATTTCATTATTTCACTTCTCATGGATATAATCTTAGCAGGATGATAGTATTTTCCAATGAAAGGATATTTGCATTTTAGTCCAAGAATCAATACTATTTCTAGTTAGGGATTGCAACCATTCTTTAGGTTTTCCTCTCAAAGAGAAAGGAAACAATTTAAGCTTAATAATATCCCCATCTATATCCCTATGCTTTTGCATCTCACAAAGTTCAATAAAGTTATTTAGATGAGCAGCAACATCTTCAGTACTAATACCATAAAATTGTTCTCTCATAACAAGATTGAGTAAAGCAGGTTTAATTTCAAAGAAAGTAGCTCCAGGAACAGGTGGAGTAATAGGTGTGCACATGAAACCATTGGTGTTGGTGCTAGTGAAGTCACAAAACTTAGTGTTTTCAAGAGTAGTCATTTTTTGGTGTTTTTAATAAAGAAAGCAAACTAGTAAAACTATTTTTTTGTGTTTTTGATAAAGAAACAAGCAAACAAGGCAAAAATAAACTAAGCAAAACAAAAATAACAAAGTAAAGAGATTGGTTATGATGGACTCCCCTTGTGAAGATCGCCTTGACTCCCCGACAATGCCACCGGAAAAAAGCTTGATGATCGGCTCAACACGTCGATCTCGTTGGGGAACCCCAAGAGGAAGGTATGATGAGCACAATAGCAAGTTTCCCTCAGTTATGAAAACAAGGTTATCGAACCAGTAGGAGGAAGGAAACACCTCCAAGGTGTTGTTTCCAACTTGGAATCCTGCACAACACAACCACAGAACTTTGCCCCCAACTTACAATGAGGTTGCCAATCTCACAGGTTTTGCTGAAAACAAAGGATTAAACGTATTGTGTGGAAGAAAGTATTTGCTTGCAGGAAGTAAACAGAAAACAGTAAAAACTTGTAGATTGATGGTAAAAGAAAGGACCGGGGTCCATAGTTCACTAGTGATGGTAAAAGAAAGGGCCGGGGTCCATAGTTCACAAATTACAGTAGGGCAATTGACAAACATCGAGAAAGCATACATGCATATACTAATCATCTTGACTCCTATGAGATTTGATCGGGCATTACAACATTATACATAGACCGTAATCCAACTACATCTATGACTAATAATCCATCTTCAGGTTATCAATCCGAACCCCCTCTAGTATTAAGTTGCAAGCAACAGATAATTGCATTACGCATTGCGTGTAAAGTAAACAATACGATTGTTCTATGAACAAAGGATTGTTGTTTTCTCCCTAGTAGAAATAGCACATCTAGTACCTTAGAGATTTCTGTCACTTCCCCAGATTACTAGAGGCATCAACCCACTATCGAGCATAAATACTCCCTCTTGGAGTTGCTACCATCTACTCGGCCAAGATATCTACTAACAACGGAGAGCATGCAAGATCACAAATAACAAAGACATGATAGAATCAATAATCAATCTGAAATAGCATCTCAATATCCATCGGATCCCCACAAACACAACATGTAGGATTATAAATAGATGATCTTGATCATGAACGGAGCTCACAAGATGTAAACATGGTAGCACAAAGGAGAAGAACCAACCATCTAGCTACTACATGGACCCGTAGTCCAAGGATGAACTACTCACGCATCACACCGGAGGCTTGCATGGTGATGAACAAGGCCTCCAGGGTGAATTATCCCCTCCGGCAGGGTGCCGGGAAGAGTTTCAGATCCCTCCCGATCTAGGGATGGAGATGACGGCGGCTACAGACTCTTTCATGGAATTTTGATCGGGTCCTTAGGGTTTCTGTATCAGAGGCATCTTATAGGCGAAAGGGGAGGCCGAGGGGGTGCCTGATGTACTCGATGATCGACGTAGAGCTCGTTGGGAACCCCAAGAGGAAGGTATGATGAGCACAACAGTAAGCATTCCCTCAGTTATGAAACCAAGGTTTAATCGAACCAGTAGGAGCAAGGAAACACCCCAAAGGTGTTACTAGCTGAGCTTTGGCAGGGCGCACTACCGGTGCTAGTAACAACGTGGAGACATGCACAACACAACCACAGAACTTTGTCCCCAACTTGCGATGAGGTTGTCAATATCACCGTGTTTTGCGGAAAACAAAGGATTAAACGTATCGAATGGAAGGAAGTAAAAGTTTGCAGAAAGTAAACACAAAGCAGTAAAAGATTGTAGATTGTATGTAAAGTAAAGGACCGGGATCCATAGTTCACTAGAGGTGGCTCTCCTTAAGATAGATAACATGCTGGGTGAACAAATTACAGCGGGGAAATTGACAAACACCAAGAAAGCAATACATGCATATACTAATCATCTTGACTCTTTTGAGACTTGATTGGGCATTACAACATAATACATAGACCGCCATCCAACTGCATCTATGACTAATAATCCACCTTCAGGTTATCATCCGAACCCCCTCCAGTATTAAGTTGCAAGCAACAGATTATTGATTTATGAACTGCGTGTAAAGTAAACAATACGATTGTTCTACGAACAAAGGATTGTTGTCTTATCCCTGGTAGCAACACCACATCTAGTACCTTAGAGATTTCTGTCACTTCCCCAGATTACCAGAGGCATGAACCCACTATCGAGCATAAATACTAACTCTTGGACTTGCTAGCATCTACTTGGCCAAGATAGCTACTAACAACAGAAAGCATGCAAGATCACAAATAACAAAGACATGATAGAATCAATAATCAATCTGAAATAGCATCTCAATATCCATCGGATCCCCGCTAACACAACATGTATGAATTACAAATAGATGATCTTGATCATGAACGGAGCTCACAAGATCTAGACATGAAAGCACAAAGGAGGAGAACCAGCCATCTAGCTACTACATGGATCCGTAGTCCAAGGATGAGCTACTCACGCATCACACCAGAGGCTTGCATGGTGATGAAGAAGGCCTCCAGGGTGAATTCCCCTCTCCGGCAGGGTGCCGGGAAGAGCTTCAGATCCCTCACGGTCTAGGGATGGAGATGATGGTGACTACAGACTCTTTCGTGGATTTTTTTTCGGGCACTTAGGGTTTACGTCCTGAGGGCAATATATAGGCGGAAGGAGAGGACGAGGGGGTGCCGGGAGCGGCCACACCACCCCCTGGCGCGGGCCAGGCCTGGCCGCGTGGCCAGGTAGTGTGGTGGCCCCTGGCCCCTCTCCGTCTCGTATTCTGGCACTTGATGTCTTCCGGAAAAATAGGCACTTTGGCTTTTGTCCCGTCCAATTACGAGAATATTCATTTTCTGACTTTCCTGGAACCAAAAACAGTAGAAAATAGGAAGCTGGCACTGTGGCTCTTGTTAATAGGTTAGTCCAAGAAATCATAAGAAAAGTACTCCAAAGTTGGAACAAAACACAAGAAAGTGCATAAAACCAATCATGGAAAATCAAAAATTATAGATACATTTGCAATGTATCAACATCCCCAAGATTAACTCCTGCTCGTCCTTGAGTAGGTAAGTGATAAAAAGAAAGAATAATTTTTGAGGTGACATGCACCATCAAAGACTTGATCAAAGTATTTGTAAAACATTCAAAGCTAGGATCATAGTACTTCAATTATAACATGAAAGACAAAGTTCTAGCAATAAGCAAAGAAACTATGATGCAACATGAAAAGGCACAAACAAAAGATTCATGAATAACAATGCTTTGCAAGACGTTTGTTTGTTTCACATAAAGAAAACATAGCATACTAGCATTCAGCTTGTCCCTCAAAGAGTAGCAAATATAAATGCATAGGACACCTTCAAAGTTCATAAGAGTGACTAGATACAATAGTTTAAAACAAGCAATATCAAAGTATGCATCAATCAACTAGTCTTGGGACAATGCACATAGAACTAAGAATGGCCACTATGCTCTCAAAGTAGGTGCATAAAGATAGAAGGTGGAGACTCAATATAATGGTGGAAGAAAGGCCTTTGTAAAAGGAAGTAGGGATTCAAGTCTCATAAAGAGCTTCCAAAAATTATGGTACTTATAGCTTTCAGCTCTCATTGCCCCTATCATAAGCATCTTGAAGGTGATTAAAGTTAAAGTGACACAACTAAGAGGATATGCTTGACAAGTTATAAACCGAAATCTCATGCCCCTTACTTACGAAGACCGGTCCTCATGCTACTCAACTTCAGTCACGAGTAAGCTCTTGTCATTGTAAGTACATGTGTATCATTAAGAACCGCCAACGGGGTACCCCTTGCACATGATACGGGAGCTTTCCCATAATCAAAATGACAAGGCAAGCAAACAATGAGCTTCTCAGCGATCTTTTTATTTGCTATTTGCATAGGTTTTTATTGAGGATGCTTCATAGAGTGCTCATTATGGTGATGCTGCAAGTTTCCAGCATGATTAGGCATGGCTTAGGCTAGCGGCCCAGGCGTTTCTCTAACACACATACAAACTCCATGATCTTACAAGTTCCACTTTTATTTCACACCGCCGGGATCCATAAGCAAAAGAACATGATATCAACGGGGTACAAAGTACAAGTGCAATGTTGAAAGCGTTCCCCATGATACATGGTTATGCTAATTTCAACTTATAAAGCGCAAGCATATACGCAACAAAGAAGGACCCAATGGTTCAAGTTTATTAAGGGCAAGAAAAGTAAAGTGTTCCATCAAGTTCGTGAGAGCTTTAATCACTAGTTTTCTCATAACAAGTTTAATTTGGAAGGTAAACAAAAGCATGAATATACTTGGAATAGCATAAGCTAGTAGGCAGGTATGGTGGACTCTTTGGAATAACTTGGTTTAGGGAGGTGGATGCATGAGTGGAACTCATACTTGGTTGTGGAGGCTAGCAAAAGACTGGGAGCGACAAACTAAGAGAGCAATAATGGCCATAATCATGCAGAGCGACAAAACATCATTGATCAAAGCATAAAGTGATACTACAAGTTGAAAACTAAAGGATCATAAAGGCTATGGTGACTTGAGATAGTCATAACATGGTGTGAGCATGCGCCAAGTCAACCCAATTAAAGCATCAAAGGAGAATACCACTATACTATGCTTTAATATGATAAAACAACACATGATTCATCCAAGGCACATTAAGCAATCTCAATTGTATGATAAAACAACACATGATAAAACAACACACGTATCACGGCACTGGCGGTCCGGCTGAAATTGCTGCAACGTCCACATCAGGTCTGTGCAGTCGCACAAGCGACAAAGATGCCTTGGCACCAGCCACTAGCTGTTGTCGTACACACTCGCGGACCGCACTCAAGTCCTGGAATTTCACAAGAAGGGCTAGCATGCTCGACGGAACGGCGTCCAGCGGGAACATAGTCTGGTAGATATTATTCAAGCATGACTACGACTTCTTCAAGAAATGCAGTACTCGCGAGGCACGATCCTGCAGGGTCGCCAGCGTGATGGCGCGATCATGATCCACCCAGAAGTATCCACTCGCTTGAAGCTGATCTTGGGTCAGGTCATTCATGTGAATGGAAATCCTGTCCTTCTCATCAGAGGTAGAAGTATGAAGGCAACGATCTACTGCGAATGACTACAGAAAAAGATAAGGGAGAAGAAAACTAACATTTGAATTGGTCACCAAGCTGCGTCACCTCCCCCAGCAGATATTGTTCTCAGGCGGCGGCCTTCTCCGCCCTCGATTTCCATACATCCGTGTTACCACGGAGTACAGGCAATTCACACTCCAACTGCTTCACGCGATCACGGAGTCACGAGAGCAAATATAGCTCATCCACCCTTGAGTGCGGCAGTGCCAAGGTCTCATCAGGGGGTGATGAATCCCAAGGTTCCCTCAAAGGATCACTCGATGTGTCCTATCACAAGGCAAGCAAGAGACAATAAGAAGGCCAAGGCGAAGCACAGAAAAAAGGATTCGAGTGCATTCAAGATCAATAAAGTATCAGTAGATACACTCACCAAAAGGCATGTCAAAAGAAACAAGCTATTTAACTATTACAAGGCGCGACTACTGAGGAGCAACTAGCTTCTTCGACTTGGACTTCAGTTTTGGGGGCCTCATCGAGTCTGTGGCAGTATCAGACACCACAGACTTCCCGCCGGCCCCTGACGTCGCAGCCTTCGCCGCCTTCTTGGCTCGTTGAAGCTCCTCAGAGTACTTCGCAACTATATTGATCAGCTGCGGCCCGTACTTGCCACAAGCAGTCGCGAAAGGAGCAAAGACTACCTGCTGGCCATCCGCGCTGACAGGCATCGCCTTGGAAACCACTGCAGGATCAACTTCGACTCCGTGGGCTTGAACCATTGTGAGTGACATTGAAGCGCCAGCCGCACGGAGCGACTTCTTGAAGCTCGCCGGAATGCCCCCGCCAAGGGACTCGACCAGCTCATCCATATTTTCGATCAACTCAGCCTTGGGCGCCAGGTCCTTAAGCACGCCCTTGGCCATTATGAGTGTCCCCTGCACGGCAGCGCTGCGGTCTTTGACTGCTGAAATGGCACCCGCAACCGCATCATCGCGACGGAGTGCCTGCGCGTCAAAGCTCAAGCCGCTAGCATCTACACAAGAATCAAGCATCGGCACAAAAGTCAGCATGGCAGCACATTAAAAAGAAGAGACACGACGAAAACCTAGACAAGGGCATACCTGAGAGAGCCTTGGCAATCGAGAAAAGTTGTTCTTCAAACAACTTCTCCCTATCTGCGATGGAGGCGCGCAGATCCTCTTCGCATTTCCGCGATTCGTCTAGCGCTGTGATTGCCTCATAACGGCTCTTCACCGCCACAGCAAGCGTTTTCTCAAGAGAAGCAGTGCTACGAAGGAGGGCATTATGCTTAGCTATAACACAGGCAAAAGACAAACCGTTAGTCGAATATATCACAAGGATACAGACGAAAAGTAATAGGCACTCACTTTCAACTGCGCGATGGCGATTATCCAGCATTGCATGCTGACGACCCATCGCAAGCACCTGCTCCGCATGCTGACGACCCATCACACAGAGCTGCAATAAAAGAAAACAGTAAAGGATCAGCAGATGGCATAGATAAAAATTCGACTGCAAACATCAGAAAAAGAGGTACTACACTTAATGATCCTCCAAAGACTCCGAAGTCGATGGATTCACAGACGTCCGGATAACCATCTGGTGCTCCACATTGTGCGGAGAACTTGGCGAATTATGCACGGAGTGGGCCGCCAATGGAGGAGAAGGGGCACGCTCAGCCATTTTCTTGGCTTTGGAGGTCGTGACTCCATATTCCTTCAAAAATTGTACGTCGGTAGAGGACGACGATGTTGGTTGACTGCAGAATAAAATCAACATCAAGAAAAAGCAACTTCAAAAGAAGAACCAGACGGAATACTCGCACACTTACCAATCAAACTTGTCAAAATCGAAGGTTTGATCCTCCGACTCTGACGAAGACTCCTTCGGCAGTTGCATCTTCTTGCGAGAAGATGGCGCCACAGCACTCACAGGAACGGTAGGTATCGGCGATTCTGCACCAACAGCTGCACCTTCCGGAGTCGAAGGAGACGATGCATCCGAATCCTTGCTGCGTGAACGGGGGGTTCCTCCTCCACATCAGATGGGACGGTCGACTCCGACTCGTCCTCTTCTAGGGCTTCACGAGGGATAACCCCCGCAGGAAGAGGGGGCATACAGGGCGGCACCCCCCAATCCTGCATATAGAAAAGCAATTTAGCACAAGTCAAGAAAGACAGAACAGAAGTAGTCGACAAACAAAGCTACTATGTAGCACAACCGTACCTCGGGAGGAGGGTTAGCAGCATCAAAGGGAGGTACATCTGGATCATTGGGAAGCACATCCTTGGCGATGTACTTGGTGACCAGTCGCACCCTCTTATCTACCTCACTCGCGGAAATGCCATCGGCAGATACGCGAGTAACATCGTCCACGCTAGCCCACTGGAACATGGGATGGACTCTGGCCTGCAGGGGCTGGACGCGACGTCGCAGCCATGTGCGAATGAGGGCGCAGCCTCTCTCCTCTTTACCCATGCGACTCTCGAGGTCGCATACGCGCTTGTATAGCACATCTGTCTCCGCGGACTCGCCGGGCATCACCACGTTCTTCCAGGAGCGCCTCCTCTTGCACGGCGTCGTGGGATCGAAGGGCGTGAGTCCAAAATGGTCTCCGTCAGCCTTTAGGTCGCGGATATAAAACCACTTGTCCCTCCACCCTTGGACGGACGCCGTGAGTTTGATGTTGAAGTATGTGGCAGAGGAGTCGACGTGGATACCGCAACTGCCTACATCGTAGACTACGGAGCCAGACAACGACTGGCGCTTCAGCTTGAAGAGGCGCTTGAAGAGACCGAAGTGCGGCTTGATTCCGAGCCAGCACTCGCAAAGAGTAATGTAGCAAGCTACATGGAGGATGGAGTTGGGGGACAGTTGATGCAGCTAGAGCCCATAGAAACAGAGAAGGCCCTTGAAGAAAGGATGCAGGGGAAACGAGAGACCGCGGATGATGAACGCTAGGAACATCACCCGAAAACCGGCAGGAGGGGAAGCGATTACCTCGCTCCTAGGGACGCACGCATCAGCGATTATGGAAGAAAGAACTCCGTCTTGGCGTAGGAGACGGAGCTCAGAGGACTTGATCACGGACGCGTGCCACGCGCCATTGGTGACGCGAGTGCCCATGCCCTTCTGTTTCCCGGCGGCAGCGGTGCTGGTGCCCACAGCGGCGGAGCCGCCCTTCTTCTTCGCAGCAACCGTGGCGGCGGCGGAATCGGCCGCGGCACCTCCTTTCTTCTTCCCCATTCTACGGTGGCGGTGTGAACGGAGAATGTAACTGGGGAATACGCGGAGCTGGTCTAGCGCCGCGAAAAAGACGAACACAAAGGAGCAAAGGAGCAGCAGCAATGGCGACGGAGGCAAAGGCAGAGAAAGGAAGCAGATGTCAAAATTACCGTCGCAACATCGCTACTTAACCCCCTGGAAGATGCAATCTAACGGTCAGGAAAAACCCTATCAGACGTGTGGTGTTCATCGTGATCGACACGTGGAGGACCCGAAGCATGAACCGTCCCCCACTACCCTCATTATGCATGGAAATCGAGGAGGCACAGTTAAAACAAAGATTACACATGCCCGGTCAAATTAGAGTTAGAAAATGGGACCCACCGCTCGTCACGTCCCGTCAAACCCGCTCACGTGGGCAATAGAGCTCATCACATAGTATGCACTGACGTCATCAAAAATTAAGGAGCAGAAGACTTCGACTACTTTAGTGCTTGCTCAAGTCTTCGACTCCACCAAGCACTCGGGGGCTACTCCCATAGGGAGCGCTGGTCGCGCACCCTACGATTTTTCTTTTTCTTTTCTACAGGAACATGGACAATCAAAACAAACCCAACCACTCGAATCCACGATTCGACTATGAACATGGGTTACTCCCATAGGGAGCGCTGGAAATAAATTTGACTGAAACAAGCAAACAAAAGATGACAGCAGTCGCAAAATTTATTTAGTCCTTGCCTGAGTCTTCGACTCAACCAGGCACTCGGGGGCGACTCCCATAGGGAGCGCTGGTCGCGCACCCTATGATTATTTGTACATCATACTATGTGTCGATAACATCCACACTCGAAGCTCATGGCGACACCGCCTCGTGATTTTTCCCTACAAAGAGACTGCGTCTCCTGGGTCACCCGAACCATCTCCACGATGACAAAAATTCAGATGCCGCGCTTGCGGCGTGAAGATAAGACCTGAATAAGGCCTGGCAATGCATTTGCTACGCACTACCAGAACTATACCCATGCCTACAGGTACGATGAACATGCCTTGACGGACGCGTCGAGTGCTCACACCCGTGTACTAGAATTCGACTCCTGTAAGATCTCCGTGGCTTGAGTCGAATTACCCCAACACTTTTCCAGATTCGAGTCCGGGGACTCGAGTTCGAGTAGATTGCGTTGTTTTACCCTAAGGTAGTTAACTGATACCGACACATCGGTTAAATCAGGCACGCACAACATCAATCCCTATGACACAAACAGAGCAGTCGAAAATATACTCATTCATGCACTCGAAAGGCTTCATAAAGTCCCCAGTCGAATCTGCGATTCCACTGGACACTCGGGGGCTACTGACATGGGTATACCCTACAAGTACTCGAGCTTGGTATATATGGCCTGAATACAGCGGAAGCCCACGGTGTCGCCAAGGCCCAAATGGAGAACTCGAGTAACCTACAGACTCTTGATTGCTTGAAGAACAAGAAGAAGTTAAAGATAGAAAGTTCAAAGGGGAAAACCCTAACCTGTAACCGACTCAACCTACTACCTGAGACCTAGCCTATCTATATAAAGGCTAGGAGGGGGCAGCGAGGAGGACACACGCAACCCTAGTTTCCACAACCCTCGCCAGATTGCATCTGTGCACCATTGTAATCCTCGATTCCTTCAATAATTCCACGAGCAGACCAGTAGGAGTAGGGACCTCTACGAGGCCTAAACCTGGGTAAATCTTTGAGTCCCTTGTGTGCTTGTTTGCTAGCCGATAGATGTCTCTGGTGCTCCCTCCTTCTCCAGAACCCAAGTCCATACAATGGGCATTGATGAGTTAAACCCTCGTCACTTCCCTAAGAAGAGAGAGAAGATTCCTTTTGCCTCTCCTATGAAAACAAAATTTTCTCTTAATGCTTCTCTTCATTTGAAAACCTGGGTAAATCTTTTTCTTGCTTCTTATGCCTAACTCAATGGTGTTAAAGAAAAGTACTTATTGGGAGATAACCCAAAAGTTTATGACCGCTCCTTATCCTTTTTATTTGCTTTTTGTGCCAAGAGTAACCTCTAATGAGAGAGAAGTAATGCTTGGGAAAGTTGTTGTCCCAAAATAGATTTTTGTGCTTCACTGTAAAAATTCGTGTAAAATCTCTGTACGTCGTTTTGAGGTGTAAATTTTTGTGCTTCTGTCCCAGGTTGTTATCTAACTTTCTTTAGTTTAACACTTTTTGATTCGAGCAACAGAAGGTCTTCGAAAAAATGGTTTTTACCTGCTGGTCTGTTTTGATAGATTTCTGCCATTATTTGCATTTGCTTGTTGTTGATTCCTTTTTGGGTTCTCTTTGGGGAATTGAGCTTTTCAAAGGAAGTGCTATAGTATCTTGTGTTTTAATGGAAGTTTTATTGGTGTTGAAACTGAACCCAAAGACTTATTAACTTGAGTGCACTAATGTTACTAATAAAGATTGTGTGAAGTTTTGTATGAAGGAAAAATTTCAGGTGTATTGGAAGAATGATGTAATGAGATGAAGAATGGACTAAAGATCAAGCTTGGGGATGCCACACGTGTCACCCCAAGAAATATCCAAGAAGTACAAGCGTCAAAGCTTGGGGATGCCCAAGGCATCCCCTTCTTCATCAATAAAAATCTCAGGTTTCTTCCAAACACTTCATTTTTATTGTTTCATGCATAGTTGTGTTGTTCTTGGAGCGTCTTTGTTTTTGTTTTTGGTTTTCTTAGTTTGCTTGAATATATTGGTTGGACCCCCTCTTTCATACTTTAGTTTTCAAATAGTTTGGTTTGGATTGGAAAAGAGTAGGAAAGTTCATGCTTAAGTGGTAAAGAGAGCTTGTTTTTGACTGTGGCCTATGCTTTGTCATGTCATGCTTGATATTGTTTTGGCTTTATGCTTAGTGATCTTTGATGTGGCATGACATGTTATAAACAATTGAGATTGCTTAATGTTCCTTGAAAGAATCATGCGTTGTTTTAGCATATTAAAGAATAGTATTGTGGTATTCTCCTTTGATGATTTATTTGGGTTGACTTGGCGCATGCTCACACCATGTTATGACTACCCAAGTCACCATAGCCTTTATGATCCTTTAGTTTTCGACTTGTAATATCACTTTATGCTTTAATTAATGATGTTTTGTTGCTTTGCATGATTATAGCCATTATTGCTCTCTTAGTTGGTCGCTCCCAGTCTTTTGCTAGCCTCCATAACCAAGTATGAGTTCCACTCATGCATCCAACTCCAAATAAAACCAAGTTATTCCAAAGAGTCCACCATACCTACCTATTAGCATTTGCTATTCCAAGTATATTCTTGTTTTTATCTACCTTCTGAATTAAACTTGTTATGAGAAAACTAGTGATTAAAGCTCTCATGAACTTGATGGCACACTTTACTTTCTTGCACTTAATAAACTTGAACCATTACGACCATCTTTGTTGCGTATATGCTTGTGCTTTATAAGTTGAAGTTAGCAGAACCATGTATCATGGGGAATGCTTTCAACATTGCACTTATTATTCCGTTGATATCATGATTCTTTTGCTTATGGATCCCGGCATGTGAAATAAAAGGGGAACTTGTAAGATCATGGAGTATGTATGTGTGTTAGAGAAACGCCTGGGCCGCTAGCCTAAGCCATGCCTAATCATGGTGGAAACTTGCAGCATAACCATAATTAGCACTCTATGAAGCATCCTCAATAAAAACCTATGCAAAAGATTGATGAGATGCTCATTGTCTGCTTGCCTTGTCATTTTGATTATGGGATAGCTCATGTATCATGTGCAAGGGGTACCCCGTTGGTGGTTCTCTATGATACATATGTACTTACAATGACAAGAGCTTACTTGTGACTGAAGTTGAGTAGCATGAGGTTCAGTACTCGTAAGTAAGGGACATGAGATTTCAATTTGTAACTTGTCAAGCATATCCTCTTAGTTGTGTCACTTTAACCTTAATCATCTAAAGATGCTTATGATAGGGGCAATGAGAGCTGAAAGCTAATAAGTACCATAATTTTTGGAAGCTCTTTATGAGACTTGAATCTCCGCTTCCTTCTATGAAGGCCTTTGTTTTACTTTTATGTTGAGTCTTCACCTTCTATCTTTATGCACCTATTGAGAGAGCATAGTGGCCATTCTTAGTTCTATGTGCATTGTCCCAAGACTTTTTGATTGATGCATAACTTTGATATTGCTTGTTCTTAAACTATTTGTATCTAGTCACCCTTATAAACTTTGAAGGTGTCCTATGCATTTATGTTTGCTACTCTATGAGGGACAAGCTGAATGAGCACTATGCTATGTTTTCTTTATGTGAAACAAACAAACGTCTTGCAAAGCATTGCTATTCATGAATCTTTTGTTTGTGCATTTTCATGTTACAACATAGTTGCTATGTCTTATTGTTAGAACTTTATCTTTCATGCTATGTTGAAGTACTATGATCCCAGCTATCAATGTTTTACAAATACTTTGATCAAGTTTATGATGGTGCATGTCACCTTAAAAACTATTCTTTCTTTCTATCACTTACCTACTCGAGGAAGAGCAGGAGTTAAGCTTAGGGATGTTGATACGTTGCAAATGTATCTATAATTTTTGATGTTCCATGCTTGGTTTATATCTACTTTCTTATGTTTTGCCCACACTTTGGAATACTTTTTATACACTTTCTTGGACTAACCTATTAACAAGATGCCACAGTGCTAGCTGCCTGTTTTCTGCAGTTTTTGGTTCTAGGAAAGTCAGAAAATGAATATTCTCATAATTGGACGGGACAAAATCCAAAGTCAATATTTCACTAAGGGGGACACTGAGCCAGAATACGAGACGGAGAGGATCCATAGGGCCGCCACACCACCTGGCCATGCGGCCAGGCCTGGCCCGCGCCAGGGGGTGGTGTGGCCGCCTAGGACACCCCCTCGGCCTCCCCTACCGCCTATAAGATGCCTCCGATATAGAAACCCTAAGGACCCGATCAAAATTCCATGAAAGAGTCTATAGCCGCCATCATCTCCATCCCTAGATCGGGAGGGATTTGAAGCTCTTCCCGGCACCCTTCCAGAGGGGAGAATTCACCCTGGAGGCCTTCTTCATCACCATGCAAGCCTCCAGTGTGATGCGTGAGTAGTTCATCCATGGAGTACGGGTCCATGTAGTAGCTAGATGGTTGGTTCTTCTCCTTTGTGCTACCATGTTTACATCTTGTGAGCTTCATTCATGATCAAGATCATCTATTTGTAATCCTACATGCTGTGTTTGTGGGGATCCGATGGATATTGAGATGCTATTTCAGATTGATTATTGATTCTATCATGTCTTTGTTATTTGTGATCTTGCATGCTCTCCGTTGTTAGTGGATATCTTGGCCGAGTAGATGCTAGCAACTCCAAGAGGGAGTATTTATGCTCGATAGTGGGTTCATGCCTCTAGTAATCTAGGGAAGTGACAGAAATCTCTAAGGTACTAGATGTGCTATGTCTACTAGGGATAAAACAGCAATCCTTTGTTCATAGAACAATCGTATTGTTTACTTTACACGCAATGTGTAATGCAATTATCTGTTGCTTGCAACTTAATACTGGAGGGGGTTCGGATTGATAACCTGAAGGTGGATTATTAGTCATAGATGCAGTTGGATTACAGTCTATGTATAATGTTGTAATGCCCAATCAAATCTCATAAGAGTCAAGATGATTAGTATATGCATGTATGCTTTCTCGATGTTTGTCAATTGCCCCGCTGTAATTTGTTCACCCAACATGTCATCTATCTTAAGGAGAACCACCACTAGTGAACTATGGACCCCGGTCCTTTCTTTTACCATCAATCTACAATTGTTTACTATTTTTTGTTTACTTCCTGCAAGCAACTACTTTCTTCCACACAATATGTTTAATCCTTTGTTTTCAGCAAAACCGGTGAGATTGACAACCTCACTGTAAGTTGGGTGCAAAGTTCTATGGTTGTGTTGTGCAGGATTCCAAGTTGGAAACAACACCTTGGAGGTGTTTCCTTGCTCCTACTAGTTCGATAACCTTGGTTTCATAACTGAGGGAAACATGCTACTATGCTCATCATACCTTCCTCTTGGGGTTTCCCAACGAGATCGACGTGTTGAGCCGATCATCAATAACTAGAACAATGTTGAATATATCAACGTCAATTCCGGTAACCCGCTGAAGTTTGGTCCTGCCGAGATTAGCACGGAGATGAATACAGTGGCCAAAGCTATTGGCCTTGCCAGCAAAATGATGGAGGTAAATTTTTCCGTCATACCCTTACATATGCACAAGTACTTATAGATATATCCTCTAGCCCCTCAGCCTCCAGGGTGACTTGGTACTCGGTCGAATGCTCCCAAATCCGAAGTATTTTACTTGTGTTAAATTCCTTAGATAGCTTTGAATATCCACTCACCTAGAGACGAGTTAAGTTCCACTTGGCCCGGGTCTTGTATAGTTTCAAATATTCACTCACCTAGAGCCGGGTTAAGTTCCACTTGGCCCGGGGCTTGAGTAGTTTCAAATATTCACTCACCTAGAGCCGGGTTAACTTTCACTTGGACCGGGTCTTGAGTAACTTCAAATATTCACTCACCTAGAGCCGGGTTAACTTTCACTTGGACCGGGTCTTGAGTAACTTCAAATATTCACTCACCTAGAGCCGGGTTAAGTTCCACTTGGCCCGGGTCTTGGGTAACTTCAAATATTCACTCACCTAGAGCCGGGTTAAGTTCCACTTGGCCCGGGTCTTGAGTAGTTTCAAATATTCCTTATGATACATGAGCTAACCTTTTCCTTTTCAGATCACCACCAACCACCTAACTATTGAGTTTCAGCGGCTCTTGGACTCCCACAAAGAGCTTTGCGCGAAGCATAAGGCTGTGTTGCCCAAGGCGAAGAAAAAAGGTAAAGTTCTTTCTTTCATGCTGCCCCATTTACTCTTCTTCATCTTTAGCTTTCTGAACTAACTCGTGATTCGGATTGTGCAGCTGAAGTGGAGGCTGAGAATATCATCATGAGGAAGAAATTGTCCAAGATAAAAGGTAATTCTCCTTGGTTATTCATCTTTTGTCCTTTTTCCCTCTGACTTGGCAGATAATTATATCTCGGCTCTGTCAGGTCAAAAAATATTGCAGTGTCTCTCCAAGATAGTGTGTCTTTTCCTGACACGATGCTCTACTTTCTCGAACAAGCAGGGTAGCATCATGCTGAATTAAAGAGGAAAGATGATGAAATTTCCCAACTTCGGCTCAAGGATAATGAGATTACTCGGCTCAATGCTGAGATTGAAAAACTGAAGAGTCTCCAGAAAGTTGAGTTGGACAAGGTTGACCAGGCCTTCACTAAAGAGAAGGATCGGCTAAAGTCTGCTCTAGAGAAAAGCCAAGATATGTTGAAGGATGCCGACCTCAAGTTTGATTCGGTGAACACCGAATATGAAAAACTCGAGAAGAGGAATGTTGCGTGGCTCGTGGAGCTGACTCGGATCAACAGATATATATCTCATCATTTTTTTCTCTTGCATCGGCATCTCTTTTTACGGGTCTTGTGCTCTTAGTGACTTATCTTACTTGTCTCATTTTCAGACAACTTTCCGGAAACCAACGCCCTTGCTACCACTATCGTTGACAAGTTCTGGGTGAAGCGAGGTACTCTAGTTGGTCCTTCTCCAGAGCCCATTCCTTATGATATGGAGGATACTTTGGTGAGCCTTGCAGCTCGGGTGGAACCCATGAAGCACTTTGGCTCAGACATCATGGATGCTGCCATCCGAGTCTTCAGTGCCCTTTGGCCCTTAGAGCACACTACCAAAGGTCCTGCCCCATTGATTGCAAAATTGATGGAGTGTGAGACTCAACTCGATATGTGGAGGGAATCCACTGCACGTGTCGGTGCTGACACAGCCTTGAGCTTTGTGCTATCTTGGTATGAAGGTCTTGACCTCAAGGTTCTCAGCTGCATGCGCACTAGATCCAGATGGACGAATGATCCGGACTACATCGCCCAATGCAAAGCTTGCGCCTACAATCTCATTCAGTATGCATATTGCAATCAATGGAATGAGGGGCCGAGTTTCCTTGAGTCGTCGATGATGCTTATGTCGAAGATGGTTCGGATGGCGAAGTGCAAGAAGCTTCGGTCTATGCTGAGGAAACTGAAGATGCTGAGGAAGCTGAAGCCAACCCAGATGATGAGGCTAAAACTGAAGTTCCCCCCACCAGGGCCAACTTGTCCCCTCCAGCTACGGATACTTTGGATGTTGTTGTTCCTTGAGCGAAAAACACTTTGAAATTTGTTAAATCCCCAGTATGCCGGGCGTAGATGTATTATGCACAATGTGATGTTTTGCTACCGCTAAGTCTTTTATGTCGTATTAACTTGGGCGAAGTCCCCGAGTTTCATTTTCTTGTTATCCCAATTTGATGACTCGGCTCGCGTCTACCTTGATTTGGTGTTTGACTTACGAGTCCGAGGTTCAAAAAATTGACTTAACAATACTTGAAACTTTAGGATTAACTCAAAATAATTCAACAGAACTGGAATGAAGTAAGTACAGGGGTTAGTCCAAAAAAAAACATCGGCTCGATTATGTTCCTTTTCTTAGTCGTTTTTCATGTGCTTAGCAATTCCAAACTTGTTCTCTTCCTTGCCATGAAGCCAATGCTTGTTGGACAGTAGCAAGTTGAAGAGTTAGCTTTTGGTGCCTACACATTACTAATCCGGCTAAGGTGTAAGTAATTTAAGCCAACCGATGTATAGAAAGGTAAATACAAAAAATGACAATTAGTGTTAAGGAATTCCCCGAGTTTCTGCTCAGGCTGCCGAAGTTTCATTCATAAGCTCATTTCCGACATACAGACCGACATATGAGAGTTCGAGATACAGACACTTTTCGCTAAGTGTAAAACGGGTGAAGTAGAGCTACATTCCATGGGCGCTTGGATTCCTTGCTGGACCTGTCCGCCTTGTTCTTCTCCTATGGTTGTGCATCAATGAGGTAGTAGGCATTATTGTGCAGTGCTTTGATTACAATGAATGACCCTTCCCATGGAGGGGATAGCTTATGCATGCCGGCGATGCGCTGCACCAGCCGAAGTACCAGATCTCCTTCTTGAAAGACTCGGGGGTTCACTTTCTGGCTATGGTAGCATCGGAGATTTTGCTGATATATGGTGGATCTGGACAAGGCCAGTTGTCTTGCTTCTTCCAACAGATCAACATCATTTTGTCGGGCTTCTTGCACTTCGGCTTCTGTGTATTGGGTGACCCTAGGCGAGTCATGCTCTATGTTGGCTGGTAATATATCTTCTGCCCCATATACCAGAAAGAATGGCGTATAGCCTATTGATCGATTCGGAGTTGTTCTTAGAATAATGTCTTTGAGGAAAGTCACGGTCGTAGCTCTATCACATTTTCTAATTGGCTTCACTTCAATCCACTTTGTAAATTTGTCCACCATGACTAAGATGTGAGTCATGTTCCCCATAGCCGGCTTAAATGGCCCAACCATATCCAAGCACCACATTGCAAATGTCCAAGTGATAGGTATAGTTTTCAATTCTGACATTGGCATGTGTGTCTTGGTGGTGCACCTTTGATAGCCAATACATTTCCTTACCAGTTCCTATGCTTGCTCTAAGGCACTTGGCCAGTAGAATCCATGCCAAAAATATTTTGCCACTAAGGCTCTAGACGAGGTGTGATGCCCACATTCCCCTTGATGTATATCACGGAGGATGTCAAGCCCTTCTTCCGGGTCAACACATCGCTACAGAACACTTGTGACACTTCTCTTGTATAGTTCAACATTGATGATGGTGTATGCCTTTGCTCTCCTTTGGATTTGCCTTGAAAGTATCTCATCACTTGGCAAGGTTCCATCCTTCAAGAACTCAAATATTGGCTTTGCCCATGTTGGTATAACACGAATGAGGAAAAGAAATCCATCCACTTCCATAGCGTCAACCGACATAACCGCTGCCGGAACTAGCTGAATAGTCTCGGGGTTCTGAGAGGTAGTCCTCGGGTTTGCTGAGGTATTCCCCGGGTTCGCTGAGGTGTTTCCCCAGTCAATGTCCATAGGCGTAGCTTCTGATCCGGGGTTTGCCGGGACATAGATTGATTCGGATTCTGGTGAAGGTGTGATAGATGATTTTCTTACATGCTCCAAACCAACTCCTGGCGAGATGGCCTGCCGAGATGATCCCAGCTTAGACAATATGTCGGCTGCTTCATTTTCACCCCAAGGTACATGATGGAATTCACATCCTTCGAAGTACCCACATATCTTCTGGACATGAAATCTATAAAGGGCTAGGTTTGCATCTAGGGCGTCCCAATTACTAGATACTTGTTGCACCACTAAATCTGAATCACCAAAGCACCGTATACAATGTAGCCCAGTCTCTTTTGCTACTTTCAGTTCATGCATGAGCACTTCATACTCGTCCACATTGTTTGATGCTCTAAAATGGATCTAGAGAACATATTTCAGCTGATCTTTCTTGGGAGAGGTAAGCACTACCCCGGATCCTAATCCTTCCTTTAGCTTTGATCCATCAAAGTGCATCCTCCAATAGTTAGAGTCTCGCAAAGGTGGTTCGTACTGCATCTCGGCCCAATCCACACAAAAATCAGCCACTACGAGACTTTATGGCATCCCTTCTATCAAATTGTGGTGCATATGGGGTTAACTCAATTGCCCATTTTGCAATCCGGCCACTTGCATCTTTGTTACTCATTATCTCGGATATGGGTTCTTTACATATCACTTTTATGGGGTGTTCCTCAATGTAATGCTTGAGCTTCTTAGCTGCCATGTACACACCATATGCCATCTTCTGATAGTGAGGATAGTTCTGCTTCGAAGTAGACAATACCTTGCGTAGGTAATATACTGGACTTTGCACTGACTTACCCTCTTCGTCGTGCTCCACCACTACCATGGCACTTATGACTCGGTTGGTCGCTGATATATAGAGCAACATTGGCTCTCTGCATAGTGGTGAAGCTAACACTGGTGTAGAGGACATCATCTTTTTCAGTTCATGAAATGCGATGTCAGCTTGTGGTGTCCAGACGAATTTATCTACATTTTTCATTAGCTGATAGAGGGGGAATGCCTTCTCTCCCAACCGACATGCAAACCGACTTTGCGATGCCAGGCAACCAGTGAACTTCTGAACATTGTTAAGGAACTTCAGTAGTTCCATTCTTTCTATAGCTTGGATTTTGGTGGGGTTGGCCTCGATACCTCGGCTGGACACGAGAAAACCAAGTAACTTCCCAGCCGGCACATCAAAGGTACATTTCTCCGGGTTAAGCTTCATTCAGAACCTCCTTAGGTTCGTGAATGTTTGTCGGATATCATCTAGGAGCGTTTTTCTTTCCTTTGTTTTTATCACAACATCATCTAGATATACTTGGAAATTTTTCCCTATCTAATCATGTAAGCATTTTTGCATACACCTCTGATACGTTGCTCCCACATTACATAAGCCAAACGGCATGGTGCGATAGCATTAAGCCCCATACGGGGTAATAAAAGCAGTCTTTATTTGATCATCTAGGTTCAGGGGTATCTGGTGGAAACCAGAATATGCGTCTACAAATGACAAAAACTCACACCCAATGGTCGAATCAATGACCTGATCTATTCTTAGCAGCGGGAATGGATCTTTTGGACACGCCTTATTCAGGTTCGTGTAATCAATACACATACGCTAGACCACTGCTACATTCGGATCATCCTTCTTCTTCTCCACAAGCACTAGATTAGAGAGCCAATCCGGATAGAGTACTTCCATGATAAACCCGGCTGCAAGGAGCCGAGAGATCTCATGTCAATCACTTTTCTCCTATCTTCGGCGAAGTGACGGAGAGGTTGCTTCACCGGCTTAGCTCTGGGTCTCACATGCAATGAGTGCTCGGCCAACTCCCTCTACACCTTGCAGATCCTATGTGGACCAAGCAAAGATATCCCGATTCTCACAGAGGAAGTGGACGAGCTTGCTTTCCTATTTGTCGCTTAACCCGACACCAATGGTTACTGTACACTCTGGGAACTAATCATCAATGGGAACTTTCTTGGTATCCTTTGTTGCCTGAAACTATACACTTCCATGCGGGTTACTCAGCGCCGGCATATACAACTGCGCAGACTGAGCCAACGCTGCCACCTCCTGGATCTTTCTTTTCTCTTGCGCAATCACAATTGACCTGGCCAAAGCACATTCTATTGAGCGCCAAAGCACATTCTATTGAGCGCCTGAAGTCCCTAGTTATGGTGATCACTCCATTTGGCCCAGGCAGTTTCATCTTCAAGCAACTGATGAGAGTATTTGCCATAAATTTGTTGAGTGGATCAATGTGGTTTAGAAAAAACACATGCAATGACTCTAGGGATTCCATGTGTCAAAACATGGTCACAAAGACCAAAAACACTTAGTAAGCTTCCACATTGCATGTTGCACCAGTGTGGCAAAAGTTGCATCACAGAATCAACTTGAGTGTGTGTGGTCATGTGGATCAATGTGGTTTAGGAAAAGAACACATGCAATAACTCTAGTGGGTCAATGTGGTTTAGAAAAAGATCACATCCAATAACTCTAGGGACTCCATGTGTCAAACAATGGTCACACAGACCAAAATCACTTAGGAAAGCAGCTTCCACATTGCATGTTGCACTAGTGTGGCAGAAGTTGCATCATAGAATCCACTAGAGTGTGTGTGGTCATGTGGATCAATGTGGTTTAGGAAAGAACACATGTAATGTGGTCATGTGGGCCAATGACTCTAGTGGATCAATGTGGTTTAGGAAAAGAACACATACAATGACTCTAGGGACTCCATGTGTCAAACCATGGTCACAAAGACCAAAAACACTTAGGAAAGCAGCTTCCACATTGCATGTTGCACCAATGTGGCAAAAGTTGCATCACAGAATCAACTTGAGTGTGTGTGGTCATGTGGATCAATGTGGTTTAGGAAAAGAACACATGCAATAACTCTAGTGGGTCAATGTGGTTTAGAAAAAGATCACATCCAATAACTCTAGGGACTCCATGTGTCAAACAATGGTCACACAGACCAAAATCACTTAGGAAAGCAGCTTCCACATTGCATGTTGCACTAGTGTGGCAGAAGTTGCATCATAGAATCCACTAGAGTGTGTGTGGTCATGTGGATCAATGTGGTTTAGGAAAGAACACATGTAATGTGGTCATGTGGGCCAATGACTCTAGTGGATCAATGTGGTTTAGGAAAAGAACACATACAATGACTCTAGGGACTCCATGTGTCAAACCATGGTCACTGAGACCAAAAACACTTAGGAAAGCAGCTTCCACATTGCATGTTGCACCAATGTGGCAGAAGTTGCATCCTAGAATCCACTAGAGAGTGTGTGGTTATGTGGATCAATCTGGTTTAGGAAAAGAACACATGCAATATGGTCATGTGGATCAATGACTCTAGTTGATCATTGTGGTTTAGGAAAAGAACACATGCAATGACTCTAGGGACTCCATGTGTTAAACCATGGACATAGACACCAAAAACACTTAGGAAAGCAGCTTCCGCATTGCATGTTGCACTAGTGTGGCAGAAGTTGCATCACAGAATCCACTAGAGTGCGTGTGGTCAAGTGGATCAATGTGGTTTAGGAAAAGAACACATGCAATGACTCTAGTGGATCAGTGTGGTTTAGAAAAAGAACACATACAATGAATCTAGGGACTCCATGTGTCAAACCATGGTCATAGAGACAAAAATACTTAGGAAATTAGCTTCCATGTTGCATGTTACACTAGTGTGGAAAACGTTGCATCATAGAATCCACTAGAGTGTGTGTGGTCATGTGGATCAATGTGGTTTAGGAAAAACACATGCAATGTGGTCATGTGGATTAATGTGGTTTACGAAAAGAACACATGCAATGACTCTAGGGACTCCATGTGTCAAACCATGGTCACAAAGAATAAAACACTTATGAAAGTAGCTTCCACATTGCATGTTGCACCAATGTGGCAGAAGTTGTATCACGGAATCCACTAGAGTATGTGTGGTCATGTGGATCAATGTGGTTTAGGAAAATAACACATGCAATGACTCTAGTGGATCAATGTGGTTTAGGAAAAGATCACATGCAATGACTCTAGGGACTCCATGCATCAAACCATGGTCAAAGAGACCAAAATCACTTAGGAAAGCAGCTTCAACGTTGCATGTTGCACCAGTGTGGTAGAAGTTGCATCACAGAATCCACTGGAGTGTGTACGGTCATGTGGCTCAATGTGGTTTAGGAAAAGAACACATGCAATGTGGTCATGTGAATCAATAACTATAGTGGATTAATGTGGTTTAGGAAAAGAGCACATGCAATGACTCCAAGAACTCCATGTGTAAAACCATGGTCATAGAGACCAAAAACACTTAGGAAAGCAGCTTACACATTGCATGTTGCACCAGCGTGGCAGAAATTGCATCACAGAATCCACTAGAGTGTGTGTGGTTATGTGGATCAATGTGGTTTAGAAAAAGAACACATGCATTGACTCTAGTGGATCAATGTGATTTAGGAAAAGAACACATGCAATGACTCTAGGGACTCCATATGTCAAACCATGGTCATAGAGACCAAAAACACTTAGGAGAGCAACTTCCACATTGCATGTTGCACCAGTGTGGCAAAAGTCACATCACACAATTGATACCTTTGATCCGGATTACGGATGTAGTATAGCTTCTTTTTCATTAGTAAACCTAGGCTATTGAATCTTCGGGAAGCGAATGCATAGTAAAGTTACTTTAACGGACCTTCGGGAGTTTTAGAGTTCCTTTTTTGTTTTCACCGGACCAATAGTTTGCTTCTTTTGTTGGTCTTGTCGATGATGGAGAGAGAGGGCCTAGGGCATTCGGTTTCACCTATAGCTGTGCAAAACATCTTATGGGAATAAAAGATAAAGATAAATTATGCATGTAATTGTTAGAGAAAGATAAATTATATGTGGGCAGTGCATCCATAATTGCTATTGCCTCCGCAAGCGCTTATAGCAATAACCTACTAGTCTCATCCATAGAAGAAAGAGAACTAATGATATGCATAGTGATGTCACCATTAATCCCAAGTAAATCCCTCACATACAATCGTACTACCCCTTCTGTCACTAGGGTTCCCAACCTGCAGATCAGTCATTACTCATACTCCCTATACCTGGATCAACCCTCGGGTCTTGGGTACCTGACAAGTCCTTAGATTGAGGCAAGAGAGGATACAATAATCATCATGTCGTACAAACTAATACATGATCTCATATATGATAAATAACATGCACAAATGCTACATGGCTAGGCCGAAGCCCTTAGCCCAAGGAGAATTACTCACACATAGAGATGAGATCAACAATCACAAACATTGTATTGAAAATGATAAGATTGATAGCAATAGTATTACAATGTCGCCAATCGAAGAAGAGATCTACTATTACAAGTGGTGGAATATGGATATGGAGATGGAGAAGGGTTTTGGGATCTCGAGGCGGTTGATGATCTATGGCAGGCGAGGTTGGAGGTGTCTGGTCATCAGGGGCTTGTTTTCTCGTCGCCCAAGGCTTCTTTATATAGGGGTTCCTTCACAAAAGTTGTTCTATTTGACCTAACGGTGGTGGCGCCAACTATATGACAGGAGCTATACAGCCAGAATTTTGCTCTGGTCGTATAGTTGGTCGTTAAAGCGTCTGTCTCCGCTTCACGGCTCCTGGTTTCTTCTGGTTGTTGGAAATCTCGTATCTTTGACTTTAATGTAGTGATTCCCATCTTCAAACAACATTATTTGTGCAGTAAAAATATAAAAAGAAAGGATTGCATACCCCTTTGAATATTAGTCATTAGTGGCAGGGTTAGAGAGATATTTCATCAAAAATATGAATAGTATCTAGTTTAAATGTGGACGTAGATGGCTAGATTTCAGAGCCGTGAACCTCCCCAAGCTTAAACTTGATCGTCCCCGAGCAAGAAAACCAAAATCAAAAAGGAACTCAGCATTTAAACTAAAATAACGAGATGGTGATCTTACTCATGATTGGTAATCTCATGTTTCCTCCACTTCATAAATCTGAAAAACTTCAGCATAGATAGAGTAATGGCAAGCATATCATACGGGTTTTATGCATCCTTATAGTGCAGCAAAATTATTGTTAACATGGATGATTCAAATGAGTAAATTTTATTCCATGTCTCGTAATCAACTCATAGGCTTGCATTTGAATAGTAAAGTATAATCATGTAATTTGAGAGTGTGAGAGTTGTCATGAAAAGCATATACACTAGAGTATCTCAATTCTCCCACATCATTAAATCATGACTTTTCAAGCACTACTTTTCTATTCATTGTCCTTCAAGAACTTCAGTTCTTGAGTAATTAGGAGCATGCCAAAGATTTTTATTAGTTTATCAGGATAGGATGAACACTCGTGGCATCACTAAGCTTTTTGTTCCTTTTGCATAATGATTACTCATAACAGCCAGAGGAGTGATTCGATCATGATTACAGCTACCCGGGATTGCCAAGAATCTTACCCACTATAGCATTGCTGCTACAAGTGTTTAATCAACTCATAGCCAAAATCTAGGAGTTTCCTCCATGAAGATCATTCGTAGGCCAGCGGAGTTGTTGGCATCCCATGAAGTTTGACACGCATAAAGCTATATCATTAATATGATTAACAAGTCAAACTTTGGCATACTCACAAAAACCGCTAAACATTAATTCAATCAAACAAATCCTTTTGAAGAGATCTATCAAGTCAATCCACATTTTCAGTGGTGTTGAGTGTCTCTAGAAATAAACCTTCAAGACTAAGCACTACAACACCCAGGCCTTCAATTGTGAGACTTTTTGTTACTACAATTGTTTAGCAAATTTTTAGGCAAGACTTGGTTAATTACGAGAGCTGGAACAAAATGTACCCAATTAAATACCCATGCAAATTAAAATCTTACTACAGTACAAAGACTCACTCCACCAATATAATATCTCAACATTAACTACTAACTATCATGGGTTTCTCAAACTTCAAAAGTGGGGAGTCATAAGGCATACCTCTCATGTTTGGTTCCACTTCTCTCTTCCTTTTTTATTTGTTTCCTGGAAACTCGAAGTCGATCACTCTCCTGCAAACATATGAACCTCGAGGCAGAAAGAAAAGAAAGAGGGAAAATAAGTAAAAATGGAGAAAACTTTTTTGTTGTTATTAAGAGAGGGAATTTAAAGAATAGAAAATTGGCGGCAAAGCTTGGCTAGAAAATCTTGAAAGCAAATAGAAAGAACCAAAAAAATAAAGTGTTGGGGAAACCAACACGAGTGCTTATAAACTCAAATGAAAAGACAAACTCGAAATAAATAAAAGAAAATGAACGCCAAATAAAGATACATGAGGAAACTTCCCCAAGCTTAGGCTTTTGCAAGCCCTTCAAATCATTGTGGTGGCGGGAAAAGTCGGTACTCCAGTTCGCAAATTGAGTTGAGAGGTTACTAGTTGATTCTCGGAGGTTCAAAGAGAGGCTATGCATCCTCTCCACAATCCCTCCAAGTCCTTGGAAGTCTTGGTATGTAGCGAACTGGGTTTGTGGCTGCTCCTCTTGATAAGGAACTTCTTGCTTCTCCTCTTGGTCCTCATCCTCCTCTGGAATCTCCTCCTCGGGTTGGTGTTGCTCAACCTGCAAGTCATATAGCAAACGTCCTAGAATGGGTTGCAGCTCACCTAGGTCGATGCCTAGGGCAGTGGCAAGCATGGTGATGATGCCTCCACCTGTGATTGGTCCTTGGCTTTGGGAGGCTTGGTGCTCCATGTAGCGCACAAGGATGGCGCCCAAGTTGAGTGACAAGCCATAGTTGATGTACGCAGCCTTTGTGAGGACTAAGATGTCCTCCTCGTTGAGTCTTGTAAACTCATTACGTGCCTGCAAGGTGTTAGCAATAACATAGAATAAATAGTGAATTGCAGGATGTTGAATATTCTTCCCCTTGCTCACTCTAGTAGTGAAACTCATTCCATTATAGTATTGTTCAAGGGTAGGTTCTAAGCCAGTAAAGGATGTGCATAAGGCATTAACATCATTGTTTGGCAAATTAAAGCATGCACACCATTCATCTAATGTTAAAGTGTAGTTGTTGTTCATAAGTCGGAAAGAAATAGCGTCCTCTGCTTGCCATTGTTTAACGGTGCTTTGTAACGAACTTATGAATCCAATGGTTAAGCGGCGATAAGTAGGCACATCATTGTACACAAAGTTTTGCAGGCTAGCTCTATTGCAAAGTAAATTGAATTCATCAGAAATACCGAGTTGGCTCAATATAATCGGGCAAGCCCACTTGGTGGCCTTCACTTCACGGTTCTTGATCTTGCTGAAGCGATCATGTTGGGGCCATCCCTAATCGTATCCCCATGCGTTCTTGAGCGACAGCCCGAGAAGCGCTAGCGGTGGCACAAGCACGAGTTTGGCTCCTTGTGTTCATCATCTAAAACATTGAAGGAAGACAAAAAATATTTTTTTTTGATCCAGCAATAGTAAGTATAACATGTTCCTCATTATAGCACACTAAAGAATCTCCTCAAAATAATAATCTAGGCAAGAAAATCATGGCAATTGGTTCATAGTATGTCTCACCCTAGATTGATAATGATAATAGATCGAAGATGAATTTGCAAAAAGTAATTGGAGGATCGAAGGAGAAACATATCGTAGATCACTTGTGTGCGAGGAAATCGAATGAATTTAGTAGAGATGAAGATCTCTAGATGTTTTGAGAGAGTTTGGAGGTAGAAGAGAGAAAAAGGATTGAAGTCTTGGAGTTGGAGGTACCTTCCCGTGCGTTTTTGTGGTCGAACGCAACTATACGGGTGCAACTATACAGCCGAAAGAATGCGTTCCCGCCGTATAGCTGGCCTTCTGTCAATTTTTAGGGTTTCCTCCTGGCGCCGCAACTATATGGGTGCAACATACGGCCGGAACAAAATGTTCCCGTCCTATAGTTGGTCGTCAAAATATCTGTCCCTAGGAAAGAAAATATACAAAGGCATAGATATCTATACAACCGGAACTATATGGCCAGAATTTTTATTCTCGCCGTAAAGTTGGTCGTTAAACTCTCAGTACATTAGAAAAGAATTTGTACGGAGGTACCGATATCTATACGACCGGAGCTATACGGCCAGAATTTTTATTCCCGCCGTATAGTTGGTCGTTAAACCTTCTGTATGCATCAAAAAAATTATGTTTCTTCGAAAATTATTTATTTTCCTGTAACTTAGTGATATACCTTGTTTATGATAGAAAATTGACAGTTAATATTGTCGACCAACAACAACATGAATAAAGTAGGATTTTTAGTACTACCGAACTTCTTCTCCTCAATTGGAGTTTTCTAGCACTCTTTATTAAACATAAACTTAAACTAAAACTTAAAACTTAACTCAAACCTTTATTTAACATGGGTTGCCTCCCATTGAGCTGTCTTTTACGGTCAATAGCTTGACCTTGATGTTACTCACTCGGGCCAGATGAGTGGAACACCCACTCCAAAGTAGTTGGCCTTCAAGGTGATGGCCTCCTTCTCGTCATGTTGGGCTTTCTTTTTCCTGGGGAAATGGATAACAAAAGGATCCCACAAAGGCAATTGCATCTTCATGTTCCCTTCATGGAGGTTAATTAAAGCCTTTATAGTTCTCAAGGAAGGACGGCCTAGTATGATAGGAGCAATAGTATCTTCAGGCATGTCAACAATAACAAAGTCAATTAGAGCAAGACAACCTTTAATGTAAACATAACTGTTCTCCTTAATTCCTACAGCTTGTTTATAAGTGGAATCTGCAAGATGCAGTTTTAGTTCAGTGAATTCGAAAGAGCCAAGGTTTAGCTTGTTAAAAAGACTCTTTGGGATTGTTGAGATGCTTGCACCTTGATCACAAAGTGCAGCTATCTCATTAGTCCCAATCTTAATTTTATCATGGGCACAAATATATCATCTAGTTTAACAGGTAACTTTTCAGCGATTTTCTTGTATTCCTCTTCAAGCTCACATACCTTAATCACTACTTAATCAACAAAGTGTTGATACATGGCTTCATTGTTACCTTCACTCACCGTAATTTTGACGTTGATCCTCTTTACGAGGTCTTCGATGGTGTAGCTTGGTGAAGGGGCATTACTATAATCAAGCTCTTCAGGCTCCTCCCTTTGGATCCTCATCATTTTGAGTTTTTCAACAGGGTTGGGCTCAGCTTTACCTAGAAATTTAGCTAGAATGAGAGCTTGACTCTCGGTTATCTTACCTAGTTGTGCCTCAACAATCTTCGTCCTTTCTTGGAGGGCCTGCAAATCATTTCTCAAACTAATGGCTTGGTTAGACAATTTACCAAGCATAGCATCATGGTTCTCTGTTATTTTAACAAGGATATTGTTTTGCTCATTTTGTGAGTCTATAAAAGACTTAAGTGTTTCTTAGAGACTACCATTACTAGTTCCCATATTATTATTAGGATTACCTGCAGGACTAGAATAGTGTTTCTGAAAATTAGGATTATAATTCTTCTTCCAAGCAGGGTTATAATCATTACGAGTTATGAAGTCTATTTCTTCAATATTTGTTTCAAGGATAGCTCTTACCTGGGTTTCCTTACCTTTCACGGCTAGTATGAGCTCATCCAACTTAGCATTGAGTTCTTCATTTTCTTGTGGTGAGATGGAGTTCACCTTCTTCATGTTTGATCTATCCACATGCCATTGGGCATTGTTGTCTTGCATATTGTCTAGCAGCTGCTTTGCTTCAGTAATATGTTTACCCATAAATGTTCCTCCAGCTGCAGTATCAAGCATAGACTTAGACACAGGGTTAAGAGCATTATAAAATGAATGGAGAATTAACCAATCTTCCATCCCATGACTAGGATAGTTTCTCATTAATTCTTTCATCCTCTCCCATGCAAGAGCTAGTGGCTCACACGCTTTCTGTTTGAAACCAGTAATATTAGATCTGAGTTGCATAGTCTTTGCAGGTGGGAAAAATTTAGTTATAAATAAAGAAGTACATCCCACCCATGATGTAATAGTATTTTTAGGAAAAGATAGCAACCATTCTTTTGCTCTTCCTCTAAGAGATAAAGGAAATAGACGCAATTTGACTGCATTGGGGTCAACGTCTTTTATACGCATCATATCACATATATCAGTAAAATTATTCAAGTGCATACCTGCGTCTTCAACAGTAGAGCCTCCAAATTGATTTTGTTGAACCAAACTTAAATAATGGGGCTTAATTTCATAGTCATCAGCAGCAATTGCTGGCTAAGTAATAGGAGTACGCAAATAATCATTGTTGGGAGTAGCAAAGTCCCCAAGCTTCTTTTCAGCCATATTTCCTATGTTTTTGGGTTTTCTTAAACAAAGAACTATAATAGTAAAACCAAGAATTTAAAGACTAACTAGTTTTTTTCGTTTATCAAATATAGAGTGAAAGCAAACTAACAAAATTAAAAATAAGAATTAAAACTAGCAAGGTTCCTAATAACCTTACCAGGGTAGCTATTGCTTCCCCGGCAATGGCGCCAGAAAAAGGGTCGATACCTTCGATCCGGATTACGGATGTAATATAGCTTCTTTTTCCTTAGTAAACCTAGGTTATCGAATCCTCGGGAAGCGAATGCGTAGTGAAGTTACTTTAACGGACCTTTGGGAGTTTTAGAATTCCTTTTTGTGTTTTCACCGGACCAATAGTTTGCGTCTTTTTATTGTTGTTGATGTAGCACCCTAATTGTCTAACAATTGTAATGCTACTTGTCCTAGTAAGATATTAGCTACTTCATATATATTATTATTGCATCATAACTATACCATGCTCATGTCATCATGCCACCTTGCATTTGAGCATCATATAAAACCCTTTTTCTTTTGGCTCTCCTCTCACATGCATTATAAATTGTATTTGCCTCTTGATATTGTATTTGGCTTTTGATATATTGTTCAATGCCCAAGTTGAATTGGGGGGATATCTTTTATTTCCACTCCACCACATTTCTTTTCCACCACTTTATAATTCCACCATCCACTAGACCATGAGCTTGTTTGCCTATATTTTGGATTTCTCTAGCTCATGTGCAATAGGGTGGATCTAGTCCATTAAATTCCTTTGCTTGGTGTAATCTCCACTTCTTGGATAAGCATAGAGTAATGCCATAAGATTCATATTGTTTTCACAAATAATCAATGGCATTATTATTTATGCATGGGCCTTGCACTAGTATTCACTACCTTCCTCTCCTTTGGTTTTTCTTTGGTTTTGTTGGTTCCTATCTTTGTGGAAAACATCTCCTACCACTCCACCATTCTCATATCCTCTCCCACATTCTTTTTCTTTTAATTTATTTTCTACATGCATGATCATATGAGCTTATCTTTTTCCACCTATTTTCTTTTCTTCCTCTTTCCTTCTTGTTTCCATTCCTTCTAGCTCAAGTTAGTCCAAGCCCCATGATCTTTCTTGAGATGTCCTCATAAACAAATTAACAACTAAACACCTAATAATAATCTAAACCTAGTTTTCTCTTCTTTATTCTTTTAATCCTATTTCTACTAAACCCTAACTCTAAAACCTTCCTCTCTCTCTCTCACTAGCTTGCCCACCTGACCACCCTCTCTCCCTGGCCCACACCCCAGCCACCCTAACCCTAGCTCCAAACCCTAACCCGAGCCATGCCCATCTAACCCTAGCCTAGCTCACCACTCTCCTCTCTCTCTTCTGCTACTGCCATGGTAGCCCCACCCTGGCCTCTCTCGCCCTCAGCCCCACTGGCAGCCTCTCCTGCAGCCTCAGGTCCAGCCCCAGCCGGCCGAGCACGTGCTCGAGGAGGAGAAAAAGGTGCACGAGGCCACCTTTATCTTGTCATGCCCCAGCTGCCCTCCTCCCTCTCTCCCTTCTTTTCCCTTCCTCCCCACGCCTCTCTGGCCTCCCCAGATCTGGCCGAGTCGCCCCTCCTCCCCTCCTTCTTCCTCCCCGACGACAACCACCTGCCGCCGGTCGCCGCCAGCAACTACCTCGCCCCGACGCTCCAGCCGGCGAGCTTGACCTGGAGGTGGCCTGGGAGGCCGAGGACGCCCCACTACGACGCCCCGCAACCGCCGACGTGGACGAAGCGCTCCCCAACACCGCCTGTACATCGCCGCCGACGCCAAACCCTAGCCGCCGGAGCGCCTGCATCCCCGACGATCCGCCGCGTCCCCGTCCGATCCGAGCCCGCCGTCGAGCCCGCGGTGAGCCTCCCCTCCTCCCTGACATGTTCCGCCTTCGCCGTACTGCCCTAACGCTGCCGTGCGTTTCGTCGAACACCCACCGCGCGCCAGAGCTCGCCGGCATCTGCAGGAATCCCGCGCCGCACAGCCCTTATCTAGCTCGCGTCCACCTCCCTGACAGCTCCCCTAGCCCTACCGCACCGGCTAGCACCCTCAGCACGCACTCCCGCTGCCCGGGATCGAATCCCTGCTCCGCGCCGTGCACGCACCTGCCGCCAGACGCGAGAGGAAGAAAAACAGTACCGGGTTGTGGTCGATTTGCAAAATACCCCCCACCTTTTTTATTCCTACGACCCGCGCTCCTAACGACCCCACCTGTCAGCCGCGCTAGCTCTTTCGCAGAAAACCCCTCCGCCTTTCTCAGCCGCAACCCGCGCTCCAGCCCAGCCCCACCTGTCAGGCTCTGTCTCGCCCACCGCTGACACGCGGGCCTGCGCCAGTTGGCCCACCCCGCAGTCACTGTGGCTAGGCGAGCCCGCGGTGACAAAAGTTTTTCCTGCGCGTGGTCCAGTCAGCACAAAGGCCCACCTGTCAGTGTCTGGGGTTAATTTCGCCTGAGTGAGAAAAGTTTTTCCCTGAGTCTGTTTTTATTCAAATCTTTTCCAAATTTATTTAAATTCAAATTCTTTTCAGATTCAAATAATTTTTAAAATACAAATCCAAATAATACATATAATATATGTTTTGGAATCAGAAAAATGTGAGGAATTCAAATATGCCCTTCAAAATATATTTTGAACATTTTAATTTTCGAGATAATTAAAATTACAAGAGAATGCCCTTTTTCCTTAATTATTTAATAACTTTTGTTTTAAAACTCCAAATTTGACAAATAATATGTCTAAATCGATCAGCGCGACGAGCCCGTTCTATTTATGCAGTCCTTGTTCTGAAATGAAGCATGCATCATGTTGTCATTTAAAATCTGAACTGTTTATGACAATAAAACTTGGGCAAGTGAATAATAAAATGTTTTATTTCTTGTATCCACACCTCACCTTTGCCATGCTACTTTAATGCCATGTAATTGTGCATCATTCATCATGGCATGCTTGGTTGCTTGTTGCATTTCAATTCATATGCTTGCGCACTTTATTTATGTTGGCCCTTGTTTGTTTGGTTCTTCTTCGAATAGACGCCCAGCAGGAGAATTACCAGGAATCACAGGAGTACTACCTAGATCCATCTCTCGCTTCAACTGAGCTGCCAGGCAAGCACTACCACATGCTTGCATACATACAGTACCTATTGCCTCTATCTTATTCTTGCATCATTGAGTCGCGATTGCATTAAATTGAATCCCAAGTACTGCATAGCCTTTACTTTTAAACCACACTAAGCTTGTTCCGGTCCCATGAGCCATTACTACAGGAGTTGTTTGAGCCATGCGAGTCGTAGAAAAGCATGAGTAGGGTATGTGAGTGTCTGATGGATAATGAGGTACTAAACAACTTAACCTGAGTAGTAATGGGATAACTAATGAAAGAGGCACTGGTGGGCAATATCTGCTATTTGGTTTTTCATGCTCACTTGTGTCCCGTAGGACCCCGAGTACTTGATTCCTGTTCCTTGACTATTCGCACTATCCGCATCCGGGAGGCCTTATGGACCCCCCTGAGCCAGAGCTTGATTCATTCTTATTTCTTGGGGCCACAATTAGTTTGGGGCTTTAGTTACTATTCTGTACTGATGCCATGTTACCGCTTTATTTAAGATTGTGCGAGGAGCACCTGTACTGTTTTGGATCGTGACACGTTTTCGCTGTATCGACAAGCCCAGTCATATTTTTGGGTTCCCAGTCGTTTACCGCCGTCCACACAAACCTTGGGTCCGCCTCGGAGCCGGCCAACTTCGTTGCGGGTAGCTTAATGGGGTGGCCCCCTGAAATGTTTCTGAATCCTGTGATTGCTTTGTCGTGAATGCCTTGTTGGGTTTTGATTTGGTTTTTCTGAGGTTGATCGAGTGTGGGTTGCTATTCGTGCACCCCTGCAGGGTAAATCTTTCTGAAAGCCGTGTCCGCGGTTATGGACGACTTGGAGCACAGTTTCTCGATCATAGACAAGTATAACTAAAGTACCGCTTTTAAATTGACTAAGTACTGGACTAGTAAATAGTGCAATACTCATGGAATGGTTAATAAAACTGCCAACGGATGATGGGGGTTGTTCGTCCGCTTCCTCGTTGGTAAGCGAGGAGGGGGATGGATTTGTTAATTATACTGTTATAACTGTTGTTCTTAATTCACGGACTTCCGTCTATCATTGGTTAGGCGGGAGGTTAGCGAGTCTCTATAGAATTGTTAGGTATTATCTTTTGCTGCAATTGCGTCACCCCAGGTTGTGTCCCCTTTAGTGGCATAAAGACTTGCTGAGTACCCCTAGGGTCTCACACGATAAATTGTTTGATTCAGATGAACAGGTGTACCCGCAAGATGGACACTGGGTGGAAGAGACAGATGATGTTGGCAACGATCATTCGGTGTAGAGATTCCGGGAACGGGGATCCGTGTGATCTGTGGGCGGGATGTGTTTATTTATGGGGCATCTTATGCCAATTTGCTTCTTATCCGTACTCGGATCTTGTTTTCCGCTTCCGCCTGATACTCTGATGTGTGATGTATGAGGAGCTATCCTAAATTATTATATCTATCTAGGACATTTGGATCTTGCCGTATGGCGTTGCAATATTTCTATTTCTTTTAGATGGAATGGCTCTGAGGACTGTTGTATGTGGCTTGCATACATACTCACTTGTGTATGTAGTTGATCCCTTCGCCTGCCGATTACGCCGCTCGTTCTTGTCCCGTTGTTTGAAAGTGGTTAGGACGGCCGAAAGGTCTACCGTGAGTGGCCCTGGGCCCCGGCGTACTATTTTAACCACTTTCGTTCATCCAGGCATTAACTAAGAGCGTAATTCACCGAGGTAGTTACAGTTGATGATGGAGAGAGAGGGCCTAGGGCATTCAGTTTCACATGTAGCTGTGCAAAACATCTGATGGGAATAAAAGATAAAGATAAAGTATGCATGTAATTGTTAGAGCAAGATAAATTATATGTGGGCAGTGCATCCATAATTGCTATTGCCTCCGCAACCGCTTATAGCAATAACCTACTAGTCTCATCCATAGAAGAAAGACAACTAATGATATGCATAGTGATGTCACCGTTAATCCCAAGTAAATCCCTCACATACATCCGTACTACCCCTTCTGTCACTAGGGTTCCCAACCTGCAGATCAGTCATTACTCATACTCGCTATACCTGGATCAACCCTCGGGGTCTTGGGTACCTGACAAGTCCTTAGATTGAGGCAAGAGAGGACAATCAGCATGTCATACAAACTAATACATGACCCCATCTATGATAAATAACATGCACAAACGCTACATGGCTAGGCCGAAGCCCTTAGCCCAAGGAGAATTACTCACACATAGAGATGAGATCAACAATCACAAACATTGTATTGAAAATGATAAGATTGATAGCAATAGTCTTACAATGTCGTCAATCGAAGAAGAGATCTACTATTACAAGTGGTGGAATATGGCTATGGAGATGGAGAAGGGTTTTGAGATCTGGAGGCGGATGATGATTTGTGGCAGGCGAGGTTGGAGGTGTCTGGTCGTTGGGGGCTTGTTTTATCGTCGCCCGAGGCTTCTTTATATAGGGGGCCCTTCACAAAATTTGTTCTTTTTGACCTAACGGTGGTTGTGCCAACTATATGACCGGAGCTATACGGCCGGAATTTTGCTCCGGTCGTATAGTTGGTTGTTAAAGCGTCTGCCTCTGCTTCACGGCTCCTGTTTTCTTCTGGTTGTTGGAAATCTCGTATCTTTGACTTTAATGTAGTGATTCCCATCTTCAAACGACATTATCTGCGCAGGAAAAATATAAAAATAAAAGATTGCATACCCCTTTGAATATTAGGCATTAGTGGCAGGGTTAGAGAGATATTTCATAAAAAATATGAATAATATCCAGTTTAAATATGGACGTAGATGGCTATATTTTGGAGCCATCATCTATCAATAATATCCAAGTGATTTTCGAGACTTGTGTTTTCTTCCATCTTTCGTGAAAGAAACTTGTCAAGGAGATCAAAATTCGTAAGCCTAACTTGTCCTTCTAACATCACCTTCAACTCGACCATTATCTCATAGATTGAGTATCCATAAACAGCTCACACAGTTTAGGAGCAATGTTGAACCGTATGGTGCCTCTTGCATAGACGTCCTTTGCATGATGATCGTGGTACTCGTCACGTTGGTCTTGACTTGCACCAACATTGGGAGGATCTTCGAGTGGGTCTTGTATGGTGAAGAGCGCATCATTTCTTATAAGGACATCTTTTAAGCGATGATACCAGTTCATGAAGTTGCACTCGTCTATTCTAAGAAACTCACCACCGAAAAGGGAACCATGGTTGAAACACAAAGGTTTCAATGCCATTATCTAGAAGGACATTTGCAAAGACATAAGACTAAGTTCATAATTTGGTTTCTAGTTTTATAATTAAATTACCACAAGAACTCCCACTAAAAGCATCATCCCTAGGATGGTTTTAGTGATCACACGATCCCTTTACACCAAATCATCCATGATCATCACAGCCTTTGATTCAACTGCTAGGGTGGACTATATCCATCCATCACATAGTCCATGTGACTCATGCTCGATCTTTCGATCTTCTCGTGTTCCGTGGCCATGTATATACATACTAGGCTTTCCAATTCAACCTAGGTGTATTCGATGTGCATACATGGCTTGCACCCATCATATGTGAATGCTGAGATGTCTAGCATTCGATCGTCATGGCCTACTTCATCTAGTTGGTGGTGCACACTTTAGGAAGAACACTAAAGTTGGTATTATTTAGGGATCATCCTGTTTTACTACCTTGGCTTATCTAATACAACCCAGCAAAACAAGATGCATAAAAATAATATCACATCCAATTTTATAATTGTGATATGACGTGGTCCTTCATGTCATGCGGTATGATCACCATAACACGCCACCAATATGATGCCATTGGTTGGCGGTACCAACTAGTCATTCTACATGACGTCCAGAAGGACATGACCACATCACATTACTAGCCCCTCCCCGCAACATAAAGCTCCTACTTTATAAGTTTCAAATTTTACATGGCTGTTAGGGCTTTCGAGATTCAACCGTTCATACCTACGATCATCAACCACAATATTGATCTAGTAGTTGTCTTATTACTCCTCTCACGGGGCCTTTCGTTGTAAATTCCATATTAACTATTGTGAGAGAGATAGACACCTGCTTGCTATTTATAAGGTACAAGTCATATGTCGGGCGTGGAACTAGTCTCGCGTATGATTACACGTAATCTCGGTCCGGGCCGCTTCATCTCACAATGTGGCAATATGAACAAGTACATGTGGGAAGGTGATAACTATGTGATCAACGCTCCACATTCAACATGTGATCTACCCATACTAGCATAACTACGCATAGATCGACTCTGATACCACTGAAGGGGATCCATGGTAGAAAACAAAAAATATGGTAGAACAACCCAAACGCCCAGATCTATCTATGAGTTAATGCAATAACGGGAATACAGATTCGGTTACATAACGTTGTACACCAAATGCGGTTAACGTCCCACGGGGAACGTGGATGAAGTAGTTGCACTCGTAGACGACCTCAGGGTTGTGAAGCTCCTTGCACACCACCTCCTAGTCCTTGCACGGCAGCCCAGCGCCACAAATCACAGCTCCTCCGAGGTATCACACACGTTATCACACACGTACGGTGTCTGGTGACTCCCATTCTCCTTGATCCAGCTGGGATGCAGAAGTAGACCCTCTGGAATCAGGATCCAGCAGCGCGATGGTGTGCCGGGTTGTCAAATCTCTCATGTGCGGTTCTTCGTGGAATTGCACTCGTGAGAATCAATTGAGAAAGAGGAGGGAAAATTCCCTAAGGAAATAGTCTTTAGGAAATCCCCTTTTATTTTTGTGTATCTTTTCCCCACCAATATAGGCCCCTTTATATAGGCGAAAAAGTAGGACTCCCACCCCTAAAGTCCTAGGGTGGCACTAAAGGAGAAGTACAGGAGGAGGGGCAGCCGGCTGGGCCTGCTCACGCGTGCCAGCATGCCTACGGTCGGTGGCCTACACGGCTGAGGTAGTGCAGCCGCGTGGGCCTGACCCCTGCGGCCTACCGGTGCTACGTGTTGCCACCTGCTAAGGGACGGCCTGGCAACCGCTACGGTGGTGCGCAACAGTGTGTTGCCTATGCGTGAGACGGCAACCGCTACGGTGGTGCGCAACAGTGTGTTGCCTATGCGTGAGACGGCGACCGCCCGCGTGGGACGCGCTGAGGCCCATTAACTATGGTGGCTTTGCTGCCTTTTTGGGGTGGCCTCCCTTTGGGCTGATTCTTTTCGGGGATTGGGCCCATTAGTAGAGATTGCCCCTTTAATATTAATTTAAATATTATTTTAGTATATCTTAATTCACAATTAACATATATAAATGTATATTTAAATCCCTATTAATTTGACACACCTTTCAGCCTATTCCTTCTTCCGATACAACTTCAGATCCTCTTTAGAACTTTTTTGGCAATGTATTATCGGAATGTTTCCAATTCTCTCTCATCTGTGATATCTTTGCTTCCATAACAATATTAGAACATCGTTGTACCCTTAAGTGTGTTACCCTACAGTTCAGAATGGCACGGTCACGATCAAGATCACTCTCGATCAATGATCAATAGTGGGATCAGGATGTCCATGACCCCCATGTATTCCACAAAACTCTGTCGTTTTCAGACCATAAAATACGTGCCCCTATGCCTTTGTTTCTTCAATACATAACTTATCCAAGATTTGATCTTTGGTATCACTATACCAATCTCTTTACCGACAAGTCCACTTTAACTCGTTATCATGATATTGTATACCCTGACATAGTCAATGGTTGCAACCTATTGGATACAGTCTCACCGAGTGGTCCCAATGTATCTCCTGTCATGCGGTGAACAAATCCCGATCTTGATACATAGGCCTCAAGTGTTCCTCTGGAATACCCAATGCACACTTTATAATCACCTAGTTGCGGACATGGCGGTTGGTGTGATCAAAGCGACCGCAAGGGAGAATGATTAATATGATCTTAGGATCTAAGGAGAAGGTCACTTATTTTCTAACTACTGCAATGATAAACATGTGACTTGATCATATTGCAATACTTAAGTGGGTAACGTCCATCATATTATTCTCGAATGATATGACTCCATTGTCAACTGGCATAAATGCTCCATGATCAGAAACCTTGATCATCGGTTGTCCAACGAACTAGTTGAATAGAGGTTATGTAACACCTAAACAAGATTATCAAGTTCTAATCACCCAAGATTAGGGTTAACAAAAAAATTATTACTAATTGGAATATGAATGCATGTGTGATTTTGCATTAGTGTGTGATTGATTGAAATTGCCATGTTTGTTTGCTACAAATGATAAGAAATGGTTTATAGATCAATGCTACATCATCAAGGCCAATTACAAACAAAATCAAAAGAAAAAGAAATCAAATATGAATTAAATAAGCTAATGGTCATTTTGACCAAAGCTAACCACTAGGCCACTTTAAGTGTTCCTAGTAAAGTATTTCTAACAGAAACAATTCCAGTTCTTTTCACCCCTTGCTAGACCAAGTAAAAGTGAACCCAAGCCACTTTACAAATTCACAGAAACTATTTCCAAATATATTTAAAGGATAGTTCAAATTTGAATCTAGTTCATATGGTAAGATCACCATTTTGCAAAAACCAACTAAATCAATTCACCTTGGCAAACCCAAGCAACCAGAGACTACAAAGCATAAGATTAGATCACTCACCAAGTTTGATTCAAAAATTTCAATTTCAAATTCTTTCGGCCATTTCATCGAACACATTGCTTACACTAATGAAACCTAGCCTAACTTCACTGTTTTGAGCAGTGATCATTGAACCAAATTGTCCCCTCTTCACTCCCATGTATCCCCTAGCCTCTAGCCGCACTAGACACGCTCCCCTTGGCCGTTCTGCACTAGTGCAGCGCCGCCCAAAGCCGCCGCGCCAGGTTGACCATGGACAGCTCGCCCCGGACCACGCCGCCCTCTCCCACGACGCGCAGGAGACAGGCGACCGTCCACTGCCACCTCCTGTCCAGCCCTTGACCACAGCCAGGCCCTGGACCACCCTAGCAGCACCGCGCCCAGTGTCTCTGCACCGTGCCAAGAGCGCGCCAGAGCGCCACAACTGACCAGCTCGCACACGCCGTGCCTCTCCCTCACCTCGCGTTCACAGACTCACTATGATCACATCTAGCTCCCAGACACCCCCGTTCGTCGCTGCATGACCCGTAGCACCTGTGCATCGTCGTGAACACCGCCGCTCCCGCACAGAGCACCGCACGTGCCCGACCAGCCTCGACCGCCCCGTGTCGTGCCATTACGCCCGTGATGACTGCTAGGTACCACCACACCGCCCCCTACCCTCAGCCATGCCGTTAGCTTGTTGTACCGCCATCGCAGGAGAAGCCAACCCATCCCGCTCAGTCCCCTCGTCGGTGTAAAAATAGAGGCCCTCTCCGCCTCATTTCTTCACACCACCTCACTCCCCACTCTTCACAACACCTCCCACACCCTTCCCTAGAGCAAGGCGAGACCCGCTTTGCCGGAATTTAGCCGGAGCCCGCCGATGTAGTGAAGGAAGGGCGTCGTCGATTGGAGCTACCCCAGGAGCTGCCGCGACCACTGTTTGAACCACCGTCAACGACCACGTCGTTCGCCCCCATCGCCGACCCTAGCTCGAGCCCAAGTGAGCTTCACACGACCCCCACCACCGCATTAGGGTTTAGACCTCGTCGGAGCTATTCGCCGTCGATGATGAACCTCAACCGTTAGATCGTGTTCTAATCGCACGGCCTAGATTTAACGATACCGCTTCGCGTTAGATGAGCCACTGACTAGTGGGTCCATGATGTCAGCAGCCTGCTGCACCATGCTGCAGATTGGGCCGGCCTAGTTAGTTTCCCGCGTAGGCCTGTAAATTCAAATAATTATTTTCCAATTTAGTTGAAACTAGATTCTATCAGTAGATTCAAAAATCAATTCAGAGAGTTTCACTAAACCAAATTTCATGATTCCAATTTTGTTAGAAAGATATTTAAATTTTCTATCCAAGACCATTGGACTCAAATCATTTGGAGTTAGAGATCACATATAGTAAACATAACAAGATAAAGACTTTTCCAACTTCAAACATTTTTTAAAAATCAACCATAAATGCTTTTGAGTTGATTCCAACTCTCAAAAATCACATTTGACAAAATCTATCTAAATATGTACAAATATTTAGGTTTACATGCAGTGACATTGGACTAGTACCAAAAGAATGCTATATGTCATTTCTAGTCACTTTAATTCTATTAAATGGTAATCTTAAACCTTATAAAATATGACCAACACCTTAAATCACATTCCCAAGTATTATAATATGTGGTGATGACATGTGTCAACATGATCCCATATTATAATTGGAGAATATTAAATCTTAAGTATTTTCAATGAGTAGAAATTACTTTTCTAAAATAAGACAAACAAGATTAAGTCTTTCTTTCATGTGATGATTGTGATGATACTAGATCATCAAGTGTGAGCCTTAGTGTGCTAAATAGAAGTAGTTAAGTATTGCTTGGTGATTGTGTACCCCGTATTCCTTTATAGACGATAGTATCGACCCGGGATACGAGGAGGAGGAGTACTACCAAGAAGAAGAAGAAGAAGAAGAAGAAGAAAACTTCAACCACTGCACTACTCAAGGCAAGCCTAACACTACAAGTTAACTATGCAAGCCATCCTTGCAAGATGACCTATGCAAGATGCATTAGGCATGCTTTGGTTATGCAACCTTGATTATACCAATCCCAATTTTTACTTGCAAGATTTATTCTTTTACTTTACCAAAGTTCTTTACCTTTAGTTAGTGCTTTGTGAGTATTGAAAGAATAATATAGATACCATAAAGAGTATAAAACTAGGCCTAACTAGTTATACTTAGATGTCATTCCAAGGCATGAGATTAGAGTTGGATAGTTACACTTGATTAGCAGCCCTCATTAGTGAACACTCTTAACTTTAGTGGCTAGTGCTAAGCATAAAAGTTGATCACTTTAGATGGGAATACTTGGTGAAAATGATTATGAAAACCTTGGAATGATGATTCATTCTATTGAGATGTTTTGACATGTGTTGAGAAACACAAAAGGATTGATGATGAAAATGTTGAGGCATGAGCCTTAGCCATTTATAAAACTAATGGTTGGGTTCGGATGCGATACCATTCCAATTTTTACCGTACAACCACAATACCTGAATTGGGTAGGGCTTAACTGGAAGTTTATATGCCTTAGTATGGGTTCCCTCGTGGAAGAGGTTGAGCTGAGGCTACCTCGTGAGTGTGATGTCTACCTATGCAGTACCCAGGATGGAAGATGTCCATGGCTGGGAGGCCAAGCTCATAGGGGAGGTGCCTATACTAGAGTGTGTAATTGAAAGGTTATGATTGATTATCCGCATACTAAGTATGATGATTCAGGGTTATCCCTGACGGGTGTATCGAATTTTGTGGTGAAATTTTACCACCTCTACAGAGTGTTAAACTATTTGAATCGCCGCGTCCGCGGTTATGGACAGTTGGAGCGGCCATACTGTTCCGTCGTCAGATGTTTTCAAAATGACTTGTGAAGTGAACTATGATTTTGACTTGACCACAACAGGGTTGTGAACATGAAAACAAGGTTCCCACTTAAGTGATTTAGAACATTAACTTAATTTTCTTTACTTCTAAACTCAGTTTTAGATAAACCTGGCTTTTTGCAAATAAACCTAGAGCTTAAGATTCCTACTAGAACTACCTTACTAGTTAGTGATAGTTTGTGAGTACTTAAAGAGTACTCATGGCTTTGTCCTTGGCTATTCCCGTAGCCAGACTATGAGGAGGACTACCAAGATGATGGGCAAAAGGAGGTCTATGAAAACTAGGATCATCTCCCATCGTCAGCATTGCCTGTGACCATGAAAAAGGATTCCCTACTACGTTTATTTTCAGCTGCTTGATTCGTATTAAGACTAGATCATGAGATCCTTTATTTGTAAGACCTTATTATGGTTTGTAATGGATAATGTACTGTGGTACCAATCTATTATGTCTCGCAAAAATGGTAATCCTGGGATTGCGAGGTATGGCATAACAGGCATCTGGGATTAAAAATCCGGGTGTTCACAAGTTGGTATCAGAGCCATCCTGACCATAGGAGACCCTAGTTAGAATGGACGTCTGAACAAAAACTTAATTTCAAAACAAAAGAATTGAGTATTTATGAAAACCTATTCCCACTCTTATCCTTGATTCCTTCAAAAAAAATCATGTTCCTCAAAAATTCTTGCATAAAATTTGACACACTTGATCACCTCACTAACTTACTCACCCTAAATTCTTATAGATGGAAGACCAGTATTGCAAGTTCTACCAGCTGGGCAACGTAGGCCAACTAATCTTTGAGAGGGATCTAGATGCACTGTTAGAGTACCTTGAGCGCCTGCACCCGGAATTCTTCGGGGCACAACTCAACGATCACATAGGGGGAGATCTACAATGGCTGATAGTTGCAGATCTTAGAGTCAAGATGGAAGCACCCACTTCGGAGAAGATCCAATTCACCTTGCGTGAGAACAACTGGCTAGATGGATTAGCCAGGGCAATGCATGAAGATCTTGCCCATCTGTATGGGCAAAACATCAACATGATCCAAGGAACTCGCTTTGCTCACTTCGTAAGACGTGATTCTATGGGAATGCCATTGGAGATGCCAGGACACCCAGAGCTAAAGCACCAGGTGGAAAATCTTGACTTTATGCTATATGATAGATAGAAGGAGTTGGACAACGCCCGTGCCTACGCCAACCACAACCATGCCATTGTCGTCAAGAAGGACCAGACCCTCGCCATTCTCGCCAAGGAGCGCCAATCACTTCGTCGTTAGCGCGACAAGAACGATCACACCATCAATCGTCTTCGCAAGAAGGTGGCTGCTCTCGGGAAGACCATCTGTGAATAGGAAGTCCAGCTTGAAGCGAAGGAGGAACAAGGTGAATATATCCAGGGAGATCTTTACTCTTACCTCATTGATGGAAACGACTACCTGGAGGATGATGCCATGGAGTTCCACAATGATGATGATGATTCTGACTTCACTAATGATGATTATTTGCACTTGAGCACTATCGTAGAAATGAGTTGTACCGGTCCCACTATATCGTAGTTTCACAGAATGGTTCTTAAAACCAGCTATTTTCTATTTGTGTTGTGGTGTGTGTTTGTATGGTGTGCTTTCAATGAATGAATGAGAGGAAGTTGTTAGTTTGCAAAACCTCAGTCAAACTCAAAGTTTAAGCTTTTGAAACAAGACCATGAACCTTAGAAATTTCCCTCTTATCTCATTATCTATCTCAATCTTCAGATGACTCGTGGAAACCCTGGAGGAAGCAGTTCATCTTAGGACCCGATGTTGCAGATTCTACAAATGCTAGTTTCTGACCGTGAAGCTAGTAGAGACGAACGCCAAGACAACCTAGCCACCCTTAAACAGATAGCTCAGATTGCCCACAATAATCAAGGTCACAGAAACCAGGATCACCATGGATCCAAGCTCAAAACTTTCAGAATACCAACCCACCTATCTTTAATAAGTCCGAGGATACCTTAGATGCTGATGACTGGCTGCAAACCATGGAGAACAACTTGGAGGTCGCAGGAGTTGAAGCCAATGAGAAAGTATTGTTTGCTACCCATTATCTGGCAGGAGATGCAAGAGCCTAGTGGAATAGCACCCGAACCATGAATGAAGGTCAGATGATGACTTGGGAAGCATTCAAGATCAAGTTCAGCCGCACCCATGTGCCCCAAGGTTTGGTCACCAGGATGAGAGATGAGTTTAGGGAACTGAAGCAAGGAAGGATGATGGTAGTCGAGTACCGTGACAAATTTCTATCCCTAGATAGATATGCCCCTGATGAGATTAACACCGAAGCCAACAAGAAAGAAAGGTTCCTGAATAGATTGCATGATGAGATGCAGACTGTGTTACTCAACATCTGTTTTGGAGATCTAGAAGAGCTAGTATACTCTGACATTCAGATGGAAGGGAAGATAAACCAAGCAAATGACAACCGTAATCGTCGCATGATGCACCATACTAGATCCCACCATACCCAGAAGTATCGCCCCAACCCGTCTGCAGGATATGCCCCAAGAAACAACACACCTCCATGTCCCGTCCAAGCTACCCCAATCGTAGCGGAGGAAACTTGAAGTCTGGAGGAAACCACAAGAACAACCTCGGCAACTCCAATAACTTCAACCGTGCACCACCCAAGTCCAACAACAACAACAACAACAATACTGCCCCAAGGACTAGAAGCAATGATGTGCTTGTTGCAGGAAAAGACAAGTCCAAGATTACTTGCTTTGAATGTGGAGTCAAGGGTCACTACTCCAATGAGTGCCCTAAGAAGCTTGAAGAAGCCACCAATGTGAATGCACCTGCTCAGCAGCAATGTCGTGTTCAGCCTAGAAGGAGATTCGCCCCAGGGGACTCGCTCAACCGCAACGGTCATCTGTTCCACATGAATGCTGAAGAAGCTCAGGAAGCGCCAGATGTCGTGCTGGGTATGTTTTCTGTTAACTCGGTACTTGCAAGAGTGTTGTTTGATTCTGGAGCATCGCACTCGTTTGTTACAGAAGAATTTGCATGCACTAGTAAGATTCAACCAACAAAATTGAAGCATGTTATGATAGTTCAAATACCTGGTTCAACCACCAAAGCTAGAAAAATTTGCAAGGCTGTGCCTATCAGAATCCATGGAATAGATTTTTATGCTAATATAATAGTACTTGGAACCAAAGGTTTGGAAGTAGTACTAGGAATGGATTGGATGTCGAAACATAAAGGATTGATCGACTGTGCCAAGAAAGCCATAACCATGACCAGTAGCTCTGGAGTATCAGTAGAGCATGTATCGGAGACCTTGCCCCATCAATTCAGATGCAACAAGAGTCTAGCCCAACCAACCCTATACCAAGTCAGAGTAGTCTGTGAATACCGCGACGTATTCCCAGATGAATTGCCCGGTATGCCCCTAGATTGGGATATCGAGTTCATCATTGAACTAATTCCTAGAACTAGACCCATAGCTTAGAGACCTTATAGTATGAACGCATCTGAATTAGTGGAGATGAAGAAGCAACTTGATGCTATGTTGGAGAAAGGTCTGATTCAACCAAGCGCATCGCCATGGAGATCGCATGTATTATTTGTGGATAAGAAAGATGGAGGTAACCATTTGTGTACGGGTTATCGAAAGCTGAATGATGTCACCATCAAGAACAAGTACCCACTACCGAAGATAGAGGATCTGTTTGACCAGTCGACTAGTGCTAGAGTGTTTTCTAAGGTTGATCTTAGAACTGGTTATCATCAACTCAAGATTCATGCAACGGATATTCCAAAGACCACATTTACCACCAAATATGGATTGTATGAGTATACGGTCGTGTCGTTTGGATTAACCAATGCCCCCGCTTATTTCATGAATCTCATGAATAAGATTTTTATGAACTTCCTGGATAAGTTTGTTGTTGTTTTTATCGACGATATTCTGAACTATTCCAAGTCAGAAGAAGACCATGAGCCACATCTGAGAACCATCCTTGAAATCCTTAGAGAGCATCAGTTGTATGCCAAGTTTAGCAAATGTGAGTTCTGGTTGAAGGAAGTAGGATTCCTAGGACATATTGTGTCAGCAGGAGGAGTCGTTGTTGATCCCGCCAAGATCAATGATGTTGAAGATTGGAAAGCCCCAACCAGTCAAACCTAAGTCTGTGCATTTCTCAGATTAGTGGGATATTGCCGCAAGTATGTTGAAGGATTTTTGAGCATCGCAAGACCGATGACCCAGTTGTTGAAGAAAGATAAGACGTTTGAATGGACTGACAAATGTGAAGCAAATTTTCAAGAGCTCTAGAAGAGATTGATTTCATGCCCAATTTTGATTATGCCAGATATCAAGAAGCCTTTTGATGTGTATTGTGATGCATCCAAGATTGGTCTTGGATGTGTGTTGATGCAGGAAAGCAAAGTCATAGCAAATCTGTCTAGACAACTGAAGTAGCATGAGCAAAACTACCCTACCCATGACCTTGAACTAGCAGCCGTAGTTTTAGCATTGAAGACATGGCGTCATTACCTTATGGGTAACCGCTGTTAGATTTATTCAGATCACAAGAGTCTGAAGTATATTTTCACCCAGAAGGAGCTGAATATGAGGCAATGGAGATGGATAGAGTTAATCAAGGATTATGACCTTGACATTCACTATCACCCCGGCAAAGCCAATGTGGTAGCGGATGCTCTTAGCAGATTGCCGTGTAGATTGAACACCATGATAAAAGAAGCCCAGCCAAGTTTGCATGAAGAGTTGGAGCAGTTTAGAACGGAGCTAGTTAGCAAAGGATTTTTAGCTAGCATAGAACTTCAACCCTCTTTGATTAGTCAGATCAAGGAAGCGCAGAAAGGAAATGAAAGTATCGACGGAATCAAGCGTCGTATCGGTACAGGAAAGGTACCCGAATTTACCGAAGATGAAGAAGGAGTTTTGTGGTACAAAGGACATATCAGTGTGCCAGCAGATTCGGAGTTGAAACAAGTTATCATGCAGGAAGCTCATGATACTCTTTATTCTATCCACCTAGAGGAACGAAGATGTATCAGGATTTGAAGGAGAAATTTTGGTGGCACAAGAGGAAGAGAGCAATCAGAGTCTATATAGCCAAGTGTGATATCTGTCAGAGAGTCAAAGCAGAACATCAGAGACCCGCGGGACTTTTGCAACCATTGCAGATTCTAGAATGGAAATGGGATTCTGTCGGAATGGACTTTATCACCGGTTTGCCTACATCTAGTAGGGGAAATGACTCTATTTGGGTCATAGTTGATAGACTGTCCAAGGTATCCCATTTTACACCTGTCAAGACTACCTACCAGAGTTCGAAGCTAGCAGAGATGTACATTGCTAGAATAGTCAGTTTGCATGGAACCCCTAAGACCATAGTATCAGACCGAGGAACCCAGTTTACCTCAAGATTTTGGTAGAAAGTCCAAGAAGGATTAGGAACCAAGCTGAACTTCAGCACAGCTTATCACCCGCAAACCCATGGACAAACTGAAAGAGTCAACCAAATCTTAGAAGATATGTTGAGAGCTTGTGTTCTAGAATATGGATCAAAATGGGAAGATTGTCTGCCTTCTGCAGAATTCTCATACAACAACAGTTATCAAGCCAGTTTGCAAATGGCCCCCTTTGAATTTCGGTGTGGAAGAAAGTGTCGTACCCCCTTCAATTGGTCTCAAGTAGGAGAGAGTCAGATTTTCGGACCCCATATCCCACGAGAAGCCGAAGAGAAGGTTCACAAAGTCCGTGAGCACCTCAAGACCGCCCAATCCAGACAGAAGAGTTATGCTGACAAGAGACGTCGAGACCAGACCTTCAATGTCAGAGATTTTGTGTATCTCAAAGTATCACCCTTGAAAGGAATGCAGCGTTTTCAACTGAAAGGGAAGTTAGCCCCTAGATATATTGGACCCTTCAAGATTCTGAATCCCCGAGGAGAAGTATCACATCAACTGGAACTACCAGAGGAGATGTCATCCATCCATAATGTGTTCCATATCTCGTTACTTCGCAAATGCCTAGAAATTCCGGAGAATACCGAAGGTTTCAAGAACATCGATCACCGAGCCATAGATATCAACAAGGATCTGACGTAGCATGAAGTACCCATCCGTATTTTGGAAGAAGCCTTCAGAACCACCACGAGCAGGAGTATCAAGTTTCTCAAGATCCAGTGGAGTAACCATACCAAAGAAGAAGCTACTTGGGAGCGAGAAGATTACATTAGGACCGAGTTTCCAAATTTCTTTAGTTCCTAGTTTTTCTTAAATCTCGGGACGAGATTTGTTTAAGGAGGGAAAGCTTGTAACACCCCAAAAATATTAAACAATATTATCAAGTTCTAATCACCCAAGTTTACGGTTAACAAAAACTTTTATTACTAATTGGAATATGAATGCATGTGTGATTTTGCATTAGTGTGTGATTGATTGAAATTGCCATGTTTGTTTGCTACAAATGATAAGAAATGGTTTATAGATGAATGCTACATCATCTAGGCCAATTAAAAACAAAAACAAAAGAAAAAGAAATCAAATATGAATTAAATAAGCTAATGGTCATTTTGACCAAAGTTAACCACTAGGCCACTTTGAGTGTTCTTAGTAAAGAATTTCTAACAGAAACAATTCCAGTTATTTTCACCCCTTGCTAGGCCAAGTAAAAGTGAAACCAAGCCCACTTTACAAATTCACAGAAACTATTTCCAAATCTATTTAAAGGACAGTTCAAATTTGAATCTAGTTCATATGGTAAGATCACCATTTTGCAAAAACCAACTAAATCAATTCACCTTGGCAAACCCAAACAACCAGAGACTACCAAGCATAAGATTAGATCACTCACCAAGTTTGATTCAAAAATTTCAAATTCAAATTATTTTGGCCATTTCATCAAACACCTTGCTTACACTAATTAAACCTGGCCTAACTTCACTGTTTTGAGCAGTGATCATTCAACCAAATTGTCCCCTCTTCACTCTCCTGTCTCCCCAGCCTCTAGCCGCACCAGAGACGCTCCCCCTTGGCCGTTCTACACCAGTGCAGTGCTGCCCGAAGCCGCCGCGCCAGGTCGACCATGGACAGCTCGCCCCGGACCACGCCGCCCTCTCCCACGACACGCATGAGACAGGCGACCGTCCACCGCCACCCCTGTATAGCCCTTGACCACAGCCAGGCCCTGGACCACCCTAGCAGCGCCGTGCCCAGTGTCTCTGCGTCGTGCCGAGAGGGCGCCAGAGTGCCGTAGCTGACCAGCTCGTACGCATCGTTCCTCGCCCTCACCTCGCGTGCACAGACTCACCATGATCACAGTTAGCTCCCAGCTTTCACCGCCATGCGACCCATAGCACCCGTGCTGTAACATCCGAAATTTTGCAATTTCAGATGTTATTAGAAGCATGCATCATATCCTTGCATCATGGCATCAACTGCATCAGATATTTTCCTAAACCCCATAGTCATATAAAGACTAAAAGGGTAAAACCATTTCTAACCTCCAAAACCCTTGAAAAGGTGTTATTTTATAACCCCTTTCTAATCCTCTTCTTTTTACAAAAGTTTAGAGACAAATATCATTTAATTCGGAGTCTATTTGCAAAAGTTATGCGACTTTTGGTGAAACAGAAATAAGTAAAAAGAATACAAAAAAAGAGAAGTCTAACCTAAGTGGGCCAGCCGAAGCCAGCCCGCAACTACTTACCGCGCACGCCCGCGAGCGAGCGGCGCACACCGCGGTCGCCCGGCTAGGCCAGCCCAACAACCGCCGCCAGTCGCCAGCCAGCCCCCGCGCCGTAGCAGCCGATAGGCGGGTCCCATCGCGCCTTCATCTCTGTGCAGATCGGGGCGGACTCCACCATCGCCGACGCGTCAGGAACGGCCTCCGGCCGAATCAGAGCCGGTTCCGCGACCGGCCGCCCAACCTCCCCCCCCCCCCCCCCAAGTCCTCTGGAATATAAATCCTGCGCCCGGCCGCCCCAAAAAACCCTAGCCCTTGCTCGCCGCGCCGCCACCCACGACCTCCCCGCCGACCTCGCCAGAGCAGCACCGCCGCCGCCCGACGGTAATCTTTCCGAAGACGTCCACTGCCTTTTTCTTCCCCTTGCAGTACCACTCCCTCTCATGCCTTTTTACCTCTTCGTCATGCACCACAGCCACCTCAATTTCTCACCGGAGCTTCGCCAGAATCCGCGAGCTCCAGCCGCCTTTCGCCGTCGCCTTGGAGGAAGGGAGCCGACGCCGCCCCCGGGAACGAAATCGCGACGAGGGACCGTTCGCCGTCGTCTACTCCACCGAGCCGGGGGAGCACCTCCTCGTTGTCGCCGATCGCCGCCGACCGCCGCTGCCGTCCGCCGTCGACCCCGTCGCCACCCACCTCGGTAAGCCACCGGCCACCCCCCCCCCCCCCCAGCCGTGCGTTTCCAATCCAACGATTAGGATTATTTGGCCAGGCCGAAGGGGTACCAGCCTATCGTGTCGCGCCGCGTGGCGCTTGCCTCGTCAGCGCACCTCGTCAGCCCCGCGCGCCCCGCTGGACCAACCCCTGGACGCCACTTGTCATCGCATAGCTGGCCGCTGCTATGTTTTTTTTCTAAATTATGCAGAAATTGTTTTAATCTTGTTTAATTCTTAGTAATTCGAGTTTTTGTCCAAAATTTGCGTATAATATACCATTGGATTCATATTTTTGAGTAGAATAAAGATCTACAATAATATTACTGTTTTACTACAGCAATCTTGCAGTAGGATTTAAAGTTTAGATTAGAGTATTTTAATTCTAGAAAATTATCCGTAGATCCGGTTTAATTGATTCTTGTTGTGTTGGCTTTGTTTCTACGAGACCTTCTGTAGGAAATTGTTATAACTTGCTTAGAGAGTTCAGATCTGTCTCGAGGTAGATTGGAGTTGTAAATCTAGTTTTGAGCTTGTTTATTTAGGGTTTAATCCAAAATACTTAAAAACCCATGGGGAATCGAATCTAATGACATCCCCAACTCAACAACACCCCCGAATAAGCCCTTGGTCAAATTTGAATCCATCCTTGCATATTACCATGTTGCATGCATGCATGCATATTCACCTTCGTGACATTGTTTTGTGCAAATAGTGATTGGATCTATGTTTTGTTTACGTTAGATTGCTCGGAGTGCGCTGAGGAGTACTATTGTGTAGAGTGCTGCTCGGATCAAGGCAAGTTACACCACTTGTACATATTATGTCCCAGTTTTTAACTATGCATGTTTTACTCTTCAAATCCTGTAGTATGCATGTGTAGGTTTTTGGTAGATTTTCTTAGTACCATTTTGCAAGTGCGGTTTTGTAGTATGCCATGAGTAGCTCTATGCCTAGGATTTTCCATCCCATTAAGTTATCCTGTTTTTCTAAGTTATGCTTGCTATGCTATATACTTATATATATCAAGTACCGTTGGGAGGGTTCGAAAGGCTAAAAACTTTCTAAGTATAAAAGCTCTTTCGAGCGAACCCTTTTCCTCAAAACCTTCTTCAAAATAAAACTAAGTTTTCTTCTGGGCGGAATGGTTGTCGGGACAACGAGTGGAATTTTGGTGGAGGACGGCCGCCCAGGAATCAAAGAAGTCTGCCATGTTTCAGAATTCAGAAGCTTCCAGTGCAACCACAATACATATGGGCTCTGTCTTGGCTTAGTACTTAGTGGGAAACCTCACCGGCGTACCAACATTTGGAGGTTCTTAGCACGGTTGGATCCAGCTGGTAGAGGGGCTGCTAAGGGAAGGCTTCGCCATGGTCTTGTCTGTAAAAGGACTTGATCGTGGATTGTGGGGAAAGTTTACAACCTCTTGAGAGTATTGCAATCTGATCGAGCAGCCGTGTTCACGGAAACAGAATAACATTGAGCATCTGAAGGATGGAGCCTCTGAAAGATCTTCCTGTTTCTTTTCCAAACTTAACGTTTTATAAACCCCAAGGCGTGAGTAATATCGCCATTGGGTGGGATTTTGGGAACTTGGTGCGTAATATCCAAGTGCTGGGTTGATTGGGCACTTGGTGAGTAATATCCACGTGTACCACTCGACCCTATACTACTTATCAAAGTTTACAAAGTAGGGAAAATCACCTCCTCTTTTCTTCTTACATTGAGAAAATTGGCTTTATGCAAATGAACCCCAAAGACTACTCTTAGCCTTGCATGTAGAGATAGACTTACTCTTTCCTTGGTGTAATTTGACAATACATTCAAAGTATTAACCCAACTTGTTGGCTACACGTCTCATGTGCAGAATCCGAAGACTGAAAGGTGCGTAGGGATCGCGGGTCTTCACGCAACTAGCGTGAGGCGTAGATGGACTCAAGTTTTACTTAGTTTCCGCTGTTTTAATTGAGCTAGCTATAAGCTATGCAAGTTGTAATAATTATACTCTGGATTATTCGTGTAATAATGACTTGTGTTTTACATGATATTCATCGACTGTGAAGTGCTAGCAATTGATCCAGGGACTAGCATGCTAATCACAGGGACTTAGGATTTTTACGATCCGAGGTCGCAACACGTGCGCCATTGCGAACACCGCCGCTCCCGCGTAGAGCACTGCACGCGCCCGACCACCCTTGACCCCCCCGTGCCGCGCCATTATGCCCGTGATGACCGCCAGGGAACACCTCACCGCCCCTACCCTCAGCCATGCCGTTAGCTCGCTATACTGCCGTCAGCGGAGAAGCCAACCCATCTCGCTCGGTCCCCTCGTTGGTGTATAAATACAGGCCCTCTCCGCCTCATTTCTTCAGACCACCTCACTCCCCACTCTTCACAACACCTCCCATACCCTTCCCCGGAGCAAGGCGAGCACCGCTTCGCCGGAATTTAGCCGGAGCCCGCCGTTGTAGTGAAGGAAGGGTGTCGTCAATTGGAGCCACCCCAAGAGCTACCGCGACCACCGTTCGAACTGCCGTCGTTGACCACGTCGTTAGCCCCATCGCCGACCCTAGCTGGAGCCAAGGTGAGCCTCACACGACCCCCACCGCCGTGTTAGGGTTTAGACCTCACCGGAGTTGTCCATCGTCGATGATGAACCTCAGCTGTTAGATCGTGTTCTAATCGCACGACCTAGATTTAACGATACCGCTTCATGTTAGATGAGCCACTCAGCAGCCTGTTGCGCCATGCTGTGCAGATTGGGCCTGTTGTAGACTCTTTTGTTGGTCAAGTATATCAGCGTCGCTGCAGATTGTACCCCATCCGTTCCAATCCTGAAATTCACCACCTCCTCCGTTCCCCACTCAAATTTGTCAAGAAATCAGGCCGTAACAATTTGGTATCAGAGCCAATCAACACCATCAACATCATGTCCTTGTCCGGCGACGAGGGTGATGGTCAAATCGGTGCGATGCTGTAGAAAATTATGCATTAGATTGCGGTACTCTCAACCCGAATTGATGGCCTGGAGAAGAACCCAGAGAAGCTTCCCATGAAGGATGATATTGACTTGCAGGACGGGTCAAAACATTCAACGCCCAAGGGGAAAACTTCCAGCAGCGACGAAAGTCGATATGCTCCCCGCTTCCATAAGCTAAATTTTTCTACCTATGATGGTACCAACGATCCTCTGCCGTGGCTTAATAGGTGTGAGCAATTTTTTCGAGGGCAGCGTACACTTGAGTAAGAGAAAGTTTGGTTGGCGGCGTACCATCTAACCGATGACGCCTAGTTGTGGTACCATCAACTGGAATGAGATGAAGGCATTGTTTCCTGGGCACGATTTGTGGATTACATCAACATGCGTTTTGGACACCCTATACGGAGCAATGCACTCGGAGAGCTCACCCAGCTCTGACGTACTGGCACTGTGAATGAATATTGTTGGCAACTCATGTCACTCATCGCTCACTGCAAACGGTTATCTCAAAGTCAGCAGGTTAACATATTCATAGTTGGACTCCTGAAACCATTACGTACAGATGTGGAGCTTCAGAACTCATCAAACATTCAGACTGCTATGAGCTTTGCAAGGGCATATGAACAAAGATTGTGGGATGAGGCTGATTCTAAGCCGGCTATCCCTACACCGGCAGACAAGTCTACACAAAATTCACGTTCTATACTTGACATGGGTATACCCTATAGGTACTCGAGTTTGGTATATACAGCCTGAATACAGCGGAAGCCCACGGTGTCACCAAAGCCCAAACGGAGAACTCGAGTAGCCTACGGACACTCGATTGCTTGAAGAACAAGAAGAAACTAAAGATAGAAAGTTCAAAGGGGAAAACCCTAACTTGTAACCGACTCGACCTGTTACCGAGACCTAGCCTATCTATATAAAGGCTAGGAGGGGGCGGCGAGGAGGACACACACAACCCTAGTTTCCACAACCCTTGCCAGATTGCATCTGCGCACCATTGTGATCCTCGATTCCTTCATTAATTCCACGAGCAGACAAGCAGGAGTAGGGACCTCTACGAGGCCTGAACCTAGGTAATTCTTCGAGTCCCCTGTGTGCTTGTTTGCTAGCCAATAGATGTCTCTAGTGCTCCCTCCTTCTCCAAAACCCAAGTCCATAAAAATGGGCATTGATGAGTTAAACCCTCGTCAATTGGCACCGTCTGTGGGAATTGGGAGTACTGATGTTGCGGCTTCTTCGGCCCCATCAACCGCGATCTACAACTCCGCAACAGTGGAGATTCGCCAGCTCTTCGGCGCGTTCAACTTCACCGTCCACACGCCGGCCACTCGCCCAGCTTTCGAGTCCGTGGGCGACGGAATTAGTCTGGCGATCGGGAGCTTCCGCTTCCAAGTTGGTCAGATGGGCACGCTTCGCCTGCCTGACCAGCCAACGATACCATCGATTGCTCCAGCATCGTGGTTCCCTCCATCGATCGGCACCCTCAGTGAGCTCAATGCCCCAGCAACAGTTGGGAGTACGGATAGCGACAGTAGTCGTGAATCCGATCTGGGCGATCTAGCAACTGAAGACGAGGCCTACGGCTCCGGATCTAAAAGTTGCGAGAGAAACAGCCTGCCCAATCACTTCATGTGCGCCATCATCAACGCGGGCGACACCTCCGCCAACCGCGACAACACGGGCAACCGTGGCAATGAAACTGACCCGCCAAACGGCGACACACCCAATGGCGGACCACCGCCCAACGGCGGCAACGGCGCCCCTGTCAACAACAGAGGAGCAGCCGAACCTCCAACTATAATAAACGAGCAGACCGGCGAACGCGTCGTGATTAGGCTCAACGAACAAGAGTGAGCTCGCTGCCGTGATGCCCTACGAGGCAACCCTCTACCCTTTGGATCTCCACAAGAACTGCTAATGGGATACCATTGGCTCCTGAAGGAGGAATTCAAGCGCCAAGTACAAACAATCATGCAACTCGAGGCGCGCAAAAAGGCGGCGGATGAGTCGAGCCTTCGTTGTGCTGGGCTCTCCTCCCACGGAGGATCCTCCTCAAAGGGCAACGAGCACATCGCAAACAAGAGGCGATCCCGAATGGGCCATCTCACTGAACAAGAACACATAGAAGCTGCAAAGGTCCTCGACTTCAGCTCTATGACAGTCGACACGCGGGGCAATGTGGTCCCAAAGATGTCGCAAGCTGTAGTAACAGCAGCCACCATGTACCTCCTCAACAATCAACCACCGCCCAGAGATCCTCGGGCCGCCATGCACCAATCTACGATCGCAGGCTTGGGGTTAATCGAGGCCGCCCTCGACAAGGAGCCAACACCCGAAGAAAGGCAAAGCGCTAGCGAAGCGCTACTCCTCGCCCTCCTCCAGTGATGACAGTCATGACCTGTCTCGACGCCGCCGCTCACAGCGACATGACCATGACTATGACGCGCGTGATGACATCACACAGTGCAAGATCTACAAGTCAAGGGCGCGACGTGCCTGATCGCCTGACTCGGAAGACGAAGATGTGGAGCTTTGTGGTGCTAGATGCTTCAGCAGGGCCATCAGGCAAAAGCGAATGCCCAAGGGGTTCAAGCTCCCATCGGAGAACCCAAAGTTTGACGGTTTGTAGGACCCAAAAATCTAGCTAGAGGACCACATCTCCTCCATCAGGCTCCACGGAGGGAGTTGAAGCACGGCTATGCAATGCCTGCAGCTGTAGCTACAGGGCGTCGTCCGAGCATGGCTCAACAACCTCCCACGCGAATCCCTTCGCAGTTGGGAAGAGTTGGTCTACAGCTTCGTACGCAATTTCAAGGGCACCTACAAAAGGCCTGCGTCAATCGAAGAGCTGAGGTGCTGCCAGCAAAGATCGGGCGAATCGCTACGCTTGTACATCCAAAGGTGGTCCATTATCAAGAACTCCGCAGAAAATATCTCGGAGGACCGCGCAATCGACGCATTCAATGGCGGCGTCCGCCGCATAGAGCTCAGGGAGGAGCTGGGCCGCTCGAAGCCCAAGGCCATCGACCACCTGATGGAAATCGCGAATCGGTGGGCCGATGGAGAAGATTCGGTGAAGAATCGCGTTCACACCGACGAGGAATCAGAACTCGAACGCAGACGCGACCGCCGAAGTAAACGCCGCATGCGCATCTACGATGACCGCGACGACGTCAACATGGTCACAGCCGGCTACGCCGACAGACGCGACGACAACCGCAACAGCGGCTATCGCAGCAGTGGATACCGCGACTCCGGGAAAACCATGCAAGTATGGCAGCGCCGCAATCGCGATGAGGCACCCGCAACATCCGTTGAAGACAAGCTATCCGGGCCATGCATTGTGCACTTCTACATCGACAAGCACGACGGAAAAAAGAAGTCCAGCCACCTCCTCAAGGACTGTCGCGAGTTCCTCAAACTGCATGAGGGATTGGCTTGGATGAATCGCAACGCAGTCGAAAGGGGCTACGGAGCCGCCCCAGGCGCCGTAGCACATGGCGCTCCGCCACCACCACCTGGACTACCCCCAAATGCAGTTGCGTCAGACCAGCACCAGGGAGGCGAACCATACCCACGGGCCATGGGTACCATGATGATCCAAAAGGGACGCCCCTCGAATAGGGTGCAGAAGGCCATCACTCGCCAAGTCAACTTGGCCACAAACTAGCCACCATCCACCACTGAGTACCTCAGCGGAAGCGAGTCCTGCATCACCTTCGACAAGCGCGACCATCCGCCCCAAGTACCTCGTCCAGGCCATTGTTCCCTCGTACTTGAAGCGCAAACTGGAGGTTTCGACATGAGCCGCGTCTTCATGGACGGCGGAAGCAGCATCAACCTTATATTCGCGAGTACCTTGCGAGCAATGAGGATCCCTCTAACTTGCTTAGAAGCCACGGACACAACATTCCACGGCATCGTCCTAGGCAAGGACGTATATCCCCTTGGCAAAATCAACCTCGACGTCATCTTCAGCACGCCGAAAAACTTTTGGCGCGAGCGCATCGACTTTGAGGTCGTCGACTGGCCCTCGCAGTACCACTGCATCCTCGGACGCGTCGTGTTCGCTAGGTTCATGGCGGTGCCACACTACGCCTACCTGCAAATGAAAATGCCAGGTCCTAATGGCATCATCACAGTCAACGGGAGCTTCGAGAGATCCGACAGTTGCGACAGGTAATTCAACAGAATTTCCCAGTCCTTCGGCATGCAGGAAGAACTCGCGAGACTAAAGGAGTCGACAGACAACAGTCTGCCCCTCCTGAGCCGGCCAAGTTCGCTCGATCTATCCTTCAACTCATCGGTGCACACAAAGAAAGTTCAGGTCCACCCATCGGATCCCGCCAAGACGGCCCTCATTGCCAACAACTTGAGTCCCGCATAGGAACTCGTGCTTGTCGAATTCCTCCGTTAGCACTAGGAAATCTTCGCCTGGTGTCCAGTGGACATGCCAGGAGTTCCCAGGAAATTCGCCGAGCACGCACTCAATGTCAACCCAGACGCAAGGCCAGTCAAACAAACAATTCGACGATAGTCTGAACCAAGGGCAAAGGCAGTTGGAATGGAGATCAATAGACTCCTCGACACCAAATTTATACGCGAGATCAAGGAAAGCACTTGGCTCGCCAACACGGTGCTAGTACCAAAAAAGGACACGGATATCCTGCGGATGTGCGTGGACTTCACCTCTTTGAATAAGCACTGTCCAAAGGACCACTTCCCGCTACCGCGAATCGACCAGATCATCGACTCCACTGCGGGATGCAAGTGCCTCTACTTCCTCGACGCCTACTTAGGCTATAACCAGATTCGAATGAAGGAGGAAGATCAAGAAAAAACAGCGTTCACAACGCCCTTTGGTATGTTCTGCTACAACACAATGCCCTTCGGGCTAAAGAACGTAGGAGCCACCTACCAGCGGTGCATGCAGGTTTGCCTCAAGAACCAACTTGGTCGGAACATTCAAGTCTATGTCGACGACATAGTAATCAAGACCAAAGAGAAAGCCTCACTAATCGACAATTTGCGCGAAACCTTCACCAACCTCGACCGCTACCGGATCAAGCTCAATCCGGACAAATGCGCCTTCGGTGTACCATCTGGGAAACTACTCGAGTATCTTATCTCCGCGAGAGGGATCGAGGCAAATCCAAATAAAATAAAAGCCATACTTGCCATGGAGAAGCCGAAGAACGTTAGAGGCGCCCAGTAGCTGGCTGGGCAAATTGCGGCGCTCAGTCGATTCATTAGTCGAATGGGCAAAAAGGCACTACCCTTCTACCAACTCCTCCGCAAAGCTGACAAGTTCGAGTGGACCAATGAGGCGCAGGAAGCATTCGAAGACCTCAAGCGCCTGCTATCCACCTCGCCAGTACTGGTGACCCCACACGAAAGCGAACCATTGTTGTTGTACATCTCTGCCACCAATCAGGTGGTCAGCACAGTGCTCGTAGTCGAACGAGCCGAGGAAAACAAGGTCCACGGGGTACAGCGCCCAGTCTACTACCTCAGCGAGGTACTTACGCCAACAAAACAGCAGTACCCGCACTACTAGAAGTTGACGTACGGCGTCTTCATGACCGCCCGGCGACTGCGCCACTACTTCTAGGAACACCCAATCGTGGTAGTCAACGACGCCCCGCTGGGACATATCCTCAATAACCCCGATGCCACTGGGCGAGTCGCGCTTTGGGGAATCGAATTGTCCCCACGAGACATCACATACGAAAAACGGGACGCAATCAAGTCACAAGTTCTCCCTGACTTCCTCGTGCACTGGATGGAGAATCAGCTGCCCAAAAAACCAGATATGTCCTACCTCTGGACAATACACTTCGACGGATTCAAACGGAAGGGAGGCGTTGGTGCAGGTGTCATACTGACATCGCCCCAGGGAGACAAGCTGAAATATATTCTGCGAATGCAGTTCACCGCCTCCAACAATGAAGCCGAATACGAGGCCCTGCTACATGGGATGAGGATGGCAAAAGCCTGCGGTGCAAAGAGGCTCATTATATACGGCGACTCCAAGATGGTCGTCAACCAAACAATGCACGAGTGTGACGCACTGAATGACAACATGATCGTCTACCGCGACCTCTACGACACACTCGAAGGGGATTTTGACGGGTGCGAGCTGCGACACATAGGATGCAAAAGCAATGAAGAGGCGGACGCACTCGCCAACATAGGCTCCACCTGCGCCCCCATACCACCTGGGGTATTTCTCGAGCGCATATGCGAACGCTCCATCAAGCCAAAGGCCGTAGAGAAGAAAACAAGCGCAACAACAGACTCGGGGGCTGCACCGCCCAATGAGCCAATGGCACTCGATGAACTGGAGCTGGACACAGGACTCGAAGGACCAATGAGCGTCATGATGATCGAACCATCCTAGACCCAACCATACATTACGTACCTCCTTAGCAAAAGGCTACCGGACGATCTGACTGACGCCCGGCACATCGCACGGTGCTCCAAGGCATTCGATGTTATCGACGGCAAACTATACAAGCGCAGCATCACAGGAGTACTCCAACGATGCGTCTCCATGGTCGATGGAAGAGTTGTTCTCCTCGACATCCATGAGGGGACCTGCGGGCACCACGCCAGCAGTCGCGCCCTCGTCGCCAAAGCTCTACGAGCTGGATTCTACTAGCCCACGGCAATGCATGACGCCAAGGACATCGTCCAGAAATGCAACGCTTGCCAGCAATTCGCGGACAAGCCGCATGCACCTGGTGCAGAGCTCCGGCCAATTCCATTGGCCTGGCCCTTCGTGCAATGGGGACTCGACATGGTCGGCAAACTCCCAAGGTCCTCACAGGGAGGCTATGTCTACCTCTTAGTCGCAGTGGACAAATTCACCAAGTGGATAGAGGCCATGCCAGTGACTAATCAGTCAGGATACAGCGCAGTCAAATTCTTCGAGTCCATCGTCTACCGCTTCGGAGTGCCACATAGCATCATCATGGACAACAGGACAAACTTCACATCCAAGGAGTTCCAACAATTCTGTGAGAATCTGGGAATCAACGTCAGCTATGCCTCCGTAGCACATCCTCAGACCAACGGCCAAGTCGAAAAAGCTAACGGGCTCGTCTGCGGCGGCATCAAGAAGCGACTCCTCAGGCCACTCGAACATGCCGCGGGTGGTTGGCCAGACGAGCTACAATCTATACTCTGGAGTCTACGCACAACTCCAAACAGCGCCACAGGGTACACCCCGTTCTTCATGGTGCACGGAGCTGAAGCGGTGCTACCCGCCGAAGTACGATACAAAGCACCACGCGTGGTCGCTTACAGCGAGCAGGAGTCAACTCTTGCACTCGAAGACTCCGTCGACCTCCTTGACGAGGCAAGGGAAATTGCCGCGGAGAGATAAATGATCTACCAGCAGAACCTGCGCAACTACTATAGCAGGAGGCTACACCCCAGGTCCTTCATCGAAGACGACCTGGTCCTGCGACTGAAGCAGCAAGGACATCTCAATCTCGAGTCCCCTTGGGAGGGACCATACGTGATTACAGAAGTAATCCCAGGTGGCGCCTATCGCCTTAAAGATTTAGAGACAGGAGTCGCATACTCCAATCCCTGGAACGTCGCGCAGCTGCGGCGCTTCTACCCTTAGTAGTTTTGTCTTTACATTGCAAATAAGGCTACTCAGCCATGGCTACATAGCCACACATTGTACCTCGTACTATCCTCCGAATAAATAAAGCTAAGTGCCCCAAAAACTCTGTGTTTTCCTTTTATCTTTCGCAAATTATGCACTCGGGGGCTACGCCACCCTACACACATTTGTTCTACGAACTAACGCGATATCCTGAGTAGCTGGCAATTAATTGAGACCCTTGACAAACACCAACCCAGTTGCAACGCACCTGACAGGTTGGCAAGGGGCTCAGATACGCACAAGTTAGCCTAACGAAATGGAATCGCATAAGTGCAACGCACTCGCAAAACATACCCACTAAAACAAGCTCTTTATATACATCAGTATAAGTCAATTATGTACAGCATATATATGAACTTTTACAACACTAGTACAACTATGTGCAGGATACAAACAAAGCTGATGTTGCAACAAAAGAACGTTGGTCTGCTCCTCGAAGAAATCGATGATTTCCTCTGCCGGGCGATCCACCGCCTGGTAGTGCGGAACCATGTTCCAAGTAGAACCTGCCGGCGGTGCTGGCGGTCCAGCCACGATTGCTTCAATGTCCACATTAGGTCTGTGCAATCGCACCAATGACAAAGTAGCCTTGGCGCCTGCCACCAACTATTGTCGCACACACTCGTGGACTGCACTCAAGTCCTGGAATTTGGCAAGAAGGCCTAGTAGGCTTGACGGAACGACATCCAGCGGAAACATCGTCCGATAAATGTTCTTCAAGCATGATTGCGACTTCTTCAAGAAATGAAGCACCCGTGACACACGATCCTGCAGGGTCGCCAACGCGATTGCGTGATTATGGTCCACCCAGAAGTATCCACTCGCCTGAAGCTGCTCTTGGGTCAGGTCATTCATGCGAATGGAAATTCTATCCTTCTCATCCTGTGGATGGCACGCACTGACACCAAGAAAAGGCAGAAGTATGAAGATAGCAAACTACTGAGAGTGATTACAGGGAAAAGATACGAAAGAAGAGAACTAACACTTGAATTGGTCGCCCAGTTGCGTCACTTCCTCCAACAGATACTGTTCTCGGGCGACAGCCTTCTCTGCCTTCGATTTCCATACATCCGCATTACCGCGGAGTACGGGCAATTCACGCTCCAACTGCTTCACGCGGTCACGGAATCACGAGAGCAGAGACAGCTCATCCACCCTTGAGCGCGGCGGCGCCAAAGTGTCATCAAGGGGTGGCGAATCCTGAGGTTCCCTCAACAAATCACTCGATGTGCCCTATGACAAGTCAAGCAAGAGACAATAAGAAAGACTAAGGCGAAGCACAGACAAAAGACTCGAGTGCATTCAAGATTAGCAAAGGTATCAGCAGATACACTCGCCAAAAGGCATGTTTTTCGACAGAAGACATAAGCTATCTAACTATTACAAGACTACTGAGGAGCAACTGGTTTCTTTGATTTGGACTTTGGTTTTGGGGGCCTCATCGAGTCTGTGGCGGTATCAGATGCCACAGACTTTCCGCCGGCCCCTGACGCTGCAGCCTTCGCCGCCTTCTTGGCTCGTTGCAGCTCCTCAGAGTACTTCGCAACTGTGTTGATCAGCTGTGGCCCATATTTGCCACAAGCAATTGCGGAAGGGGCAAATACTACATGTTGGCCGTCCGCGTTCACAGGCATTGCCCTTGAGACCGCTGCAGGATCAACTTCGACTCCATGGGCTTGCACCATTGCGAGTGACATTGACGCACCAGCCGCACGGAGCGAGTTCTTGAAGCTCACGGGAATGCCTCCGGCAAGAGATTCCACCAGCTCATCCAGATTTTCGATCAACTCAGCCTTGGGTGTCATCTCCTCCTGAAGACGGATGTGCACGCCTTTAGCCTTGGCGAGCGTACCCTGCACGGCAGTGTTGCGGTCTTCAACTACCGAGATGGCACCCGCCAATGCGTCATCACGGCGGAGTGCATGTGCGTCAAAGCTCAGACCGCTGGCATCTACAGAAGAATCAAGCATTGGCACAACGTCAGTAGCAAATAGCAACATCGAAGGCAATCGAAAAGAGGCAATGGGTGAAATTGCAGACCAGCAAATAACTAAAAGAGCCTTGGCAATCGAAAAAAGCTGTTCTTCGAACATCTTCTCCCTAGCTGCGATGGAGGCACGCAGATCCTCTTCGCGCTTTTGCGACTCATCACGCACCGCGATTGCCTCATCGCGATTCTTCACAGCCGCGGCGAGCGTATTTTCCAAGGTGGCCGCGTTGTGAAGAAGGGCATTATGTTCAGCTGAGAAACAAACAAAAGGATAGACCATCAGTCGAATACATAACAACGATGTAGAAGAAGAAGAAGTAAAAAGCACTTACCTTCCACCACGCGATGGTGCGTATCCAGCATTGCATGCTGGCGACCCATCGCAAGCACTTGCTCCGCCAGGTGAGCGGCTTCCTTCACAAGGAGCTGTCGTAAAGGAAAACAATAAAGGATCAATAGATGACATAGATAAAATCGACTGCAACATCAGAAGAAGAGATACTACACTTACATGATCCTCCAATGACTTCAAAGTCGATTGATGAGCAGTCATCCGGGCAACCATCCGATGCTCCCCATCGTGTGGAGAACTTGATGAATTATGCCCGGAGTGGGCCACCAATGGAGGGGAAGGAGCACACTCAACCTCTTTCTTGGCCCTGGAGGTCGCGACTCCAGATTCTTTCAAAAATTGGATGTCGCTAGAAGATGACGACGCCTGCTAACTGCAATGCCAAACCAACATCAAGAAAGGGCAACTCCAAGGAAGAACCAAAAGAAAGACTCATATACTTACCAATCAAAATTGTCAAAATCAAAGGAAGGGTCCCCTGACTCTGACGACGACTCCTTCGGCAGCCGCATCTTCTTGCGGGAAGGTGGCGCCATGGCACTCATGGGAACGGCAGGTATCGACGATTCAACACCAAAAGCTGCACCTTCCGGAGTAGAAGGAGACGACGCATCCGAATCCTCGCTGCGCGAACGCTTGCGAGTGTCCGGACCACTCGACTCGGGGGCTTCCTCCTCCACATCAGATGGGACGGTCAACTCCGACTCGTCCTCCTCCAAGGCTTCACGAGGGATAACCCCCTCGGGGAGAGGGGGCATACAGGGTGACACCGCCCATTCCTGCATACAGAAAATAATTTAGCACAAAGTCATAAAACATCAAAGAAGCAGTCAACAAAACAAAAGCTACTACGTAGCACAATTGTACCTTAGGAGGAGGGTTAGTAGCATTGAATGGAGGAATGTCTGGTTCACTAGGGAGCACATCCTTGACGGTGTACTTAGTGACCAGTCGCACCCTCTTATCTACCTCACTCGCAGAAATGCCATCGGCAGATACGCGAGTGACATCGTCTGCGCCAGCCCACTGGAACATAGGATGGACTCTGGCCTGCAGGGGCTGGACGCGACGGCGTAGCCATGTGCGAATGAGGGCGCAACCTCCCTCCTCTTTACCCATGCGACTCTCGAGGTCGCAGACGCACTTGTATAGCACATCTGTCTCCGCGGACTCGCCAGGCATAATTACGTTCTTCCAGGAACGCCTCTGTTAGACCAGGCACATGGCTTAATAGGATTGATAGAATACTCATACCAACAAGTTGCAACTTCTTTTTCGGAAGCTCATTCGAAAAGAACTCTAAGGTTAAGTGTGCTTGGCCTAGAGCAATTCTAGGATGGGTGACCGACTGGGAAGTAGGTAACCGAGTGCGCACGAGTGAGGACAAAGTGCGCAGAAAAGACTAGTGTTGGTCTGTGGGGCCAGTCAAGATATCCTATTAAGCTGCCAGAAGTGACACCCCGGGCCCAAGAGTGGACGGGATGTTACAGCCTCCTCTTGCACGGCGTCGTGGGATCGAAAGGCGCGAGTCCGAAGTGGTCTCTGTCGGCCTTCAGGTCGCGGATATAGAACCACTTGTCCCTCCACCCTTGGACGGATGCCATGAGTTTGATATCAAAGTATGTGGCGGAGGAATCAACGTGGATACCGCAGCCGCCTACATCGTAGACTACGGAGCCAGACGCCGATTGGCGCTTCAGCTTGAAGAGGCGTTTGAAAAGGCCGAAGTGTGGCTCGATTCTGAGCCAGCACTCGCAAAGGGTAATGTAGCAAGCTACATGGAGGATGGAGTTTGGGGACAGCTGATGGAGCTGGAGCCCGTAAAAGCAGAGAAGGCCCCTGAAGAAAGGATGCAGGGGCAACGAAAGACCGCGGATGATGAACGCTAGGAACATCACCCGAAAGCCAGCAGGAGGAGAGGGGATTACCTCACTGCCAGGGACGCGCGCATCCGTGACTGCAGAAGACAAAACTCTGTCTTGGCGCAGAAGACGAAGCTCTGAAGATTTTATCACGGATGCGCGCCATGCACCATTGGTGACGCGAGTGCCCGTGCCCTTCTTTTTTCCGGCGGCGGCAGTGCTGGTGCCCGCAGTAGCGGAGCCACCCTTCTTCTTCGTCGTAGCCGCGGCAACAGCGGGATCGGCCACGGCACCTCCTTTCTTCTTCCCTATTCCGCGGCGGCGGTGTGACCGGAGGAAGTAGCTGGGAAATACGCGGAGCTGGTCTAGCGCCGCTAAGGCAAGGAGTGCAAAGAAACAGAGGAGCAGCGGCAATGGCGACGGAGGCAAAGGCAGAAAAGAAGCAGATGTGAAATTTACCATCGCTGCATCGCTACTTAACCCCCTAGAAGATGCAATCCAACGACTAAGAAAAACCCTATCAGACGCGTGGCATTCATCGTGTACGACACATGGAGGACCTGAAGCACGAACCGTCCCCCATTACGCGTGGAAATCGAGGGGGCGTAGTTAAAACAAAGATTACGCACGCCCGGTCAAATCAGAGTCAGGAAATGGGACCCACCGCTTGTCGCGTCCCGTCAAACTCGCTCACGCGGGAAATTGAGGTCATGGAATCATCAGCACTGACGTCATCCAAAATTACGCAGCAGAAGATTTTGACTACTTTAGTCCTTGCTCGAGTCTTCGACTCCACCAAGCACTCGGGGGCTACTCCCATAGGGAGCGCTGGTCGCGCACCCTACGATTTTTATTCTTCTTTTTACAGGAACATGGACAATCAAAGCAAACCCAACCACTCGAAGCACGATTTGACTATGGACATGGGTTACTCCCATAGGGAGCGCCGGAAGCAAATTCGATTGAAACAAGCAAACAAAAGACGACAGCAGTCGCAACAGATATTTAGTCCCTGCCTGAGTCTTCGACTCAACCAGGCACTCGGGAGGCTACTCTCATAGGGAGCGTTGGTCGCGCACCCTATGATTATTTGTGCATCGTATTGTGTGTCGATAAACATCCGCACTCGAAGCTTATGGCGACACCGCCTCATGATTTTGCCCTACAAAGAGACTGCGTCTCCTAGGTCACCCGAATCGTTTCCGCGATGATAAAATTCGGATGCCGTGCTTGCAGCGTGAAGATAAGACCTGAATAAGGTCTGGCAACGCATTTGCTGTGCACTACCAGAAATATATCCATGCCTACAGGTACGATGAACATGCCTTGACGGACGAGTCGAGTGCTCACACCCATACACTGGAATTCGACTCCTGTAAGACCTCTGCGGCTTGAGTCGAGTTACACCAGCACTTTTCCGGATTCGAGTCTGGGGACTCGAATCTGAGTAGATTGCGTTGTTTTACCCTAAGGTAGTTAACTGATACCGACACATCGGTTAAATGAAGCACGCACATCAACAATCCCTATGACACAAAACAGAGCAGTTGAAAATATACTCATTCATGCACTCGAAAGGCTTCATAAAGTCCCCAGTCGAATCTGCGATTCCACTGGGCACTCGGGGGGCTACCGACATGGGTATACCCTACAGGTACTCAAGTTTGGTATATACGGCCTGAATACAGCGGAAGCCCATGGTGTCGCCAAAGCCCAAACGGAGAACTCGAGTAGCCTACGGACTCTCGATTGCTTCAAGAACAAGAAGAAACTAAAGATAGAAAGTTCAAAGGGGAAAACCCTAACTTGTAACCGACTCGACCTGTTACCCGAGACCTAGCCTATCTATATAAAGGCTAGGAGGGGCGGCGAGGAGGACACACACAACCCTAGTTTCCACAACCCTTGCCAGATTGCATCTGCGCACCATTGTAATCCTCGATTCCTTCATTAATTCCACGAGCAGACAAGAAGGAGTAGGGACCTCTACGAGGCCTGAACCTCGGTAAATCTTCGAGTCCCATGTGTGCTTGTTTGCTAGCCGATAGATGTCTCCAGTGCCCCCTCCTTCTCCAAAACCCAAGTCCATAACAATGGGCATTGATGAGTTAAACCCTCGTCAATACTATTACCCCCCCTCCCCCGCCCACCCGTTAGTGCATCTCCAAACACGGGATCACGTCCTATGGAAAGCATCAGCGCGCCTGGCCGCATTACAACTGCTCCATCGGCTATGGTTGCCGCCGTGAACCCAACCTCGCGATTCCATCGCCTTACACCAGAGGAGATGACTGAGCGAAGAGCCCAAGGATTGTGCTACAATTGTCTAGAGAAATTTCATTGCAACCACAAGTGCATAGCTAAGGGGCTATACTGGAATGAACTTGACGAAGATGATGAGACAGGGGATGCATTGAACATGGAGGAAGTCCAAATTTCATTGCATGCTCTGACTGGGATCCGGACTAGCAAGACGATGCAGCTTACTGTACTTGTCCAAGGCGAGCCACTCACAACATTAGTCGATTCTGGTTCGACACATAACTTCATTGCCCATGATGTTGCACATTGTCTAGGAATTAAGTTGAAACCATGGCCTGGTCTTCACATTACTGTGGCCAATGGTGACCGGGTTGCTAACGCTGGCATCTGTTGTACGCTTGATGTTGACATCGGCAATGAGCACTTCTCGCTCGAGTGCTATGCTATTCCACTCGAAGGTTTTTAGGTGGTTCTAGGTGTTCAGTGGCTGCGTTCATTGGGCCCCATCTTGTGGGATTTTGAACGGTTGTTCATGTCCTTCTGGTACAAAGACCATGAGGTTGTGTGGCATGGCATAGCGGCTGCAACAACTTCTTCGCTGATCCATGCCTGTGAAGTGGACAATCTTATGCTAGCCATGCTACAAGAGTTTGCATCGGTTTTCGAGGAGCCACGTGGTTTACCTCCACCTCTGCGTCACGATCATTGCATCCACCTCCTTCCTGGAACACCGCCTATTGCGGTTTGACCGTACCGGTATCCGCACATCTAGAAAGACAAAATTGAACGTCAATGTGTGGACTGTTGGAACAAGGCATTATCCAGGACAGCACTTCGGCCTTCTCCTCTCCTGTGATTTTGGTCCCGAAACAAGATAATTCTTTATGTTTCTGCATTGATTACCGAGCTTTGAATGACAAAACAGTCAAAGACAAATTTCCAATTCCAGTGGTCGACAAATTTCTTGACGAACTCAAAGGTTCACGCTTCTTCACCAAACTTGATCTACGTAGTGGGTATCACCAAGTTCTCATGCACCCCCCAAACATTGAGAAGACGGCTTTCTGCACTCACCATGGACACTATGAGTTCAAGGTCATGCCCTTTGGATTGACGAATGCCCTTGCAACCTTTCAAGCACTCATGAATGATATACTTAAAAAAATTCTTTGTCGTTTTGTGTTGGTGTTCTTTGATGATATATTGATTTACAACTGCTCCTGGTCAGAACACTTACAGCATGTCCGGGCAGTGCTACAGGTCATTTGGCAACATCGACTCTTCCTCAAGCGCTCTAAGTGTTCGTTTGGACAGCCACAAGTAGGCTATTTGGGTCACATTATCTCTGGGCTTGGTGTTGCCATGGATCCTGAGAAGGTGGCTGCTGTTCGAGATTGGCCTCGATCGTTATGTGTTTGAGCCTTTGATGTCTACACACTTCTATTCTTGTAGACAATTGTTGGTCCTCCAAGTGCAGAGGTTTGTAGAACAACAGCAAGTTTTCCCTTAAGTGGATTACCCAAGGTTTATCGAACTCAGGGAGGAAGTGGTCAAAGGTATCCCCTCTCAAGAAACCCTACAATCAAGATATAAGAAGTCTCTTGTGTACCCAACACACCCAATACACTTGTCAGGTGTATAGGTGCACTAGTTCGGCGAAGAGATAGTAAAATACAAGTGGTATTGATATAAGACAACGGTGCTAGAAAATAGCTTGATGGCGTGGAAGAGACTAAAGGCAAACTGAAATAAAGATGGAAGCAAGCAAACATGTAACAGATCTAATTGCAAACGGTGTTTCAATTCTTAGAAAAAGTCGGGATCATACTTTCACTAGTGAACACTCTCATATAAATATCTTCTCTTTATGATACTACTCTTAACTACTCTCCGGTTGGATACTCTAATCCATGGTAGGACTATAACAGCACACCTCAAAGTAAGCCTTTCCCATCTAGATAACCCCAAAGTGTCACCTTGAGCACTAGATGGTTCCAACAAACACCACAATTTCATAAAGACATCCAACTCCAAATATAACTCATAACAAGTATTTGTAATCTCTAGCCTAAGTTCCACCATGGTGTGCACGCTGTCACTTTCACACACATGGGGAGAGCAAAGATCTATTAAAGCACTTGAGTAGCAAGGTAGATCTATAGATTACAAGCTCATGATCACAATATGATCATGCATAGAGAGAGAGATGAACACATAGCTACCGGTAGAACCCTTAGCCTCGAGAGAGAACTACTCCCTCCTCATCATGGGAATTAGCAATGGTGATGGAGATGGTGGTGGAGTCAATGGAGATGGCTCCGGGGGCACTTCCCCGTCCCGGCAGGGTGTCGGAACAAAGACTTTTTGTCCCCCGAATCTCCCCTTCGGTGGTGGCGGCGCTCTGGAACTTTTCGTGGCTAGAGGCTGGACGATTTAGGGTTTCTGCATCGGAGGCTTCTTATAGGCGAAAGCGCAAGGTCGGTAGAGGCCAGAGGGGCCCACACCATCTGGTGGCGCGGCCAGGGGAGCCGCGCCACCCTATGGTGTGGCCGGCCCCTGGCCCCTCTCCGTCTCGTCTTCTGGATCCGTGTTCCCCTCGGTGAAATATTGACTTTGGCTTTTGTCCCTTCCAATTCCGAGAATACTCATTTTCTGACTTTCCTGGAACCAAAAACAGCAGAAAACAGGCAACTAGCACTGTGGCATCTTGTTAATAGGTTAGTCCAAGAAAGTGTATAAAAAGTACTCCAAAGTGTGGAAAAAACATAAGAAAGTAGATAAAACCAAGCATGGAACATCAAAAATTATGGATACGTTAGCAACATATCAACATCCCCAAGCTTAACTCATGCTCGTCCTCGAGTAGGTAAGTGATAAAAAGAAAGAATAATTTTTGAGGTGACATGCACCATCATAAACTTGATCAAAGTATTTGTAAAATATTGATAGCTGGGATCATAGTACTTTAACATAGAATGAAATATATAGTTCTAACAATAAGACATAACAACTATGTTGCAACATGAAAAGGCACAAACAAAAGATTCATGAATAACAATGCTTTGCAAGACATTTGTTTGTTTCACATAAAGAAAACATAGCATAGTGGCATTCAGCTTGTCCCTCATAGAGTAGCAAACATAAATGCATAGGACACCTTCAAAGTTTATAAGGGTGACTAGATACAAATAGTTTAAGAACAAGCAATATCAAAGTTATGCATCAATCAACAAGTCTTGGGACAATGCACATAGAACAAAGAATGGCCACTATGCTCTCAAAATAGGTGCATAAAGATAGAATGTGGAGACTCAACATAAAAGTAAAAGAAAGGCCTTCATGGAAGGAAGCAGGGATTCAAGTCTCATAAAGAGCTTCGAAAAATTATGGTACTTATTAGCTTTCAGCTCTCATTGCCCCTATCATAAGCACCTTTATGTGATTAAGGTTAAAGTGACACAACTAAGAGGATTTGCTTGACAAGTTATAAGTTGAAATATCATGCCCCTTACTTACGAGTACCGAACCTCATGCTACTCAACTTCAGTCACAAGTAAGCTCTTGTCATTGTAAGTACATATGTACCATAGAGAACTGCCAACGGGGTACCCCTTGCACATGATACAGGAGTTATCCCATACCAACGGGGTACCCCTTGCAAGCAGACAATGAGCATCTCAGCGATCTTTTTATTTGCTATTTGCATAGGTTTTTATTGAGGATGCTTCATAGAGTGCTCATTATGGTTATGCTGCAAGTTTCCACCATGATTAGGCATGGCTTAGGCTAGCGGCCCAGGCGTTTCTCTAACACACATACAAACTCTATGATCTTACAAGTTCCCCTTTTATCTCACACCGTCGGGATCCATAAGCAAAAGAATCATGATATCAACGGAATAATAAGTGCAATGTTGAAAGTGTTCCCCGTGATACATGGTTCTGCTAACTTCAACTTATAAAGCGCAAGCATATACGAAACAAAGATGGACACAATGGTTCAAGTTTATTAGGGGCAATAAAAGTAAAGTGTGCCATCAAGTTCATGAGAGCTTTAATCACTAGTTTTCACATAACAAGTTTAATTCGGAAGGTAGATAAAACATGAATATACTTGGAATAGCAAATGCTAATAGGTAGGTATGGCGGACTGTTTGGAATAACTTGGTTTTATTTGGAGTTGGATGCATGAGTGGAACTCATACTTGGTTATGGAGACTAGCAAAAGACTGGGAGCGACCAACTAAGAGAGCAATAATGGCCATAATCATGCAAAGCGATAAAACATCATTAATTAAATCATAAAGTGATATTACAAGTCGAAAACTAAATGATCATAGAGGCTATGGTGACTTGGGATAGTCTTAACATGGTGTGAGCATGCGCCAAGTCAACCCAAATAAAGCATTAAAGGAGAATACCATGCTACTATGCTTTAATATTCTAAAACAATGCATGGTTATTTCAAGGCACATTAAGCAATATCAATTTTGTATAATAAGTCATGCTACAGCAATAATCACTAAGCATAAAGCCAAAACAATACCAAGCATGACATGACAAAGCATAGGCCACAGTCAAAAACAACCTCCTTTTACCACTTAAGCATGAACTTTTCCTACTCTTTTCCAGTCCAAACCAAATTTATTTGAAAACTAATGTATGAAAGAGGGGGTCCAACCAATTTATTAAAGAAAACTAATAAAACCAAGCAAACAAAAACAAAGAACAAAAACAAAGACACTCCAAGAACAACACAATTGTGCATGAAACAATAAAAATGAAGTGTTTGGAAGGAACCTGAGATTTTTATTGACGAAGAAGGGGATGCCTTGGGCATCCCCAAGCTTTGATGCTTGTACTTCTTGGATATTTCTTGGGGTGACACGCGTGGCATCCCCAATCTTGAGCTTTATTCCATTCTTCATCTCATTACATCACTCTTTCCATACACCTGAAATTTTTCCTGCATACAAAACTTCACACAAACTTTATTAGCAACATTACTGCACTCAAGATAATAAGTCTTTCGGTTCAGTTTCAAAACCAATAAAACTTTCATTAAAACACAAGCTATTGAAGCACTTCCCTCAAAAAGCTCAATTCCCCAAAAAGAACTCAAAAAGGAACCAACAAGAAGCAAATGAAAATAATGGCGGAAATCTGTCAAAACAGACCAGCAGGTAAAAACCAATTTTTTTGAAGACCTTCTGTTGCTCAAATCAAAAAGTGTTGAACTAACGAAAGTTAGATAACAACCTGGGTCAGAAGCACAAAACTTCACGCCTCAAACCGATGTACAGAGATTTTACACGAATTTTTACGGTGAAGAACAGAAATCTGTTTCGGGATAGCAACTTTCCCAAGCATTACTTCTCTCATTAGAGGTTACTCTTGGCACAAAAAGCAAATAAAAAAGGTAATAAGCGTTTATTACAGAGATAATAACTTGCAAGACTCATCTAAAACTTTTGGGTTATCTCCCAATAAGTACTTTTCTTTAACGCCTTTAAGTTAGGCTTGATAGTTTGAGAAGATGCTCACATAAGAAATATGAATTTAAGTAAAAGAGAGCATCAAGAAGAAAATTCAAAGCACATTTAAGTCTAACCCATTTCCTATGCATAGGAATCTTGTAAAGAAACAAGTCATGAAAGCACAAAGCAACAAGCATAGTAAAGCAAAACAAGTGCAATTTCAAGACTTTCAACATAAAGAGGGGAAACTTAATATTATTAAGATGCATAAAACCTCATAATAACTTTCATTAGCATCATGAATAAAATTAACAATATAACTATCACATAAAACATTCTTATCATGAGCCGCATGCATATAATCATTATTACTCTCCACATAAGCATGGTTATTCTTATTAATAGTAGTGGGAGAAAATTCAACAAAATAACTATCATTATTATTCTCATCACCATAATCATCAAATATAGGAGGCATATTGTAATCATAATTAATTTTCTCCTCAATAGTAGGTGGACTGAAAATATCATATTCATCATTGTAATCATCATATATTGGATGTATAGTATCATCATAAGCAATAGAATAGTTATCTTCCAAAGTGTGTTCATTTGTAAACATATCATCATTAAAAGGAACATGGATAGCACTAATAGTATAGCAATTATCATCATTTCCAGAATTGGTACCGAAGAGATTTTCAATATCAAAAGTAGTGTGCTTTTCCCAATCATGATCACTACTATAGGTAATAGGCATAGGAACATCATCGAGTTCATACTCATTAAAAACTATAATAGGAGCAACATGCTTAGGGGAAAATACTGTTTCCTCTCTCCTTTTACTCCTCCTTTTCTTCTTTTTCTTCTTCTCTTTAGGAGGGAGAGGATTGAAAGGAAGCTTCTCCATATACCCTGGTTTATTGTTAGAGACAATAGAAAAAACTTTGGAGGATTCCTTCTTTTCATTAATAAGATCAAAACACATATTAGTCCTGTCATATTTTGGTAAAATCTCATCTTTCATAATAGTTTGTATGTAAGTTGTGTGGCAATTATCAACACAATAAAGAAGACAACCATGCATGACGCTATTCATACCAAAAGCACTCATATCTACCAAAGAAGTTTTTCTTGATAACTCTTCACACCCCAAAAATAATGTAAGTTCATCATGCAGATTAGGAGTGATCATGTCATCACAATACAAACTTCCAGTACTCATTGGACTAGAAGGGTTATTATTATGGTCTGAGCATTGAAAATTGAAATGACCCACTTCAAAGCAAAGTTCACAGATAAAAGGATAAAGGGCACAAACTTTTTTACCAAGATCATTTAAAGCCCTATACCACATTCTAGTTTTTTCATTCCTGTGGGTGATACAATTTGATTATTCCCACAAGGTCTATGTATTCCACAAAAATTAACATGCTTATGAGAAATAGTACTTTCAGAGGTTTGAGCATGTTTATTGCTATCATTAATAACAATTTCATTTTCCCTGCAAGTGTCTTTAAAAGGCTCATGATACATGTCCCATTTTTCTTTAGGAGCATTAATATGAGAAGCAAAGGTTCATAAACAATCAATAAGAATTTGAGGATCAAGACCATATTTAGCACTAACCTCTTGAAAATTAGCAGTTTCAGCGAAAGACTTAATGCAATCATACTCATAGTTTATACCTGGTTCTTTACCTTTGTTGTTATCCCAATATTTGGTATTGCTTTGAATTGTTTCAAGAAGATCCCACTTAGCTTTGACCTCCTTACTTGTGAAGGATCCCTCTAAACAAGTATCTAGATAGTCCTTGTAATGTCCTGAAAGCCTTGCATAAAAATTATTAATAACAATATTACTAGGGAGCTCATGAATGGGACATCTGAGCATTAGTGACTTTAATCTCCCCCATGCTTGGGCAATACTTTCTCCATCATGTGGATGAAAATTATAAATGTAATTCCTATCTTTATGAATTTCATAAGGAGGATAAAATTTAGAGTAAAAGAGAGATTCAAGTTCCTTCCACTCCAAATGATGAGGATCATCTAGTAGCTCATACCACTCCCTTGCTTTGCCCTTAAGTGAAAAAGGGAATAGATTCCTCTTAACTTGGTTCACTGAAATACCTGCACACTTGAACAACTCGCATAATTCATGTATAAAGAGTAAATGATCACCATGATGGACAGTTCCATCTCCCAAATAACAGTTGTTCATAACACGTTCAACAATTTTTATAGCTATTTTAAAAGACATGCTTTCAGTATGTGGATTTAAAATATCACAAGTATCATTAGAATTACCACATATGGGAGATAAAATATCATTAGAGCAAATTTTCTTCTTTATAGCTAGGAATTAAAAAGATCATTTTCATAAAAACTAACTTCCCCAAGCTTAGACGTTTCCATAGCATTAGTAACAAAGGTGTTCAAAAGATTCATACTAATAACATTGCTACTAGCATGCAAAGAAAGTGGGTTTTTTAATTTTCTTTTCAGACAATTCATGTTCTAACTTAGGAAAAATACTAAAAAGCTCTCTAATTTTTTTGTTGTTTTCCATTAAGCCTAACTAGTGAAAATAAAAAAAAGAAACAAAAATACAAAATTGCATGATCTAAAGGAAATAACTTCGAGCACTCACACCGGAGGATGTGAGTACCTTTTACCTTACCTCCCCAGCAACGGCGCCAGAAAATAGCTTGATGTATACGCACTTCTATTCCTGTAGACAGTTGTTGGGCCTCCAAGTGCAGAGGTTTGTAGAACAACAGCAAGTTTTCCCTTAAGTGGATTACCCAAGGTTTATCGAACTCAGGGAGGAAGTGGTCAAAGGTATCCCCTCTCAAGCAACCCTGAAATCAAGATACAAGAAGTCTCTTGTGTCCCCAACACACCCAATACACTTATCAGGTGTATAGGTGCACTAGTTCGGCGAAGAGATAGTAAAATACAAGTGGTATGGATATAAGACAACGGTGCTAGAAAATAGCTTGATGGCATGGAAGAGACTAAAGACAAACTGAAATAAAGATGGAAGCAAGCAAACATGTAACAGATCTAATTACAAACGGTGTTTCAATGCTTAGAAACAAGGCCTAGGGATCATACTTTCACTAGTGAACACTCTCATATAAATATCTTCTCTTTATGATACTACTCTTAACTACTCTCCGGTTGGACACTCTAATCCATGGTAGGGCTATAATAGCACACCTCAAAATAAGCCTTTCCCATCTAGATAACCCCACAGTGTCACCTTGAGCACTAGATGGTTCCAACAAACACCATAATTTCATAAAGACATCCAACTCCAAATATAACTCATAACAAGTATTTGTAATCTCTAGCCTAAGTGCCACCATGGTGTGCACGCTGTCACTTTCACACACATGAGGAGAGCAGAGATCTATTAAAGCACTTGAGTAGCAAGGTAGATCTATAGATTACAAGCTCATGATCACAATATGATCATGCATAGAGAGAGAGTGAGAGAGAGATGAACACATAGCTACCGGTAGAACCCTTAGCCTCGAGAGAGAACTACTCCCTCCTCATCATGGGAATCAGCAATGGTGATGGAGATGTTGGTGGAGTCGATGGAGATGGCTCCGGTGGCACTTCCCCGTCCCGGCAGGGTGTCAGAACAGAGACTTTCTGTCCCCCGAATCTCCCCTTCGGTGGCGGCGGCGCTGCGGAACTTTTTGTGGCTAGAGGCTGGACGATTTAGGGTTTCTGCATCGGAGGCTTCTTATAGACGAAAGGGCAAGGTCGGGGGAGGTCGGAGGGGCCCACACCACCTGGTGGCGCAGCCAGGGGGACCCGCACCACCCTATGGTGTTGCTGGCCCCTGGCCCCTCACCGTCTCGTCTTCTAGCTCCGTGTTCACCTCGGTGAAATATTGACTTTGGCTTTTGTCCCGTCCAATTCCGAGAATATTCATTTTCTGACTTTCTTGGAACCAAAAATAGCAGAAAACAGGCAACTGGCACTGTGGCATCTTGTTAATAGGTTAGTCCAAGAAAGTGTATAAAAAGTACTCCAAAGTGTGGACAAAACATAAGAAAGTAGATAAAACCAAGCATGGAACATCAAAAATTATGGATACGTTAGCAACGTATCAGCCTTGCGTGGCTTCTTGGGACTCGCCGGCTACTATAGGAAGTTCATTAAGGATTACGGGACTATCGCAACTCCGCTCACTAATTTAACTAAAAAGGAGGCTTTTGTGTGGAGTGATGCAGCTACATCCACATTTGAGGCTCTCAAGGAAGCGTTGACTACAGCACCTGTTCTCCAACTACCAGATATCTCGCAGCCGTTCTTGGTTGATTGTGATGCATCCATGTCAGGTTTTGGTGTCGTGCTACACCAAGGGGATCTTCCGCTTGCATTCTTCAGCCGTGCAATTGCACCTCAACATGCTAAGCTTGTAGCATATGAGCGTGAACTCATTGGATTGGTGAAAGCAGTTCTGTTGAGGGCAAACCTCTAGGGTGGCCCGATCTTTCACGATTCCCTTTCAAATCGAGGATGGAGTGCGGGGAGAGGAGGGGAGGATGAACACGATGAACACACGCATGAAGAACGCGATGAACACACACACACGCAAAACCACGATACACACCAATAGCTCACGCCAGGATCGTCGTCAGAGAGGACTCTCTCTCGAACCGACACGGCGAGATGGGAGACTCGGTGAGATCTTGATGTCTAGGCAAAGGGACTCCGATGCCTAGGCCTTGTACAATGCGGAGGCACGATGCAAACTCCAACGAGGTTTGGGATATTTGGTGCTCCTTTGTCAAAGGACCATGAGGCAAGAACTAGATAGATCCACAAGGGGTTTCCACTAATTCCAAACATCATGCCTAGGGTTTACAATTGAGGTGGAGGGCTATATATAGGCCAGCCACAAGTTCAGGGGTAGTTTAGGCAACTAAAGTATCAAAAGGGGGAGTTACAAGGCCAAAGGGCCGAGCTGGAGCGCGCAGGCCCTAGGGTGTCCGGTAGTACCGATCGGTTGAGCGGTAGTACCGGTCAGATGCGGTAGTACCACTGGAAGGGTGCGGTAGTACCGGAGCAGGCAGAAGCTTTGGCGTGAGTCTTCAGGTGCGCGCGGTAGTACCGCTTGTTGAGTGCGGTAGTACCGGTCGGATCTGGGGCTTCGGGTCCATCTCTCTGCCCGGGGCGGTAGTATCATTGTCCATGAGCGATAGTACCGCTTGTGCGGTAGTACCGCTTCCAGGAGCCGGTAGTACCACGGTCTCCTGGCACCTGTTAGCTGCTGTGTCGCTCCTCTGGCTCGTGTCTTTGTACCTGATGATGCATAGTGTTGGGGCATGAAGTAGCAAGCTATCCAGGGGTGTATCGAAGTCACATGAGTACAAGAGCGAATTCACCTTAGCTTGGAGAAGCTTGGCTCGAGCACGAGTCATGGGTCCACTTGGGGGACTTAGTGGTGTAGATGTAGGAGCGTCCGTAGGACAGGCTGCATCAGCTCCCCTCCCCTTGGGAAAGAGTCATCCTCGACTCTTCATGGTTATCATCTTGAGCATCTCCATGGTAGGGTGAAAGGTCCTTGACATTGAATGTATTGCTTGCAAGGTACTTGGAGGTCGGCATGTCGATGATGTAGGCGTTGTTGTTGATTCTCTTGAGGACCTTGAAGGGGCCATCTCCTCTTGGTTTGAGCTTGGAATCTCGTTCCTTGGGAAAGCGGTCCTTGATCAAGTGTATCCACACAAGATCACCTTCTTGGAAGATCATCTCCTTCTTGTTCTTGTTTAACCTTGAAGCTTGGCGAATGACTTGTTGCTCGATAGTAGCTCTTGTTTCTTCATGAAGCTTCTTCATAGCTTGTGTGTGCTTCTCGACGTCCATGTTTGTGCGCTCGTGGAGAGGTAGTGGTAGGATGTCGAGCGCGGTGAGGGGCTCGAAACCATAGATGATCATGAATGGACTCATCTTTGTTGTTGAGTGTTTGGCACGGTTGTAGGCGAACTCGGCATGTGGAATGCATTCCTCCCAATCCTTGAGGTTTTTCCTGATCAACACACGAAGGAGAGTTCCGAGGCTTCGGTTGACAACTTTGGTTTGGCCATCGGTTTGAGGATGCGACGCGGATGAAAAGAGTAGCTTGACGCCAAGCTTGGCCATGAGGGTCTTCCATAAGTAGCTCATGAATTTGACGTTGTAGAAGGAGACGATTGTTCTTGGCACACCGTGAAGACGGACGATTTCCCTGAAAAATAGATTTGCAACATGTGAAGCATCGTCAGTCTTATGGCACGGTATGAAGTGTGCCATTTTGGAAAAGCGATCCACGACAAGAAATATAGAATCATGACCATGCTTAGATTTAGGTAATCCTAACACAAAATCCATGCTAATGTCGGACCAAGGTGTATGAGGAATAGGCAATGGCATATAAAGACCATAGGGGTTAGCTTGCGACTTAGCTTGAACACATGTTGTGCATCGTTGAATGTAGCGCTCCACGTCACGCTTCATCTTGGGCCAAAAGTAGTAAGTGGAGAGCATGTCCAAAGTCTTGTCACGGCCAAAGTAACCCATAAGGCCTCCACCATGAGATTCTTGGAGAAGCAAAAGTTGAAGCGATGACGTGGTATTTGATGGTAACCACTACGAAGATCAATTTTCGAAAAAATAGTGGCTCCACACAACTCATCAAGAATGTCATTGAGACGTGGTATGGGATGTCAATAACGCACGGTGATAGCATTAATTGGATGACAGTCCATGCATAACCGTAACGTATCATCTGTCTTTGGAACAAGAATCACGGGTACGGCACTTGGACTAGTGCTAACTTGGATCAAACCTTTGGAGATGAGTTGGTTGATTTGACGTTCAATCTCCTTTGTCTCCTCCGGGTTCGTGCGGTAAGTGGCGCGGTTTGGAAGTGGTGCGCCAGGGATGAGGTCAATGCGATGTTCGATGCCGCGAAGAGGAGGTAGTCCATGTGGAAGCTCTTCAAGGAACATGTCCTTGAATTCCTGCAAAACATTCATCAAAGATGGAGGAACATTGGTTAATTCATTAGTTCCTTGCACTAGTCCCTTTCAAAGGAGGACATAGTGCAAGATGGATGGGTTGTTCCGAACATCTCTCATCTCGCGTTTGGTGGCAAGGAGAACACTCTTAGTTTTTCCACTCGAGTTTGGCTTGTGGCTCTCACTCACTATGAGGTGGTTCTCTCTCTCACCGCTCTTCTCACAAGTAGGTGTTGTGCTTTGCACCCTCGCTAAAGCCTTTGCATTAACCGCAATTATTTGGCTAGGAGTCATTGGTTGCAAAACACATGTTTTGTTGAGCCATTTGAAGGTGTATACATTGGTGCGAACATCATGTAGAGCAGCCTTGTCAAATTTCCATGGTCGACCAAGAAGCATGTGACAAACTGTCATAGGAACCACATCGCACTCCACCGTGTCTTTGTAAGGGCCAATGGCGAAGGAGACCGATATGGTATGCTTGATATTCACGGACCCTTGGTCACTTAGCCACTGCACGTGGTAGGGGTGCTTGTGCGGATGGAGGTGTTGGGAAAATGCCCTAGAGGCAATCATGGTTGATGATATTTCCCAATGTATTCATAAAGTTATAGTCCATGTATGAACTACTGATATGTATCATCGAATATGTGATTCGATTGTGGAACTATATATTCATGTTGGTCATGCTAATTGTCCTTGGTCATTGAGGTTGTGCTGGACACACAACTTAGACCAATGTGAAAGTCGGCAGATGACTAGGTTCCACTTGTCATGGGCATGGAGATGTTATTCCGACTTACACGGATTCGGCTAAAGAGTTTAGCGAGTCGGACTGACCCATATTGAGATGCAACGAACAAGTTGTCATTTGCATGTCTCAATCAGTGTAATCCTTAGACCTGAGGTTATTGCACAATCCGAGTTGAGGATCACTGACTTAGGTTCTGTCAAACGTTGTTTCGTCACTTGGCAATTATAAAGGCAGAGTTCGGGTCGATTGGGAATCAAACTGTGTGATGTGAATAACCAAGATGGGATTTTTCCCCTCCGTCTAGAGAGATATTCTCTGGGCCCTCTCGGAAGATAAGATTCGGAAAGCATGGCCATGCGCGTCTCAGTTAAGTGTTAACCAAGGCAACTGACTAAGAGTTAGTCGGATGAATCATTTATCTCGGATCGAGAAAGAGAGTCGGACTATTTAAGGGATGATGATCATTCGCCTATAGTCTGACAAGGTATATCGTGAGGCAAAAGGGACTTAGACGAAAGTCGCATTGGAAGGTATGTCGTCATGACTTATTGGTACTTGGGAGTCAACACGTTCTGCTAGGGGCCGCTACCGACTGATCGATCATGACTAAGACTCGGAATCGTGTCCGGGTTACCATGAGCCTATCGGATCACACACTTAAGAGCGGGAGCAAGTTTGGGTTAGACCCAAATAGGAAACCTATTTGGGTTGGACCCAAATAGAGACATGGACTTAGTCAGCAAGTTGGACTTGCAGTGACTAATATAGGCCTTTTAGTGAATGGGCCACAAGTGAGTGGATCCCACTTTCACTCCCTATATTAGCTGGGGCGCAGGTGCTTAGAGCACAAGGTTAGGTCACTCCATGTGTTGGAAACCCTAGCCCCAATTCGTCCTGTCACCAGCGTACCGGATCTAGCAGTCCATCGCCGCTTCTCCTCCTCGTACGTGTGGATACCGGCAGAGGTGCTGTACGTTCAACACTTCGACGATTGTGAAGAAAGAATAGATCGTGGAATGTGGAACCGGAACGGATCGCGAGGACTGCACTGCATCAAGCGACGTGCTTCATCAATTCCGCAACTGCGCGTCTAGCGGTAATCCTCGTGGCCTTCTACCTGAGTTGGATCTTGGGTTCACCGCGTAGGGAAAAAGTTTAGTTTATCTCTGTGTGGCCCAATAGGAGGGTGAGGTTGAGCTTCTCACAAAACTCAGTGCTAGCAAGGTTGTGGCAACTCCCTCTGTCAATGCTCACCTTGATAGATTTGTCATTGATGCCGGCTCATGTTTGGAAGATATTGGAGCGTTGGTCTTCATGCTCTTGTGCTTGAGTGGTCAAGATCCTTGTGACGACAAGCGATGGACTTGCGTCATGTTCACACATTAGGAGTTCTTGATCATCTTCCACTCGTTGCCTTGCTATTGCTTCCTTGACTCGGGCATCAAATTCATCTTCACTCAAGTACTCTTTGCCGCATTGTCATGGATGAACAATACCTTCTTGTTTCCACATTCAGCCGACTTGTGTCCTTTGCCTCCACACTTATAGCATTCACCATTGAAGAGTGTATCACTCTTTGTTTGTTTGCCACTTGGGGGCAGTTTTCCTTGAGTAAGTGTGGGCTTGAAGGAAGGCCTGGAGGTACTTGAGGAGCTTCCATTGAAGGTTGTTGGTGTAGCGGTTGAAGCTTGCTTGTAGGTGAAATACGTCTTGGGCTTGTTATACTTGATGTCCTCTTGCACTTGACATTCAGCCTTTGTTGCTATGTGCACAAGCTCAACCATGTCATTGTATGTTTGGAACTCGATGATGCGCTTGATTGGGTGGTTCAACCCAATAAGGAAGTGTGCCATAGTTTGCTCCATGCGCTCGTCAATGTTGGCACGAATCAAGTTGAGTTCCATTTCCTTGAAGTAATCTTCCATGGTCTTTGTCCCTTGACGAAGCGATTGAAGGTTGTTGAAGAGGTCACGTGTGTAGTGCGCGGGGACGAACCGGGATCTCATGTGAGCCTTCATGTCATGCCAAGTTGTGATTGGCGGCTCTTGTCTTGCATCACGAGCAACTTGAACTTGTTCCCACCAAAGGTTGGCGTAATCATCAAACTCAAGCGAAGCCATGGCGACCATCTTCTCGTTGCTATAATTGTGCATGCGGAAGATACTGTCGACTTTGAGTGCCCACGAGAGGTATTCTTCGGGGTCATTGGATCCGGTGAACTTGGGCATTGTGAACTTGAGCTTGTCGAAAGTTTCTTCATCGTTGCGGTCATTACGACGAGCTTATTGACCTTGTTGATGATCTTGTGGTTGATGCGGTGGAACTTGGTTCTCGTGACCTTGGTGAGGAGCTTGCTCTTGATGTTGTTGTTGTGGAGCTTGCTCTTGATGTTGTTGTTGTGGAACTTGCTCTTGCTCTTGGCGCGGTTGTTGACAACGTTGGGGCACTTGGGTCTCATGAGGGTGTTGAGGATGTGGAGCCTCATGACGCGGTTGATGATGAAGAGGAGGCTCGTTCCTCGGTTGGTGATGATGATTAGGCACATGGGCCTCACATCGAAGATCATGGTGTTGAGCCTCTTGACATGGTGGGCGTCGCTCAACCTGTACCACTTGATGATCCATGTTTTGGTGTGGTGGAGGAGGCGCCTCGTGATGACCATGGTGTCGTTGTTGACGTTCATGACGGTGATGATGAGGAGGAGGATCTTGTAGAGCTTCACGTCGATGACGAGCTTGATTCTAATTGGAGTCATCACTTATTGTGGCAAGTATGTGTCGGGGTCGATGGTGGAAGACTTGCAGTTGCACTTGCGGTTCTTCTTGTGGTTGCTCATGTTGGATTAATAGTGCCCTTGCGTGATGACGGTGTGCTTCTTGCCTTGTTGCGTACCGTGGGGAAGGTACATAGTTCGAAGAACTTCCATCTTCAACCACGGGGGCATCATTGCGTCTTGGAACACTTGCATGAAGATCTTGTGGAAGAGGTGCGTGACGACACAAAGAACTTGAAGAGCTTGATGCGCGAGAACATGGTCTTGCCATTCCATCGATGAGGCGTCGAAGATTTTCATTTGTTTCGGCGACGGAGTGTTGAAGCGCTTCATTTTGATGGCCAAAGTTGTGATGCATTGCGTGCATTTGTCGTTCTAGGCCATCGAAGCGGTTGTCGATGTTCTTGAACTCGTCTTGTGTCTCGCCAAATTGTTCATCTTGTCGCATCTCAAGGGCTTGGCAATGTTCACGAAACTCTTGTCGAACGATGAAGTGACTTGCGCGTGTCATGTATGGTCCATGTTCTTCTTCTTGAGAAGGTGGTTGGCTCGACTCACCGTGCCTATCCATCATGCAAAACACACAAGTATTGTATATGGAAGTGGAATATGGTGGTGTTAGCCTTGTACCTCACCTTGGGGATTGAACCAAACTAGAAACCACAAGTGAGAGCTATAAGCGTGCAAAGTGGAATCACAAAGAAAACTCACACTAAAGAAAGAACTAACTCTCAAAAGCTGTGGGTGGAAGGTTACGGTTGTGGAAAACCAATCGAAACGATCCAAAGAAAAGGTTATTGTCAAAAGTGGTAGAGAACCAAAGATCAAAGCAAAAAGGAAACGATCTACAAAACACAAAGATACACACACGTGGAGACGGATGTGGTTAGCACGACTATGACAATGAGCACAAAAGGTCCTAACGGAGACTGCGCTCGATGTCGTGCCAACGCAAGGAGAGACCACAACTCGTTGCCAAAAGAGAAATAAGCAACGGATTTGTGCACTTGCCTCGGTTGCTCTCTTTTTCTCTCTTTGCTTACAAGCTTGAGACTCTCTTTGTATTGGGAGACTAAGTATATTTCTATTTTTCTTTTGCTTTTTCTTTTTCTCTTTTTTTTGATTATTTTTCTCCCTTTCTATACTACTATGTTAACTCTTGTATTTGATCTCACACTCTCACTTTCCAAGGACAAGTGCACAACGCTTAGGCAAACACAAAATGAGCTGCTCTCATAGGATAGATACATACAAGGAAGAAGGGTTAACAAGGTGGAGCAAGTTATACCTTTGGTATTGATGACTTGCTACCGGTGTTGGGGATGATGTTCGGTGTCGCGGTGTCGATGAGCGCGGGATGTGAATATTGTTGCGGAAGCTTGAAGTTAGTTGGGCGACACGCATGCGAAACACGAACGAGCCAATACTAAAATTAGCGAACCAAAATGGTGGTGAAAAATTTCTTGTCAGACAGGGGCGGTAGTACCGCTCAAATAGTCCGGTAGTACAGGTGACCGGTAGTACCGCTGTGATCAGCCGGTAGTACCGCTCGCTGATAGTACCGCTCGTTTTGGCGGTAGTACCGCTTCGCGGATTCCTAAGCGCGTGGATCTCGAACTTGAAACCACAATCAGCCCAAAAATCCTCAAATTGGCGGAAAACTGAACAAAATTGGGGCTAGGGACACACAAAGAAGGTAGATCGATACCCCAAGCAACAGATCTATGGACCAAAACCACGAAAAACGCACCAAATCTAGAGATTGATCCGAAGGCAAATTTCGGGCTCTTTTTTGGGGATTTTCGAAAATTTTGGTGGATAGAAGAAATATTTGTGGGGGAATTCATGAGCAACAAAGCTCTTGATACCAATATGTTGAGGGCAAACCTCTAGGGTGGCCCGATCTTTCACGATTCCCTTTCAAATCGAGGATGGAGTGCGGGGAGAGGAGGGGAGAATGAACAAGACGAACGCACGCACGAAGAAAGCGATGAACACACACACGCAAAACCATGATACACACCAATAGCTCACGCCGACGGTGACCGGTCCGGCGCAATCCCTAGGATCGGCGTCGGGTAGAGGACTCTCTCTCGAACCGGCACGGCGAGATGGGAGACTCGGTGAGATCTTGGCGTCTAGGCAAAGGGACTCCGATGCCTAGGCCTTGTACAACACGGAGGCACGATGCAAACTCCAACGAGGTTTGGGATATTTGGTGCTCCTTTGTCAAAGGAGCATGAGGCAAGAACTAGATAGATCCACAAGGGGTTTCCACTAATTCCAAATATCATGCCTAGGGTTTACAATAGAGGTGGGGGCTATATATAGGCCAGCCACAAGTTTAGGGGTAGTTTAGGCAACTAAAGTATCAAAAGGGGGCGTTACAAGGCCAAAGGGCCGAGCTGGAGCGCGCAGGCCCTGGGGTGTCCGGTAGTACCGGTCGGTTGAGCGGTAGTACCGGTCAAATGCGGTAGTACCGCTGGAAGGGTGCGGTAGTACCGGAGCGGGCAGAAGCTTTGGCGTGAGTCTTCAGGTGCGCGCGGTAGTACCGCTTGCTGAATGCGGTAGTACCGGTGGGATCTGGGGCTTTGGGTCCATCTCTCTGCCCGGGGCGGTAGTACCGCTTCTAGGAGTCGGTAGTACTACGGTCTCCTGGCAGCTGTTGGCTGCTGTGTCGCTCCTCTGGCTCGTGTCTTTGTATCTGATGATGCATAGTGTCGGAGCATGAAGTAGCAAGCCATCCAGGGGTGTGTCGAAGTCACATGAGTACAAGAGAGAATTCACCTTAGCTTGGAGACGCTTGGCTCGAGCACGAGTCATGGGTCCACTTGGGGGACTTGGTGTTGTAGATGTAGGAGCGTCCATAGGACGGGCTGCATCAAGTTCGGCATTGGCGTCCATATCTATGGGGACGGAGTTTTTGCGTGCGTACGGATCATTATAGCCTCAAGTATTTGTTGGATCAATGTCTAACTATAATTCCACAACATCAGTGGGTAAGTAAATTGTTTGGCTATGATTTTAGTGTGGAATATCGACTAGGCAAGAATAATACCGCTATGGATGCATTGTCCCGCCACATGATGTCAGAACCTAGTTTATATGCTCTGTCTGAGCCAAGGTTTTCTATATTTGAGCAACTCCGCCAAGAAATCAGTACTCGTCCAGAATTAGTGGCATGCAAGGGTGAGGTTATGGCTGGTACAGCGCCTCCGGGATGGACTTTCAATGATGGCTTGCTACTGTTCCGTGGCTGGGTTGTTCCCTCTGATTCACCTCTTTGGCCTAGTCTTTTGGAAGAAGCACATACTCTAGGTCATGAAGGTGCACAAAAGACACTACATCGGCTTCGCTCAGATTTTCATGTTCTAGGGATGAGGCGTTTGGTGCAAGAGTACATACGTGGGTGTGCTACATGTCAGCGGAACAAATCAGAACACCTACATCCTGCAGGTCTACTTCAGCCGCTTCCCGTTCCTTCTCAAGTCTAGGCTGACATTTCACTTGATTTTGTGGAGGGCTTTACAAAAGTTCACGGCAAATCGGTGGTTCTCAGAGTGGTTGATCGGTTCTCTAAATATGCTCATTTCATTACACTCGGTCACCCCTATTTAGCTGCATCCGTCGCACGCGCCTTCTTTGACAACATTGTACATCTCCATGGGATTCCATCTTCTATTATAAGTGATTGTGATCCAATCTTTACTAGTGGGTTTTGGTCAGAATTGTGCCATTTTGCCGGTGTCAAACTTCAATTAAGTTCTGCATTTCACCCACAAACCAACGGTCAGACGGAAGTCATCAATCGCATCATTGACATGTATCTTCGCTGCTTATCAGGAGACCGTCCCAAGGATTGGATACGATGGCTATCTTGGGCAGAATTCTGCTACAACTCTTCTTTCTATACGGTCCTACGTGCTACACCTTTCCGTGTTGTTTATGGCAGAGATCCACCTTCACTAATATCTTATGAGCCTGGAAGTGCTAAAATAGCTTCAGTTGATCAACAACTTTTGGAGAGAGATGAATTTTTGGCTGACATAAAGGAGCGCTTACTATAGGCTCAAGCCATAATGAAACAGCAGTATGATGGGAAACATCGAGATATTGAGTTTGAAGTTGGCCAGTGGGTTTGGTTACACCTTCGTCATCTTCAAGCCATTGGCATCACCCCAACTACGCCTACAAAGCTCTCTCCATGTTTCTTTGGGCCATATAAGATCTTGGAGCGCATTGGCACCCTAGCATACCGCCTACAGCTTCCCACTCGTGCTCGTATTCATGACGTTTTCCATGTCTCCCTTCTGAAGCAATTTCATGGTGAACCTCCTAAGAGTATTGTACCATTACCAGACTTATTATATGGTCGAGTACTTCCAATTCCACAGTCAGTGTTACGAGCTCGTTTAAATAGAGGTGTTTGGGAGATCTTGGTGCAATGGAAGGATCATCCACCAACAGAGACTTTGTGGGTAACGGTACAATCATTTCATAACAACTATCCTTTGTTTCAGCTCGAGGACGAGCTGTTTTCTAGAGAGCGAGGAAGTGTTGTGGACTCTTTTGTTGGTCAAGTATATCAGCATCGCCGCAAGAGTCGCAGCTCTAGTCCAAGTCGGGTTCAGGTCTTGTCCAAGATGGACAGGAATCAAAGTTCAAGAACAGGGGAAGTTCTAGGCAGTCTCGTACGTGAGTTGGATTCAGAATAACCAATTAGGAAAGTGTGCTAATTTTAGAAGGAATCCACAAGTTGTAAACGTGTCCAAGTTGGACACTAGATCTAGGTTTGAGTCGGTAGTCCAATTACCTATATAATGTCATATATCGTGTACTATTGGGATAATAAGAAAATCATATTCTTCAAATAAGCGTAGCTCAGAGCCTCGTCGCCGCTGGCGCACGAGGGAGAGCGCAAGGTATCGCCATGGTACCCCATCCGTTCCAATCCTGAAACTCACCACCTTCTCCCTTCTCCACTCAAATTTGTCAAGAAATCAGGCCGTAACAGGGCCGGCCCAGTTAGTTTGTTGCGCAGGCATGTAGATTCAAATAATTATTTTCCAATTTAGTTGAAACTAGATTATGTCAGTAGATTCAAAAATCAACTCAGAGAGTTTCACTAAACTAAATTGCACGATTCCAATTTTGTTAGAAAGATATTTAAATTGTCTATCCAATCCCGTTGGATTCAAATCATTGGGAGTTAGATATCACATATAGTAAAAATAACAAGACAGAGACTTTTCCAACTTCAAACATTTTTTAAAAATCAACCATAAATGCTTTTGAGTTGATTCTAACTCTCAAAATCACATTTGACAACATCTATCTGAATATGTAAAAATATTTAGGTTTAAATGCAGTGACATTGGACTAGTACCAAAAGAATGCTATATGGGCATTTCTAGTCACTTTAATTCTATTAAATGGTAATCTTAAACCTTATAAAATATGACAACACCTTAAATCACATTTCCAAGTATTAGAATATGTGGCGATGACATGTGTCAACATGATCCCATATTTTAATTGGAGAATATAAATCTTAAGTATTTTCAATGAGTAGAAATTACTTTTCTAAAATAAGACAAACAAGATTAAGTCTTTCTTTCATGTGATGATTGTGTTGATACTAGATCATCAAGTGTGAGCCTTAGTGTGCTAAATAGAAGTAGTTAAGTATTGCTTGGTGATTGTGTACCTCGTATTCCTTTATAGATGATAGTACCAACCCGGGATACGAGGAGGAGGAGTACTACCAAGAAGAAGAAGAAAACTTCAACCACTTCACTACTCAAGGCAAGCCTAACACTACAAGTTAACTATGCAAGCCATCCTTGCAAGTTAACCTATGCAAGATGCATTAGGCATGTTTTGGTTATGCAACCTTGATTATACCAATCCTAAGTTGTACTTGCAAGCTTTATTCTTTTACTTTACCAAAGTTCTTTACCTTTAGTTAGTACTTTGTGAGTATTGGAAGAATAGTATAGATACCATAAAGAGTATAAAACTAGGCCTAACTAGTTATAATTAGATGTCATTCCAAGGCATGAGATTAGAGTTGGATAGTTACACTTGATTAGCACCCCTCATTAGTGAACACTTTTAACTTTAGTGGCTAGTGCTAAGCATAAAAGTTGATCACTTTAGATGGGAATACTTGATGAAAATGATTAGAATGATGATTCATTCTATTGATATGTTTTGACATGTGTTGAGAAACACAAAAGGATTGATGATGAAAATGTTGAGGCATGAGCCTTAGCCCTTTATAAAAACTGATGGTTGGGTTCGAAGGCGATACCATTCCAATTTTTACCATACAACCACAATACCTGAATTGGGTAGGGATTAACTAGAAGTTTATATGCCTTAGTATGGGTTCCCTCGTGGAAGAGGTTGAGCTGAGGCTACCTCGTGAGTATGAATGTCCACCTATGCAGTGCCCAGGATGGCAGATGGCCATGGCTGGGAGACCAAGCTCGTAGGGGAGGTGCCTATACTAGAGTGTGTAATTGAAAGGTTATGATTGATTATCCGCATACTAAGTATGATGATTCAGGGTTATCCCTGACGGGTGTATCGAATTTTGTGGTGAAAATATACCACCTCTACAGAGTGTCAAACTATTCGAATCGCCGCGTCCGCGGTTATGGAGAGTTGGAGTGGCCATACTGTTTTGTCATCAGATGTTTTCAAAATGACTTGTGAAGTGAACTATGATTTTGACTTGACCACAACAGGGTTGTGAACATGAAAACTAGGTTCCCACTTAAGTGATTTAGAACATTAACTTAGTTTTCTTTACTTCTAAACTCAGTTTTAGGTAAACCTGGCTTTTTGCAAATAAACCTAGAGCTTAAGATTCCTACTATAACTACCTTACTTGTTAGTGGTAGTTTGCGAGTACTTAAAGAGTACTCATGGCTTTATCCCTGACTATTCCCGTGGCCAGACTATGAGGAGGACTACCAGGATGATGGACAGCAGGAGGTCTACGACAACTAGGATCATCTCCCATCGTCAGCATTGCCTGTGACCATGAAGATGGAGCCCCTACTATGTTTATTTTTCGATGCTGTATTAAGACTGGATCATGAGATCCTTTATTTATAAGACCTTATTATGGTTTGTAATGGATGATGTACTATGGTAGCAATCTGTTATGTCTCGCAAAAATGGTAATCTTGGGATTGCGAGGTATGGCATAATAGGCATCTGGATTAAAAATCTGGGTGTTCACAGGTTAGTAGGGACCTGGTTTATCTAGATACCACACTTGTATCAATGTTTTCTATTGATACAGTTATAGTGCAATATGAGACTATTATGAACTAATTTTAGAGATATGATAATAAATTTATTTATTATTTGCCTCTAGGGCATATCTCCTTCAGCTTCCTCTTGCTTTCTTTGGCTACCTTAGGTAGATGGGGTAGGGAGGGGAACCAAGGTTTGGTTTGATCTTCTTGGTGTCCAAGGTAGAGAGAGGGGTGGGATATGGGGTGATGTGGATCTTTGTGAGCCATGTTTGCCATGGTCATGGGCACATGGGGAAGGGGCTCGGGTTAGAGGGTAGGTTTAGGTGATAGCGGAGGTTAGGGTTCAGACTTGGTCCACTTGACCCGAGCTAGATCAAGGGGGTGGGTTTAGTTAGTTCTAGAGGCATATGACATGTAAACATATGTAGATGCTAGGTAGATTCTCTTCAGGTTAGGTTAGAGTTTAGGTGTGTAGATCATTGTTAGGTGGTATTTGTTTGTAATTTAGCTTAGGAGTAACATGGTAGCTTCCTTTTATTTTTACATGGCTTGGTTTGATTTAAATTCAAATAAACCAAATGATATGGAATAGAATGAAGAAGAAAGGTGGCCATGCATGGGCCATGCATGTGTAATAAATGCGCCAATTTTGAGTTGTGAAAATAACTAAAATTCATTGGCCATATTCAAACTCAACATGCCCATGATTTCAAATTGGAGCTATACCATAAGGAAAGGATAATTCTTCAACTCACATGTCATTTAAAAGAATGTCCATGCATGAAAATATATGTGGGCCATGCTAGTGTGTGTGATCCACTAGTATTCTCATATAGCCACATTTTAAATTCAAGCAAGGACAAAATTCAAATAGAGCCATAAGGAAGAATAAGAATATGAAATTCTCTATGCACGTGGCATGCAAAGGTGGCCATGCATGCTACTGTACATCATATTGTAAAAACAACATAAACAAATATGGAAGCATATAGAGATATTAAATTCCGTTTTAGAATGGATAATGCAAAAAAAGATAAATCCACATAGAACCATATGGAGAGTATGGCTTGCATCAAACCAAACAAACAACACCACATGGCCATGTAGAAATAAAGGAACCATCAAAATAGCATGTGAGCATGAATAAAACACAAATTCAAATAAAAGGAGCTCACATGACATTTAAATGGTGGAATGCCCACAAGATCATGTAGACAAGTTATATATGGACAAAGGTGGCAAGGATCCACACATAGTATATGAGAATGATTTAAATACAAGCAAAACAAGTAGAAATCACATATACATGCATGGTAGAATTATTGAGCAAGATATCATCACAAGGATCCATAGCAAGTTAACATGTAGAAGGAATTAAAGAGGCATGACCTCAACTCAACTTGAGCATTATATCAATTAATCAAATGCCAAGACTCAAATAATAAACATTGGACATTAGGGTTCCATCAAGTAGAAGTATGGCACCAACTAGAATGAGAATATGTAGGAGAAAAATAGAGGGAGGCAAATACATTATATCAAGAGGCAAATAGAAATATAAGTGACAAGTATAATACAACAAGAAGAATGTATAAATGATAAGAAGCAGATACACGACAAGAATATAATGCAAGGATTTAAATATGATGCTCCATGCAAGGTGGCATGATGATATGAGCATGTATATTATACAATGCAATTTAATTAATCAGTAGAATAATTAGATAAACAAGTAGTATTACAAGATTTTAGAACCTTGTTGCTATAGAGGGCTTCATCGCGATGCCGCAGTCACACTTCCACACAAATACTAGTGAGAACAAGATTGCTTTTGACCCAAGCATCGTTCTTCCCTGATTAGTGTTGGCCATGACCTTCTGGGCACCATCCGTGTTGGCCTTGACATCAACCACGTCTACTTAGGCTCGCACAACTATGTTATGCATATGATTATCGTCGTGTCATAGCCGGCCCCTGCCCTAACAACACACGCGATCTTCCCATGAGCACTGTCCCATCCGCCTTAGGAGAAGACTAGTGTGATCCACCCGCCTATGCACCTTTGTCATGTGGCCCACCACCACCATCGCCAACACCGATAACAACGCGTGACACGTGAGATGCCAAATTCGGAGGCCAGCGCCGCCCTAGGGAGCGACACGAGAGACGCCCTGACATACATGATGGATGTGAAAGCCCCAATATCTATGTCAATCTTAAAATTTACCATGTGTTTTAGGTTTAGTTAAGGTCAAACGTTACAAAGGTTGAACGAGCCTACAAGAAAAGTTATCAACATATCTAACTAGTTAGTGGCCATGTGCAACGCACGTCTCAACTAAATGCAACCCCACATTAGGGTTTGTGTATCACATTTTTCCACCATTGTCTCTCTCTAATTCCAGGTCACTCGCAGTGAGGTTGCCATAGTAAATGATCAACAAAATCGTAATCAATGTCACGAAATTCTGTTCTCACCCACTATGACAAACAAATGGTACAACTTATCATCTTCTTAAAATATTTACTAAATATTACCCACTCTACCCGTGACTGGAAGAAGATTCTAAAACAACGCTATCTATTTCTAGGCTAAGCTATCATTGTATGAATCACATAAGCTATCATTGTATGAATCACATATTCTTATTCCTTCTTTCATTTACTCGCCAAATAATTAGGAAAGCTAACGCTATATTTTGTAGAACCATTCGAAATAGAAAAAGAAGATATCATGATCGCAATCTTTACATACTTATGCATGATATACGCATATTATTCACCTCACTTGTACATCTTGCATTCATAGCTATTTCTTCGGGCTATAACTCCCACCCAAATACATATCCTATGATACATCTATAAAGTTTCAGGCATCTGCTCGGTAGGACTATCAAACTACTTGCACTGCCTCATCATAGAATCCCTTGACATTAGAAGGCTGCACAACTTTGAAGCAGATATGGAGGCAACAACAGTAGTTGCCAAAACATTGAAGTAATTAAAATTCTAACCCGACAAAGGGAGAAATAGGACTCACAAGAGATCAGAGAAAATTATACTATAACTTTCCAACATCTTAGCACGTGTAGTATCGCCAGCTGATGAGTGATGCCAATGTAAATCCTAACAGAAATGGAGGAGTAGACTTCAGTGGAGGCTACAAGAGAATAATACTATTGATAGATTTAACTTTACAATCAACTTAACCTTTGAAATAATTGAACTGGCATCATTGCTAGATTTACAAACCAAAGGATGACAAAAGGAAAGAGAGTGAGCATAGAACTGTAGTTGTTGCATTACCTCAAGCCAAAATATTTGCTCTCGAGAATCAAGTAGTTCTAACAGAAAAAGTTGACGATGTTGGTCAATTTCTCTTGATCAATCCGGCATTGCAGAAAAATGCATATACCTTATTCATCTAAGTGAAACATGTAATGGAAAGATAAAATCCTGTATAAAAGAAGCATAACCTAAACTTCCGTTTTAACAACCTCTTGCATTCATACTCATAATCTATCTATAGAAAGAAGAAAAAGCCTGAAAGCATCAACAAATAATATACTAATGCATCATACAAGTGAGCACTGATGGTGACTAAGGATCCTAGACAATTATTCCTTTGCATCCGCTCTTTCAGATCCCTGCCGCTAGAAAATAATACATTTGGGAAGACGTTGGTGAGGCAAGTGTGTAAGTGGACAGTACACGAGTGGATTTTATATCTTACCCGGGTCCCAATGAACATGACAATAATTTCAGGGATTTGATTTTAGATCCGACAAGTGTCTAAAATTGGGGAAACACTCCGAAGATTCAACACACCATCGTGATGGACGTGGGGTACTAACAATTAGCCCCTGATGAGGGAATTCGATGTCAATCTTGCCATATTCCACTCCATGGAAGGATAAAACAACGGATGCTCGATTAAGCAATCTAGACATCCAGGTCAGAAATTATAGAGTTTAGTGGGGCTTTAAGTACTCATAGATGGAGAAGGGTGGGGCATGGAAAGACCAGATGTCTTCGTTGGGGTCGCGCCGTGGTATGGCCGACCTCTGGTGGGGATGGCGCTCAATGGAGGCAGGGGATTCAGACTCAATTCACCTCCAGGCCGCACGGTCGTGGACGCCCTCCTTGCAATAAACGGAAGCCCTCGCTGGAGGGATCCTTAGGGAGTCAGACGACATTGTAGGCCGTGGCAGGTCAAGCGGCGGCGCGTGGAGAGGAGGCGGCGTCGAGTGGGGAGACGACATAACAGGCTTCTCACGTGGAAAAGGATGGGAGGACCTTTATCCACATCGTGCGAGTCAGTTTCTTTTTTTTCCTGTGTAGACTCGGGGCGGAGAGCGAGGTGCGGGACGCGGGATGCGGGCAGAGTTTTAGTCCCTCGGAATTATTTGCCAAGTGCACCAAAGAGGAAGAATAGGCTAATAAAAGCGGTTAGACTGTGTTAGGAGGGTCTAATCGTGTGGCTGTAGTACACCTGTGTACGTTTGATGGGGTGCGTTTAGAGAAAATCTTGTTCACTCCTTTATAAGTAGTAGAGATATCAAATCATTATTGTTAGAACCATCGAAGTTATATTCTATTTATTTGGTAGAATAGATGTTGATATTGTTTCCTTGTGTACTTAAAACATAGGTTAATTTCAGAAAGTAGGAGTATATACTAAAGAATTTCAAAATACCAAGAGATTTTTGGTTCAAAGGATTTTTAGGAAAACTTAGGAGGATTTAGATCATTAGGACTTTTTCTATGATGGACATTTGATTTGTAGGACCGAATCTTATACTCCTTCCGGTCCAAATTAACGGACTCAGATTTGTAGATATATCCGAATCTAGATAAAACATTAATTTGGATCGGATGAGTATGATTTTTTCTGAAGGAATCTTTTTCACTACTTCCATTGTAAATCAAAGGTCCACTCATACCTTTCTTTTTAAGAATCCCTTGAACCACACCAAGAAATTTGGAACAGGGGAGTAATAGAATTAAAACAACCTTAGACTATACCAAATCCTCTATTCGATATTGTGATGTTGTGTTTTTTTGATTGGCACGTTTTTTAATCCTTTGAATCAAATATGCCAATTTTACATTTAAGCTTATCAATTTGGACTTTTTACCGGAGATAAAATAATCAAAACTTGTCAAGTTGAGGATAATCCCTTTCCCCTGCTAAGAAAAAGAAGGAAAGTTGGGGACAAATCAACAATTCTACCTGTGGAAATGATTCTGATTGATTTAATCCGGTCCCGACACGCGCTACATGTTCCCTAGTAGGTCGCCTCAGAGTCACCGGCCGGCCACCGCGACGCACCACCGCCCGTGGGGCGAGGCAACTCTCGGAAGGAAAATAGAAACCGCAGCGCGACCGCCTATCCTACTGCCGCCTTGCACCTTTCGCGGTTCCACCTCCACATCGTCTTCCGGCTCGCGGTCTCCCATCCGGTAGATCTAGGATTCGGGTCCGTGGTGCCGGTGGTCGGAGGGCGACGGCGAGGAGGGAGGAGTCCACGCGCGCGGGGAGAGGATGGGGAGCCCCCACGGCGGACTCGACGAGCAGATCGAGCAGCTCATGCAGTGCAAGCCCCTCGCCGAGCCCGAGGTTCCGCTCTTGTATATCCGTGCATACCTTTCGACTTTTGGGTGTTTGATTAGTGAAAAGTTGTGATTCTGGTTGGTATCTGGGCGGTTCGGGTCGGTCGGTGGCCGGCAGGCGGGAGCGATTCATTTTTATCTAACGAAAATAAAGTTGTGATTTTTACTGACAAACGAAGCTTGTACTGTTTTTGTACTATACGTGGATGGTGATTGAAATGCCGTTTTCATGTTTTAGTTGGTGCATTAATTTTCTGCATAAATGGTTTGCTGTGCTAGTGATTTCAATTCATTTACGGAGAACTCTGAATGGGGTTGGGAAATTTACAGATTACTGATGCATTTGCAGAAATTCCTGATAGTCTTGTGTCTATAATGAAAAAAATATGCCAATACTGGCACCTGTTTATTCTCTTATATGCTGATATAGTTGGTCCTGACTTCAGTTTCTGGCCCTAACCAATGCGAACAATTGTGTACCACGAATGTTTTCATTGCTTTATTATGCCTGGTGGCTGGTACTGACAGAATCAATTTGACAGAATCAATTTACTACCAGGTAGTCAGGTTGTTTTATCATGTGGCTATTGCCATCTTATAAACACTTCTTGTGCAGGTGCGAGCACTGTGCGAGAAAGCTAAAGAGATATTGATGGAGGAAAGCAATGTTCAGGTATGCTACTGTGCCTTCAACATTTAATTAGAAGGAAAGTCTGCCGAAGTCCAATGTGTTGAATTTGTTTTCTTGGCTAAAAAAGAGTAAGCATCTAGTTGTTGCTCCAAGGGTTTGTCTGTAGCCATGCTCCTTAATCTTGTTAACTTAGTTAAAGTAGGAAGATGTTTGGTTAGACATAATGTAATGCATGTCTGCCGAACTTCTGATAAAAAAGGACTCTGGATATTGGTTGAGAACATACTGTTCAACAACCTTGAAGGATTTATCTGAAGAGTGAGAACTCTAGTTGTTAAAATTAAACAGCTCGTGAGGATTTATCCCTGTAGTATTCAACTAAATTGTTCAGATATTGTGGGGGTTGATGCCTTGATGGACACCCTTATGATAGTCAATTAGATTTTTCCTTTTTAGGTTATTTTCAAATGAAAACTGTAATACTCTGATAAGAAGAAGTGGACATTTATACCACAATGCTGCAAGTCAAGTTGTTTGCTACTGCTTCAAATTTGGAAGTACAAATACCTGCTAATTCTGTCTTACTGGGATTGACCTAGAAAATGAAGATTGGAATATATCGAGAAGCTAATATTTGAACTTCCAGTTGTAGATGCGTCTGTGGCAGTGCATTGCAGATGCCAGATGTTGTTTCATGATGCTTCTTTATTTAATTTTTCAAGTTTTACCTGCTTTCAGCCTGTGAGAAGTCCGGTTACAATATGTGGTGATATTCATGGTCAGTTTCATGATCTTGCAGAACTATTCCGAATTGGTGGAAAGGTATAATCTTCACTATATATCTCTTGTCTATCCCCCCTTCTCTTTCATGATTCATGCTCTACTTTGTTGTATTTCACCCTGAATAAGTCCACGCTTACTTCAACTCATTTTCCATTGTTCTCTTTACCAGTGCCCTGACACAAATTACCTATTTATGGGAGATTATGTGGACCGTGGTTACTATTCTGTTGAAACTGTATCGGTACAACTACCAATCACACCTTGTGCTTTAGCAGTACTTTAAGGCTTAAGTGCTAACTTTGTGTTTGAAATCAAACAGCTCTTGGTGGCCTTAAAAGTTTGTTATCCGCAGCGAATTACGATTCTTAGAGGAAACCATGAGAGCCGACAGGTATGTGGCTTGTTTTCTTATATATCTATAAAATGCAACGCAGTACATTATACTCCTGACTCTGGTTAACTCATTTGATTCTGAATATATATTTTTAGCTTTGTCACAAATGTTAAACTAATGTGTATTTGCATTGCATGTTTTTTATGTCGAGTCTTGAGCACCGAACTCCTATTTTTTTTTTGCAGATCACTCAAGTTTATGGATTTTATGATGAGTGCTTGCGGAAGTAAGTAACATCTCCTTGCTGCCATGACTCTCTTCTCACCTAAATTGTCATCCTATCTTTGTTCTTATAAGCGATGAGGGCAGCACAGTGGTTTTTCTTATTATTTTTATGTCGATTGTTTATAGTCTAGCCTTCCTTTCCAGTAGGGAAGTGTCTTTTCAAAATTTTATTATACATCTACTTTATTATCAAACATCCAACTGCTACTGCTTGTGTCATACTCCTATTATTCGATCCAATGTACTAGTAAAATATGTACTTATATCATAAATGCTTGGGATACCTTGTGATTGTGTTGATGCAGCTGAGACCTAATTTGACCAAATGGAACAAAAAAAGCAAAATGTCAAGATTCTCTTGTGTATAAGTGATCTTACGTCTCCTTCACCGAATATTCAATGAGAAGTCCTGGTATAACCTAACCTATCTTTGTTGTTTTCAAGCATAGCCAAGTTGGCGGTGGATTCATTTGAGTCTCTTGCCTCCCTCTTCCACTCTGCTAAGAAATCTTTTTAAAAATTAACTAAGTAACTTACAAACTGAAACAAAGGTGATCGCAATTTTGCATGCAGTTTTCACATTATTCCGAGGTTTTTGTTGGAGATCCTGAATGCAGAAATCGCTCTATGTGGTGACAGTAGTACCAAAAGACCTCAAGTGTTCATGGGTTTCAAACATTTCAGGATGAACTTATTTGATTAGGATGGGAGTATGAGACTGGGCATTAAAGTGGAGGCTTTTCTTTACTTCTTCCTGTATGGAAGTATGTGGCTGTATCTGTGTGAACATATTTGAAGCTTACTACCTTCCCACAAGTTCAACACTAGTCAGTGTCAATTGTCATGACAAGTCGTATCAATTTTTTCACTTCTAGTCCAAGATTTAGTGTGACTTGGTTGAGACCGTTTGTATTATGTTTTTATAATTGTCTGCTGGCCCTTGAAGGCTTGCACTTATTCAATATGTCTGGTAAATAACTTTTCTATGAATCAGCATGGATTCAATACCTGTATCCTGTATGGTATTCTTTTGCGTAAGGACAGTTGGCATTCAAATCCTAGGTAGTCTTCTTAAGATACCCATTTTTTTGTTTCCCACTTAAAGCTGTATGAATTTAGTAAACTTATTTCACCAATTACTACCTAGACTATGTACTGACAGCCTGAAACGAGTGTGCTTCTTCGTGGAAACTGAAGCACGCATCGTCATGGCATCGAGTAATGTCTATTATCCTAAATTGATGACAGACAGTTTATCCAAGTTAGGTGTCATGCACATGGTTCCTCTGTACCAAACTGGCATGCTAGCTTCTCAAATTTTTCAGCGAGTTCCATTTCCTCCTTATGTCTGCATGGTAATTGTCATGTGGCATTGCTATTGTTCTATAGAGCTCATGGACTACTATTTCACTTGGTTTTTTGCAGGTATGGGAATGCTAATGTGTGGAAAACCTTTACGGATCTCTTTGACTATTTCCCCTTGACAGCATTGGTTGGTATCAGTTTATCTCATTTTGTTTGCTCTACTGTCAAGTTCATTTTTGTTTTTTCTACATACTTGTTCATGTTTTTTGACAGCTGTTTTGAGGTTTTTTGAGAAGTTCATTATGCACATTACCTATTATGTTATAGTTTTTACATTTTTCCCCTGAAAGTATAGAAATTTACTGTGACCTCATTCGTGTTAGATTGACAAAGAAAATTTAAGATTGCACCTAATATAAACATTTTTACATGCCATTTTTGTTTAATAATCGATTTCTTAATAGAATAACATGAAGATGGGTACCATACCAACTAAGGCTGTCTTTTTTTGTTCTTGGAATAGTTTTCCATTTTCATAAGATGAGATACACAGAATTTAGTAGGTGGAGTGAAGATTGTTTAGTTCTTCTATTGTAGGATGGCCAGTTTGAGATATTTAAGCTTTGTTGTCCTAGCTTGGAATTCTAGCTATATGCTGTCATCAATTGTGATACATATGTTCATTAGGATGAGTTTTTATTTTGATAGTACTGTTCTACTTTTATATTTGTCTTCTGGAGCTGAAAATGTGAAAATATCCAAATTCTGTTAGTCCTATTGTTGAAATTTCATATTCATGCATATGGATAACTGCTATTGTAAGCACCAACCATCATGTGCTTTGGTCCAGTTTGTTTTCTTGATTCTTTACTAGCTTCATTTACCATCTTGTCGCTATTCATACTAGGTTGAGTCGGAAATATTTTGCCTGCATGGTGGACTATCGCCATCCATTGAGACACTTGATAGCGTTCGTAGCTTTGATCGTGTCCAAGAAGTTCCTCATGAGGGACCCATGTGTGATCTTCTGTGGTCTGATCCCGACGATCGATGTGGGTGGGGCATTTCACCACGTGGCGCAGGATATACGTTTGGCCAGGTTTAGCCGATTGCATTACTCTCCTACATTTTTGGTGGTCTGTCTTAGCCCGAGCTGATGTTGGACGTGTTTTCTTTCATCCAGGATATATCGGAACAATTTAACCATACCAATAACCTTAAGCTGATAGCAAGAGCTCATCAGTTAGTTATGGAGGGATTTAACTGGGCACATGTAATTCTCTAGTTATGGCCCCTTTTGACAGCGCTTCATTACTCCTCCAGTTTCACTGATGCTTTCTTAAATGTAACAGGAACAAAAGGTTGTGACAATATTCAGCGCCCCCAATTACTGTTACCGCTGTGGTAACATGGCCTCAATCTTGGAGGTGGATGATTGCAGGGAGCATACCTTCATCCAGGTAATTCTTCTGTGGCATCAATTTCTTCTAACTGGTGCCTTTTTTCAGTTTCGTTATTCGTATTTATCTTGGAATTTGTAGATTACCCTATTTCTTGCCTATTCCGTATTTCTGTGGCATCAATACTTGTTGCATGTACATTCAAATTTCGTGACGTATGTTGCTCTTGTGATGTTATTATACGTGCAGTTTGAGCCAGCTCCAAGGAGAGGAGAGCCTGATGTGACTCGAAGAACGCCTGACTATTTCTTGTAATGTAGCTTGGGCCGACTTCTTTTTAGCTTGTGATTCTAGAGAAGCTAGCTTTTGGAAGATTGTGGGCAGAAGCCAGAAGGTGTGGTGGGGAGAATCTCACAAGAATTTGGTTCCATCCATTCTTTTTAGCTTTTAGACATTTGGTTGTTTAATGTGTTGAGTTGTGAAATGTCTTTACCGTCCCTAAAATTCATATGTTATCCAAATAAGTGAATAATAGCCTTAATTTTATCTAAATACGAATACATCTAGTCTAAATATTTAACTAGGTATATAGGAATCTAGATAAAATTGAGTGGCAGAAATTGAACATAATTAGCTATTAATTGTAACTGTAGCGGATCCGCGTCTTTGTTCCACAAAATTAGCACACTTACTGCATCCATCGATCTCAAAGCTGCCATGACGTCACGTGTGTGAACTGAAGTATGAGAGGGACGTATATGGCCTTGCAGTTGAGGCCGATCATCATAGTGGAGATTAACTTAGAGTATTAATGAAAATAACATAGGTGTAGTATTATCAAGGTCCTATTGTCACGTAGACTCATTTTGTTTTTAAATATGTGATGTTATTGTAACATAGCTAGTTACCACAAGGCTCTTTCTTTAATTACATGTCATGTCATCTAAATACTTAGTTGGTAATACATGTAGAACAATATTACTATCCAAGTTACTCCCACTATGACTAGCCTGACACGGTACGTGCGTGGCCACATCGCGGAGAATCTTGGCAAGCTGGGTAGAAGCATGTCGGAGGCTGATTCTGGGTTTATATGTGATTCGTGGCGAGAAAAAGCCAAAAGCTAGACCCTTTTTTGGGATTTAGCAATTCTGCACCGTGAATCGGCTCTAGAAGCTGAAAAGAAGGGACCTTAGGGTGCTATGCGAGCAGATATTTGATAGTTAGATGCACGGTGGGGGCTGTGATACTCTTTTTGTTTTGATCTGTTGCATTCAGGCCTGACTTTTATCTGTTCATTTTGGGCTTAGGGGTGTGGTGCTGTTTCTGGAAAATGCCTAAACAAACAGCAAATCAGCAACTTTATTTTGGCTTTGTTAGATAAGTAACATGCAACAAGTATTTTGCATCCTTTTCTTGTCATCTTCAGAGGCAACTAGCCTGCGCTTAGAGCTTAGAGCACCTCCACTCGTTCTGCGTTCCTAGACCCAATTCCAGTGCTTTTTAGGGTCGGACGGATGTAACATTCGACCTGGAAACGCTAAGTTTTCTACTCGCGTTCCCGGTCTAAGTTCCGCCTTTGGACAAAACTTAAACAAACACGACGATTTCATTAAAATATTTGTACGTATTATATCAAATTCGGACATATACCCGAATTTTGACTGTAGTAGGCTAAAAAAGGTTAGAATAACTAATACTAGTGTTGATGTTTCCGGGCGCGCCGTTCACGTGTCGAACTGGCGATAAAACGACATGTAGTCAGCGTCGTGTGTGCCGCCATCGTTGTTGGGCGGCTGCGATGGACGAGAGCTGCCTTGGCCGGCGTCGCCGCAGCGCCACGACTACGATGAGAGGCTCGTCGTCGTCGTCATCGAGGACGCTGAGTGGCGCGCTGCCGGCAAGCATCGTGTGCGGCCTGGCGCTCGGCCTGCTCATGCAGATGCCGGATGCGCTCGGCCTCCTCTCACTCCTAGTCCGCCCTGGACCAAGCGTATGTGTCGGGGCCCGACATTGGCGCAGCGAGCTAATGAGGACATCCCATCTATTGATACAACCGTTGTACCTACAACTACACAAATATAAGGACCTATCACTCGAGCTCGTGCCAAGCAACTTAACTATCATGTACTTTTGTTTCTTGGAACTATTCCTCATATACATGAGAATATGATGTTGCCTACATCAGATGTGTTTGTTACTCTTAAGAATGATGGACCTAGCATGGACAAGAGGGATAAGCATTAGAGCATGATCATACATGGAGATGGCAGCAAGCATGTGAAGACTGAAGAGGACGACACGAGTGGAGATTTCAGAACTTTGAAGCCACCATAATGATGGTTGAATACTTGGACGTAATATTCAAGACTATTACTCCATAGATTCATCCATAGCTTAATATGGTGTTGCGTCACCTTTATTTTAGGCCAGACCCATGTTATTTTCGTAGGAATTTAAATAGCCACTTTTTAGAGTCCGTATTTGAGGGGAAAAGGCATTCTAGGGTTGGATTCGGCCACCATACCTATGGCTGGCGGAAACCCCACCTTGTCCTCCTTAAATACCCCCTTAGCCATCACTTTAGACTCGGATTTTGTATAGACTAAAAGTTAGCCATCATTGCAATTTCGCGAAGGCTTGAGTGTCGTAGAGACCTCCTGTACTTCACACCTATTCAGGATCCCCCAATTTCAATAAAGTTTTCATCTTTATCCGCAATATCTTGATTGCAATATTAGTTCTTACTTGTTCTCGATTTCAGGTAGAAATTAAGACCCTCACTGATCATGCTGATCGTGCTTCTGCAAGATCGGTAACCTCCAGGAGATTGGCCTAGCGATTGCATTAGCACGCGTGCTTGCACGTGTAGTCGGATCGTCAAGCCCGAACTCCACCCAAATCGACTATCACCATCTCATTGAAAAGTCGGACACCTTTGCCCTATCAAGTGGTATCGGATTTCAGGTTGTTCGGATTTTACAGTTTTTCCTAGTGTAGATCTGTTTTACCTATAACCCACGAAAAAGCTAAAAATACAATTAGATTTAGGTCTATCCCATCACCAATCTTTGCCTTGCATTGTTTTTTCAGTTTTGCATTGTTGAATTCGTGTTTGCATCGTCGCATCGAGTTGCTGGTCTTAGTGTCTCATCCCTTAGAGTTTCGAGTTCTGGTCACATTAGTCATGGCCATCACACTCGCAGATCACCGCCATTGGCATACATCCACCACCATATTCCGCTGCCATATGCCCCTGCCACCATAAACCCTAGATTCCACCACCGCCTTCCTACCGCGACACGGATCCGATCACTTTTCTTGCCGTGGCATAAGTCTGAGTAGAGTTGTTATTTCCTTATTAGTTTAGTTTCCTTCCATACTGATTCCGTGCGGCAATCTAATTTCGTGAGTTAAAGTTCCATTCGCAAGTCAAGGAGAGCAAAAAAGTCTGGAAACACCTCCATTTTTTTGGCTACACTAGTTTTTGGCCTTGGGAATTATTTTTCTCCATTAGTCATTATAGCGACATTTTATGGGCGCCTGCGCGCTTTTCGGAGCACAATATAAAATTTTCAACAATTGTTTTGGGGCTATCGTGTTTTTAGACCCCGTGGATCAGTTTTAGACACTCGCTATTATAGTGATTTTGGATATCTTGGTTTGCTTTTTAGGGTGCTATATCATCATACCATTGCTTGTTGTGCCGCGTCGTGACATCGTTAGTGCTCTAGGCTCGCGTGTCTAGTACGGTCTAGCCTAGGACCAGCATGGTACCGTCGTTGAGCATCTTTTCAATTTTGCACTGTTGTTTTGATAATTGCTAACCTCCTTTGCTAAGCCTTCCCAGGGCTCCACAGATTTCTCCACGTGCATTGTGTCGGCCCCTGATAATCACTCGGTTCAATCTCTGAAACCACTGATCTTTGTGGTTGCATGTCACCTTTTCCCCTCTTGTTTGGTAAGAACTTGTAAGAGCTTTGTATATTGCTTGACGGATTACGCGTGTTTACACCATATTTCCGTACTCGTAGGCATATACACCTATGATTTTAAGGACTAACCATGAAAGGTATACCTCTTGAACCGGTGAACATGATGAATAAAGATATGCATGCTCACTTCACCAAGCTTTTGGTAGGGCGTGTGTAACATGTTGATTCAAGATTGGAGGATGTTGACCTCAAGCTCAACAAAACCATTGACAAGATAGAAGGGCTAGAGAAATCCTTCAACGACAAGCTCGATGTCAAGTTTTAGGAGGTCCTCAATACGTTACCTGCACCTGCACCTGCTGCTTCACCACGTCCTCAACGGTGTCTACCCGACCAGGTGGGACTTGCACGACGAGTTACACTCGTGGACCACCATACTGCTGGTTCATCTGCTCCTGCTGCAGCTGCACCACCTCCTGCTGCACCTACGCCACCTCCTGCTGCACCACCAGCTGCCGCCGCTACCATGGATGACGCTTTCGTGGGATATGAATAGGATGGTGAGTACGAGTATGAAGATGAGGATGAGTTCGGCGAGTATGTCGAACAACCTACTGCTCGTCCTCGACATTACTACCGCAACGCTCAACCACCGGTACATAATGATGATCATGTTTCTACGCTTAAGCTAAACATTCCACCTTTTGAGGGTAGATATAATCCCGATGCATATCTTACATGGGAATTAGAAGTAGATCAACATTTTGCATGTTTAAGATATCCTGAAAATATGCATGCTAGTGCTGCTACTTGCGAGTTTACAGATTTTGCTTCAATTTGGTGGTCTAAATATTGTCGTGTAAATCATGCTAATGTTCCTAATAATTTGACCGCTTTAAAAAATGCTACGCGTGTTCGTTTTGTACCACCAACTTATCAACAAGTTTTGCTAAAGAAAATGACTAGTTTAGAACAAGTAAAAAATTCCGTAGAAGAATATTATCAGGAATTACAAACTAGGATGGTTCGTGCTAGTATTGTTGAAAATACAGAATAAATGTTTCTTTCTTAGTTTAAATAAGAAGATTTAAAACATGTTAGACTATAAGGAATATCATATCATTACTCGTTTGTTTCACCTTGCTTGAAAAGTTGAACGTGAAGTGCAGGATCGTCAACCACCATGGAGAAGGTCTAACAAATTTGCAGGTCGTACATCGCCGTGGATGTCCCGACAATCAGCGCCTTCTTCACGAGTTACGCCACCAGCACCTACCACGTCCAAAGACACCATGTAACACCCTCGAATTGGCCCTATGCAAGTTTTAGCCCTTTCCGCCAATCCCGCATAGAAACGATTCAAGGACGCCCACCAGGCACTTTCGTGCGGGTGGAAAAACGAAGTAGTACCATTACACAACAGTCCTCGATGGGACCCACAGAACAGATATATATACAACACGACTCCAAGAGTCAAGAATACAGATATACACTACAAAGATCCAAATCACCTTGAAAACGATACAGCGTCCGAGTACGGACAAGATGCAAATAGGACTAAGAGCCCTAAAGAATAACCAATGGCGTCCATAACCCTGCCCAGGCCAAGCCGGAAGGGTAACCCTGCTAACGATGTCGATCTCAAACCTGCTAAAACAAAAGGGGTGCCGACAAAGGGCAAAGGAAAAAGAGGAGCGTCAGTACTGAGGCCAGTACACGGCGAGGCTAGAATTCGGCGGTCCTCGCCTACACAAATTGGTGGACTGAAGCGGCAGCGCAACGGCACTAAACAACCTATAGAGACTCTATAAAACTGGCGGCTATTAAAGAGGGATAAGAAAGACCTATTCGGATCCAACCTGATACTAACACCAATCATACCCATCCTGGTATTTCCCCCTCGAGACCAAACGAGGAAGTCGGACCAAGAAACTCACATAGTTGGCAGTTTTACTCATTCCATTATAGTTGCAGCATTAACTAGTCAGATATATAGCATGAGTCATCCTGATAGCATAAGTAGTGGATAGTTTTAGTTAACATTCCGTTGTAGTTGGAACATTTACTAGTCAGATATAATTGTCTTGATGAATCCCAAAACCCAGCAGTTGTTGGCACTTTTATCACATTCCATTGGAATTGCAATAGTTACTAGGCAGGTATAGTATGACACAGATCACCACAGATCCACCAGTTGTTGGCATTTTTAATTTACATTCCGTTGTATTTGAATCTGATTACTAGTCACATATTAAGTCAGATTTATAGCACTGCTTTAGTTATGCTTGTCTATGATCAAGATACTGTGCTCCAAGTTGTCCATAACCGCGGACACGGCTTTTAGAAAGTTTTACCCTGCAGGGGTGCACAAATAGCAACACACACTCGATCAACTTCGGAAAAACCAACTCAAAACCCAACGAGGCCTTCACGACAAAGCAATCACAGGATTCATAAATATTTCAGGGGGCCACCCCATTAAGCTACCCGCAACGAAGTTGGTCGGCTCCGAGACGGACCCAAGGTTTGTGTGGACGGCTGTAAACGAGTGGGAACCCGAAAGTGTGATTGGGCTTGTCGATACAGCGAAAACGTATCACGATCCTAAACAGTACAGGTGCTCCACGCGCAACCGTAAATAAAGCAGTAAAGCATGGCATAAGTACATGATAGTAACAAAGCCCCAAACTAGTTTGTGGCCCCAAGAAATAGAAATAAATCAAGCTCTGGCTCAGGGGGATCCCATAGGGTCTCCCGATAGTGCGAATAGTCACGGAACAGGTATCAAGTACTCGGGGCCTATGGGACACAAGTGGACATAAAAACCAAATAGCATATATTGCCCACAGATGCCTCTTTCATTAGTTGTCCCAACAATTTAATAGTTGTATTTGAAGTCATGATCATCCCCACCATAAACATCTGCCAGCATTCCAACAACTGTGGTACTCGACAACACGAGATCGCACCTGAGCAAGCGACTACGACTCGCAAGGCCAGCTATCTACCAAACAACAGGTATTAGGAGGTGTCCATGGCAATATAGAGGCTGCACAAGATATAACTGGTGCACGGAAACTAAAGCATCGTGAGAAGGATAGCAATAGATCAACATGAGAAATAAAGACTATAAATGCAAAATAGGTAGAAGGGGGAGAGATGCTCGCCTGGGAAAACACTGCCGAAGGTTCATATCCAGAGAACTTGTCGATACTCGCATCCACTCAACAGCCTAATCCGTGAAGAAGCAATCACAAAAAGAAACACCGGATGCACCATTTAATACTACGGCAGAAGATCGGGTATGATGCATGTATGATGCATGACATGGCAATGGTGCAAAGCAATTAGACAATATTAAGCGGAACCGGGGTCCCGACAATTAATTAGAAGGTTCAAGTTATTTAGAAACCCCACAATTTAAATGTTGTATTAACAAGGCAAAACATGATATCGGTTCGCTACGCAAATTTAAATGGAGCCGATATAAGACTAGAATTGCCCGCATATGGCTCCATATTTAATTTAGGTGAATCGACTATTTAACCCAAACAACCTCAATATGTATGCGAGTATGAACAATTTAAATGCAACAAGCTAGATTACATTTATAAAAAAAACATGAATTTGTTCAGGGTCTCACGGTTCAGGTGGAGTCAGATTCTTTGGATTGTACATGAGATAGTGAAAGTAGCCAAAGTGGACACCGAAAATAAGTCCTTGGCGAAGGGTGGCGGCTCAAAGACGCTGGTTAGGAAAATCCAAGGCAAAAACTCTTGCGATCGTTTTGTCGAGCACGTGCCAGGCGAGATGATCTCAGAAGATTGGGGCACGAACGAGTAAGTGACAACTGCGGCCGATGCTATATATCCACCTTCAAACGCAAACGAAGACGCCATGGAGATGAGATGAATTAGCATGGAGCCACGATGAGATAAAAACAACACAGCCAATTAGGCAGCTTGGAGTAGGCTGTGTGTGGAAACAATGCAGAATAAAGATGCTACCTGCGGATGCTGGTGTGGGGAGCACCAAGGCAAGGCCAAGGTGACGCAGGTGGTGGCGGCCGGCCGATTCGAAGGAGGCGTTGTGCTGGTGCGGGCGCAGGACCCAAGCCTGTTCAGGTGCTGCGCTGGTGCGACATGACGAGCGGGCTGGAGCTGGCCCTCTGATACGCGAAGGAACCCGCGGGTGCAGCTGCCTGCCGGTGGAGCGGGTTGGTGTAGAGGAAAAACAAAGGATCAAAGGCCAAGCGCCGGTGCACAGCGTTGCGTCGCGGCGGCAGCGATTTGGTGGCGTCGTGACCCGGCAAACGGAAGTAGGGGCAAACCTCGATCCAGCCAATAAAGATCTAATGGCATAGTGGTGTGTGGTGGACGGGAGCAGGGGATGGAGTCGAGGCAGCAGACGACCACACGCTGGACAGGGCCAAGACGGGGCCAGCGGAGTTGCATCGATGGGATCTAGGGAGTTGAAAATTGGTGGAGCCTTGTGGATCTTGTGGACAGAACGAAATACAAGGAGGAAACGTGGTGCTGCTGAATGAGATCGTGTCAGATGGGATTCAAAGGAGAAACGACGGCGCTGCACTAGGTACACCAGGATCCAAAGTAGAAAAAAACAAAACATGGTTGTTGTTCCATGCGGGATGGCATGCCTAGTACACACGGATCAAAAGAATAAATAGATTAGCCAGCTGTATATGAACAAAGTACACCAGCGATGAGAAACCTAATGGAAAATTTAGAGAATTTGGAACAGGATTTTGGGCGGATAAATGGAGATGTCCAGATTAAGATATGGAGAAAAAAGGGGAGATTTTTAGATAGATTTTGGGGCTACAGTTTGGGGAGTAAGAAGAAATGGGAAAGAATTATTTATACAATCTAAAATTGTCTAGATGAGACTAGTTTTGGGCCAAAACATAGATGACTTTTTGGTCTACTTTTATTTTATTAAAATAAGAAAATCTTTTGTGATGCTATAACGGACCAAAACTATTATTTGTTTTGTTTTTAAATTAAGAAAAGAGAGGTACCTTGTATATATTAACCTTACAGGTATTTAAGCCAAATAAAAAAACATGGCTTTTAATAAAAATAATTTTATATTCATAAAAGCATAAGAGTTTAGGCAAGATGGTATGGAAAGCATATTTGTGTGAGGTTTGGAATAAAAGGGTGGTGTCATGGTAGAGTTAGCAGAATCGAGAGAGTGCAAGATACGTGGCTAGATCAATACAAGAAAACATTATGTAGATAAGTAGTAGAGAATGGAGAAGATCAAATATTTGTAAGGAATGAAGATCACCAAGGATGTAATAATTGAAGGATATCAAGCACAAGAAGAAAAGTGGAATAGATTGATTAGATGAGAAAAATGTAATAGGGGAAGATGATTAAAAGGATATAAGAGAGATCCACTCAAGCAATACATAAAATAGAAGAAGGTAAAGATTGATGGTCACATGAGTTTGAGCTAGAACACACAACAATTAGAAGACTCCAACAACATCATTTGAATTTAAATAGAAAACGGAGGGACTATGTTTAATAAAAGATTAGAGGGAAACTTGTGGTGCTACTAGAATTTGAATAAAGCAAGATTTAAATGAATTGATCCACACATGGTCATATGAGCATGATTTAAAATAAGGAAAAAAAACCATATGTCCATTAGGTGGTAGAATTAGCAAGAGGATCATATGGAAAGATTGAGACCACAAGGCAGATATAGAGAGAATAAGAGATGATGCCCCCAACTAATTTTGAGCATTATTGTTAAATGGAATAGCAAGACTGAAAGAATAAGAATTAGACATTATGGTTCCATAACCAATGGCATCAAATAGAATAGAATAGAGTGAGGCGAAATAGAGAGAAAGCAAATACAAATAACAAATAAAATTACCAAGACCCAAATACAAGTGCCACTGTTTAAATGCAACAATTCTAATTCTATGTACCATGCAACGTGGCATGATGATGATGCTCAAATGCAATGTGGCATGATGACATGAGCATGCGGTCATGATGATGCAATACACAGAAACACATCGATTTTCTAGTAGTGGTTTTAGCGGGATGCCACACACCACGCCTTCATCAAGAACGCCTTCGGCTTCTCCACCACCATCATCCAATGGCCCTACTCGTAGTGCTTCTTCTGCGGCCTCCACAGGGAAGACGAAGGATATACAATGCCACAAATGTTGGGGATATGGTCATATTGAGAAGATGTGCGCAACACAATGTGTTATGATGGTGCGTGATGATGGTGAATATGATTCTACAAGTGATTTTAGTGAAGATACATTAGCTCTTATTGCTGCACGTGATGGGGATAATTTTGATTCTGAAGAAGAGACGGAGGTAATGGGAGCTGAAACTGTTGATCAATACAAGAGTTTAGTTGCACAACGTGTGTTGAGTGTGCAATTGAGAAAAGTTGAGCATGATCAATGCCTGACGAGGGTTTAACTCGTAAATGGCCATTGTTACGGACTTGGGTTTTGGAGAAGAAGGGTGCGCTGGAGGCATCAGTCGGCTAGCAAACAAGAACACAGGGACGTAAGTTTTACCCAGGTTCAGGCCTCGTAGAGGTCCCTACTCCTGCTTGTCTGCTCTTGGAATTAACGAAGGAATCGAAGATTACAGGGACGCGCAGATGCAATCTGGCGAGAGTTGTGGAAACTAGGGTTGCGTGTGTCCTCCTCGCTGCCCCCTCCTAGCCTTTATATAGATAGACCAGGTCTCGGGTAGCAGGTCGAGTCAGTTACAGATTAGGGGTTTCCCATTGAACTTTCTATCTTAAGCTTCTTCTTGTCTCGCAAGCAATCGAGAGTCCGTGGGCCACTCAAATTCTCCACTAGTCCTTGGCAACGCTGTGGGCTTCCGCCGTATCTGGACCGTATATACCAAACTCGAGTACCTGTAGGGTATACCCATGTCAGTAGCCCCCGAGTGCCCAGTGGAATCGCAGATTTGACTGGGGACTTTATGAAGCCTTTCAAGTGCATGACTAAGCATTTTTCGAGCATTCTGTTCATGTCATAGGGATTGTTGATATGCGTGCCTGATTTATCCGATGTATCAGTATCAGTTAACTACCTTAGGACAAAACAACGCAATCTACTCAAACTTGAGTCCCCGGACTCGAATTCGGAAAAGTGCTGGCGTAATTTGACTCAAGCCGCGGAGGTCTTACAGGAGTCGAATTCCAGTGTATAAGTGTGAGCACTCGACGCGTCCGTCAATGCTTGTTCATCGTACCTGTAGGCACGGATATGTTTCTGGTAGTGCGCAATAGATGCATAGCTAGGCCTTATTCAGGTCTTATCTTCACGCTGTAAGCGCGACATCCGAATTTTGTCACCACGGAGATGATTTGGGTGGCCCAGGAGACGTAGTCTCTTTGTAGGGAAAGTATGAGGCGGAGTCGCCATAGCATTCGAGTGTGGATGTTATCAACACACAGTACGATATACAAGGGAAATAATCATAGGGTGCGCGACCAGCGCTCCCTATGAGAGTAGCTCCCGAGTGCTTGGTTGAGTCGAAGACTCAAGCAGGGACTAAAGACTTTTTGCGACTGCTGTCATCTTTTGTTGCTTGTTTTAGTCGAATTTTCTTCCGGCGCTCCCTATGGGAGTAACCCATGACTTGTGTTATCTCAGCGCCTTGCCAACTTGTCAGATGCATTGCAATTGGGTTGGTGTTTATCAAGGGTTCGATTGATGTTGTGTCAGCTACTCGGGATACTGCGATTTGTTCATAGAACGAGAGTGTAAAGGGTGGCGCAGCCCCCGAGTGATGAAATTGCGAGAAAATAAGGGAAAACACAGGGTTTTGGGGCACTTAGCTTTATTTATTTGCGGAATAGTACGAGGTACAATGTGTGGCTAAGTAGCCTGGCTAAGTAGCCTTATTTGTAATGTAGCAAAAAATGACTAAGGGTAGAAACGACGCAGTTGCGCGATGTTCCAAGGATTGGAGTACACGACTCCTGTCTTGAGATCTTTAAGGCGATAGGCGCCACCTGGGATTACTTCTGTAACCACATAGGGTTCTTCCCAAGGGGACTCGAGCTTGATATGCCCTTTTTGCTTGAGTCGCAGGACCAGGTCTCCTTCGATGAAGGATCTTGGGCGTAGCCTTCTGTTGTGGTAGTTGCGGAGGCTTTGCTGGTAGATCGTTGATCTTTCCGCTGCGATTTCTCGTGCCTCGTCAAGAAGGTCGACAAAGTCTTCGAGTGCAAGAGTTAACTCCTGCTCACTGTAAGCGACCACCCATGGGGCTTTGTAGCATACTTCTGCGGATAGCACTGCTTTAGCACTGTGCACCATGAAGAACGGGCTATATTCCGTGGCACTGTTTGGAGTTGTGCGTAAGCTCCAAAGTACGGATTGCAGCTCGTCTAGCCAGCATCCGGCGGCTTGTTCGAGTGGCCTGAGGAGTCGTTTCTTGATGCCACCGCATACGAGGCCGTTGGCCTTTTTGATTTAACCGTTGGTCTGCCGGTGAGCCACCGAGGCGTAGCTGATGTTGATTCCCAGGTTTTCATAGAATTCCTGGAACTCCTTAGAGGTGAAGTTTGTCCCATTGTCCGTGATGATGCTGTGTGGCACTCCAAAGCGGTAGAAAATGGACTCGAAGAACTTGACGGTGCTGGCTCCTGATTGGTTTGTCACTGGCATAGCCTCGATCCACTTGGTGAATTTGTCGACTGCAACCAAGAGGTATACGTAACCTCCTCGCGAGGATTTCGGGAGCTTGCCGACCATGTCGAGTCCCCATTGCACGAAGGGCCAAGCCAATGGTATTGGCGAGACTTCCGCGATAGGTGTGTGCGGTTTGTTCGCGAATCGTTGGCAAGCGTTGCAGCGCTGGACGATGTCCTTGGTATCGCGCATGGCCGTGGGCCAGTAGAATCCAGCTCGTAGAGCTTTGGCGACGAGGGCGTGACTACCAGCATGTTGCCCGCAGGTCCCTTCGTGGATGTCGAGGAGGACAACCCTTCTGTCTTCGCTGGAGACGCACCGTTGGAGTACTCCTGTGATGCTGCGCTTGTATAGTTCGCCGTTGATGACGACAAATGCCTTGGATCGTCATGCAATGTGTCGCGCGTCAGTCAGGTCATCAGGCAGCCTCTTGCTGAGAAGATATGTGATGTAGGGTTGTGTCCAGGATGGCTCGATCATCATGACACTCATTAGTCCTTCGAGTCCTGTGTCGAGCTCTAGATCGTCGAGTGCCATTGGCTCATTGGGTGGCGTAGCCCCCGAGTCCGTTGATGCTCTTGCTTTCTTCTTTGGATCCTTTGGCTTGATGGAGCATTCACAGATGCGCTCGAGAAATACCCTAGGTGGTATGGGGGCGCAGGTGGAGCCAATGTTGGCGAGTGTGTCCGCCTCTTCGTTGCTTTTGCGGCCTATGTGCCGCAGCTCACAGCCGTCGAAGTCCCCTTCGAGTGTGTCGTAGAGGTCACGATAGGCGATCATGTTGTCGCTCAGTGCATCGCACTCGTGCATCGTTTGGTTCACCACCAGTTTGGAGTCGCCGTAGATGATGAGCCTCTTGGCACCATAGGCTTTCACCATCCACATCCCATGGATTAGGGCCTCGTACTCAGCTTCAATGTTGGAGGCCGTGAACTGCATTCGCAGAATGTATTTCAGCTTGTCTCCCTGGGGCGACGTCAGTATAACACCTGCGCCAGCTCCGTCCTTTTGTTTGGACCCATCGAAGTGCATTGTCCAGAGATAGGACATATCTGGCTTTTCGGGGAGCTAGTTCTCCATCCAGTGCACGAGGAAATCAGGGAGGACCTATGACTTGACCGCGTCGCGCTTTTCATATGTAATGTCTCGTGGAGACAACTCGATTCCCCAAAGCACGACTCGCCCGGTGGCATCAGGGTTATTGAGGATATGCCCGAGCGGGGAGTCGTTAACCACCACGATTGGGTGCTCCTGAAAGTAGTGGCGCAATCGCCTGGCTATCATGAAGACGCCGTACGCTAGCTTCTGTTAGTGCGGGTACCATTGTTTTGTCGGTGTGAGCACCTCGCTGAGGTAGTAGACTAGGTGCTGGACCCCGTGGACCTTTTTTTCGTCGGCTCGTTCCACCACGAGCACCGTGTTGACCACCTAGTTGGTGGCGGAGATGTAGAGCAACAACGGCTCTTTTTCACGTCGAGTCACCAATACTGGCAAGGTGGATAGTAGGTGTTTGAGGTCTTCGAATGCTTCTTGCGCCTCGTCTGTCCACTCGAACTTGTCAATTTTGTGGAGAAGTTGGTAGAAGGGTAGTACCTTTTCGCCCATTCAACGGATGAATCGACTGAGCGCCACGATTCGTCTAGCCAGTTGCTGAACGCCTCTAACGTTCTTTGGCTTCTCCATGGCCAGTATGGCTTTTATTTTCTTCGGGTTTGCCTCGATCCCTCTTGCGGAGATGAGATACCCGAGTAGTTGCCCAGATGGTATGCCGAAGGCGCATTTATCCGGATTGAGCTTGATCCGGTAGTAGTCTAGGTTGGCGAAGGTCTCGCGTAGATCGTCGATTAGCGAGGCTTCCTCTTTTGTTTTGATGAAGATGTCATCAACATAGACTTGGATGTTGCGACCAAGTTGATTCTTGAGGTAGGCCTGCATGCACCACTGATAGGTGGCTCCTGCGTTTTTAGCCCGAAGGGCATCATGTTGTAGCAGAACACACGAAAGGGCATCGTAAACGCCATTTTTTCTTGGTCTTCCTCCTGCATTCGAATTTGATTGTAGCCTGAGTAGGCATCGAGGAAGCAGAGATGTTCACATCCCACGGTGGAGTCGATGATTTGGTCGATTCGTGGCAGCGGGAAGTGATCCTTTGGGCAGTGCTTATTCAAGGAGGTGAAGTCCACACACATCCGCAGGATATCCGTCTCTTTTTTGGGCACCAGCACTGTATTAGCGAGCCAAGTGCTTTCCTTGATCTCGCATATGAAGTTTGCGTCGAGGAGTCAGTTGATCTCCATTCCGACCGCTTTTGCTCTTGGTTCAGACAGTCGCCGTATTGTCTGCTTGACTGGCCTTGCGTCTGGATTTACATTGAGTGCGTGCTCGGCGAATTCCCTAGGAACCCCTGGCATGTCCACTGGACACCAGGCAAAGATTTCCCAGTGCTCACAGAGGAATTTGACGAGCGCGAGTTCCTATGCGGAACTCGAGTTGTTGGCGATAAGGGTCGTCTTGGTCGGGTCCATTGGGTGGACCTGGACTTTCTTCGGTGCACACGATAACTTGTCATGCTCAGGGGAGGCAGACTGTTGTTTGTCGACTCCTTCAATCTTGCGAGCTCCTCCTACATACCGAAGGACTGGGAGATTCTGTTGAATTCCCTGTCGCAGATGTCAGACCTTTCGAAGCTTCCGTTGATTGTAATGACGCCGTTTGGACCTGGCATTTTCATTTGCAGGTAGGCGTAGTGCGAGACTGCCATGAACCTAGCGAACAAGACACGTCCGAGGATGCAGTGGTATTGCGAAGGCCAGTCAACGACCTCAAAGTCGATACGCTCTCGTCGAAAGTTTTTCGGCGTGCCAAAGATGCCGAGGTTGATTTTGCACAGGGGATATATGCCTTTCCCTGGGACGATGCCTTGGAACGTCGTGTCTGAAACTTCTAGACACGTCAGAGGTATCCACATCGCCTGAAAGGTACTTGCGAACATGAGGTTAAAGCTGCTGCCGCCATCCATGAAGACGCGACTCATGTCGAAACCCCCAATTTGTGCCTCGAGTACGAGGGGACAACGGCCTGGACAAGGAACTTGGCGCGGGTGGTCACACCTGTCGAAGGTGATGCAGGAGGCGCTTCCACTGAGGTACTCAGTGGTGGAAGGTGGAGAGTTTATCGCCAAGTTGACTTGGCGAGTGATGGCCTTCTGCACCCGATTTGAGGGACACCCCTTTTGGATCATCCACATGTTGCCCATGGCTCATGGGTATGGTTCGCCTCCGCGATGCTGGACCGCCGCGGCCGCGGGTGGTGGTGGTCCGGGCCATGGTGGAGGAGCTCCATGTGCCACGGCGCCAAGGGCGGCTCCATAGCCCCTGTTGACTGCGTCACGATTCATCTGGGCCAGGCCCTCGTGGAGTTTGAGAAACTTGCGACAGTCCTTGAGAAGGTGGCTGGATTTTTTCTTGCCGTCGTGCTTGTCGATGTAGAGATGCACGTTGCACAGCCTGGACAATTTGTCCTCAATGGTTTTTGCGGGTGCCTCTTCGCAAATGCGGCGCTGCCACACCTACGTGGTTTTCCCGGAGTCGCGGTATCCACCGCAACGATAGTCGTTGTTGTGGTTGTCGTCGCGTTTGTCGGTGTAGCTTGCTACGACCATGTTGACATTATCGTGGTCATCATAGACGTGCATTCGACGCTTGCCTCGACGGTCGCGTCTGCGCCCGAGGTCGTCGTCATCGTCGGAGTAGGTGCGTTTTTTACCAAATGCTCTCCATCGGCCGACCAATTCGCGATTTCCATAAGGTGGTCGATTGTTTTGGGCTTAGTGCGCCCTAGCTCCTTCCTGAGCTCTATACGGCGGACGCCACCGTTGAATGTGTCCATTGCGCGGTCCTCCAAGATGTTTTCCATGGATTTCTTGATGATGGATTACCTCTAGATGTAGGAGCGCAGTGACTCACCAGACTTTTGCTGGTAGCTTCTTAGTTCCTCGATTGATGTGGGCCTTTTGTAGGTGCCCTTGAAGTTGTGCACAAAGCTATAGACCAGCTCTTCCCAGCCGTGAATGGATCCGCGCGGGAGGTTATTGAGCCACGCACGAGCGGCGTCCTGTAGCTGTAGTTATAGGCATTGCATGGTCTTGCTTCGACTCCCACCGTGTAGCCTGACAGAGGAGATGTGGTCCTCTAGCCATATCTTTGGGTCTTGTAGGCCGTCGAACAATGGGTTCTCCTACGGGAGCTTGAACCCTTTAGGCATTCGCTTCTGCCTGATGGCTTTGCTGAAGCATCTGGCACCACAGAGCTCAGTCTCATCCTCTTCTGAATCAGTCGAACGAGCACGTCTTGCCCGCATCTTGTCGACTTTGCGCTGCGTGAGGTCATCTCGCGCATCGTAGTCGCGATCGTGCTACCGTGAGCGGCGACACCGAGACAGATCGTGATTGTCGTCACTAGACGAGGGCGAGGAGTAGTATTTTGTCGGAGCCTTGCTTTTCTTCGGCTCCGGTACGGGTTCCTTGTCGAGAGCGGCTTCGACTAACCCCAAGCCTACGATCGTAGACCGGTGCATGGCGGCTCGTGGATCTCCAGCTAGCGGCTGGTTGTTGAGGAGGTACATGGTGGCCGCCGTTACCGCTACTTGCAGCGTCTTCGGGAGCACATTGCCCCGCGTATCCACCATCATGGAGCTGAAGTCGAGGACTTTCGCGGCTTTTACGTGCTCTTTCTCGGTGAGGTGGGCCAGTCGAGATCTTCTCTTGTTGGCCACGGGCCATGTACTCGTTACCTTTGGAGGAGGATTCTCCGTGGGAGGAGAGCCCAGCTCGTCGAAGGCTCGACTCATCTGCCGTCCTTTTACGCGCTTCGAGTTGCATGACTGCATGTAGCTGGCGTCTGTATTCCTCCTTCAGTAGCCAATGGTAGCCCATCAACATGTCCTGCGGGGAGTGATACATTGCAAATGTATCTATAACTTTTGATGTTCCATGCTCGGTTTTATCTACTTTCTTGTGTTTTGTTCCAACTTTGGAGTACTTTTCTTATGATTTCTTGGACTAACCTATTAACAAGAGCCACAGTGCCAGTTGCCTGTTTTCTGCTATTTTTGGTTCCAGGAAAGTCAGAAAATGAATATTCTCGGATTTGGACGAGACAAAAGCCAAAGTTCCTATTTTACCGGAAGACTCACGGAGCCAGTATACGAGACAGAGGAGGGCCAGGGCCTGGCCCCACCCCTAGGCGTGGGCTAGCCCTACCCGCGACACTAGGTGGTGTGGGACCCTCTGGCCTCCACTGACCTTGCCCTTTCGCCTATATAATCCTACCGAGGCAAAAACCCTAAAGAGTCAATCAGAAATCCATGAAAAGTTCCGCTGTGCCGCCGCCACCAAAGGGGAGATTCGGGGGACAGAAAGTCTCTGTTCTGGCACCCTGCCGGGACGGGGAAGTGCCCCCGGAGCCATCTCCATCGATCTCCACCACCATCTCCATTACCATTGCTGATTCCCATGATGAGGAGGGAGTAGTTCTCTCTCGAGGCTAAGGGTTATACCGGTAGCTATGTGTTCATCTCTCTCTCTATGCATGATCTTATTGAGATCATGAGCTTGTAATCTATAGATCTATTTTGCTACTCAAGTGCTTTAATGAATCTCTGCTCTCCTCATGTGTGTGAAAGTGACAGCGTGCTCACCATGGTGGCACTTAGGCTAGAGATTACAAATACTTGTTATGAGTTATATTTGGAGTTGGATGTCTGTATGAAATTGTGGTGTTTGTTGGACTCATCTAGTACTCAAGGTGACAGTGTGGGGTTTTCTAGATGGGAAAGGCTTACTTTGAGGTGTGCTGTTATAGCCCTACCATCGATTAGAGTGTCCAACCGGAGAGTAGTATCATAAAGAGAAGATATTTATATGAGAGAGTGTTCACTAGTGAAAGTATGATCCCTAGGCCTTGTTTCTAAGCATTTATACACCGTTTGCTATTAGATCTATTACATGTTTGCTTGCTTCCATCTTTATTTCAGTTTGCTTTTAGTCTCTTCCACACCACCAAGCTATTCTCTATCACCGTTACCACTTATAATTATCCATACCACTTGTATTTCACTATCTCTTCACCGAACTAGTGCACCTATACACCTGACAAGTGTATTGGGTGTGTTGGGGACACAAGAGACTTCTTGTATCTTGATTGCAGGATTGCTTGAGAGGGAATACCTTTGACCACTTCCTCCCTGAGTTCGATAAACCTTGGGTGATCCACTTAAGGGAAAACTTGCTGCTGTTCTACAAACCTCTGCACTTGGAGGCCCAACAACTGTCTACAAGAATAGAAGTGCGTAGACATCAAGCTATTTTCTGGCACCGTTGCCAGGGAGGTAAGGTAAAAGGTATTCACACCGGAGGATTTAAGAAGAAGAACCTCCCACGGCAAACGCCTATTTTCTGGTGCCGTTGCCGGGAGGTAAGGTAAAAGGTACTCACATCCTCCGGTGTGAGTGCTCGAAGTTATTTCCTTTAGATTCTGCAATTTTGTCTTTTTGATTCTTGTTTTCACTAGTTTGGCTTAATGGAAAACAACAAATTAGAGAGCTTTATAGTATTTATCTTGAGTTAGGACATGAAGTGTTTGAAAAGAAAATTAAAAAACCTATGGAACTTTATTTGCATGCTAATAGCAATGTTATTAGTATGAATTCTTTGGAAACCATTATTGCTAATGCTATGGAAAAGTCTAAGCTTGGGGAAGCTAGTTTTTATGAAAATGATCTTTTTAGTTCCCCAACTTTGGAAGATAGCTATTCTATTGCTTATGATGATACAAAACCTCCAATATATGATGATTACAATGATGAATATGATATTTTCAGGCCACCTACTATTGAGGAGGAAATTAATTATGACTATAATATGCCTCTTATATTTGATGATTATGGTGATGAGAATAATGATAGCTATTTTGTTGAATTTTCTCCCACTACGATTAATAAGAGTGACTATGTTTATGTGGGGAGTTTTAATTCTTTTATGCATGTGGCTCGTGATAAGAATGTTTTATGTGATAGTTATATTGTTAATTTTATTCATGATGCTACGGAAAGTTATTATGAGAGAGGGAAACATGGTTTTATGCATCTCAATAATATTAAGTTTCCCCTCTTTATGTTGAAAGTCTTGAAGTTGCACTTGTTTTGCTTTCCTATGTTTGTTGCTTTGTGCTTTCATGACTTGTTTCTTTACAATATTCCTATGCATAGGAAGTGGGTTAGACTTAAGTGTGCTTTGAATTTGTTTCTTGATGCTCTCTTTTACTTCAATTCATATTTCTTATGTGAGCATCTTCTCAAACTATCATGCCTAACTTAAAGGCGTTAAAGAAAAGTACTTATTGGGAGATAACCCAAAAGTTTTAGATGAGTCTTGGAAGTTATTACTTCTGTAATAACCACTCCTTATCCTTTTTATTTGCTTTTTGTGCCAAGAGTAACCTCTAATGAGAGAGAAGTAATGATTGGGAAAGTTGCTGTCCCGAAACAGATTTTTATGCTTCACCATAAAAATTCGTGAGAGAGCTCTGTATGTCGGATCGAGCTGTAATTTTTGTGCGTCTGCCCCAGGTTGTTATCTAACTTTCGTTAATTCAACACTTTTTGGTTTGAGCAACAGAATGTCTTCGAAAAAATTCGTATTTACCTGCTGGTCTGTTTTGACAGATTTCTGCCATTTTCTGCATTTGCTTCTTGTTGGTTCCTTCTTGAGTTCTTTTGGGGAATTGAGATTTTTGAGGGAAGTGCTACAGTAGCTAGTGTTCCTGAACCTTGAGACTTATTTATCTTAAGTGCACTAATGTTGGTAATGAAATTGTGTGAAGTTTTGTATGAAGGAAAAATTTCAGGTGTATGGAAGGAATGAGTAATGAGATGAAGAATGGAATAAAGCTCAAGATTGGGGATGCCATGCGTGTCACCCCAAGAAATATCCAAGAAGTACAAGCATCAAAGCTTGGGGATGCCCAAGGCATCCCCTTCTTCGTCAATAAAAATCTCAGGTTCCTTCCAAACACTTCATTTTTATTGTTTCATGCACAATTGTGTTGTTCTTGGAGTGTCTTTGTTTTTGTTTTTTGTTTTTGTTTGCTTGGTTTTATTAGTTTTCTTTAATAAATTGGTTGGACCCCCTCTTTCATACATTAGTTTTCAAATAAGTTTGGTTTGGACTGGAAAAGAGTAGGAAAAGTTCATGCTTAAGTGGTAAAAGGAGGTTGTTTTTGACTGTGGCCTATGCTTTGTCATGTCATGCTTGGTATTGTTTTGGCTTTATGCTTAGTGATTATTGCTGTAGCATGACTTATTATACAAAATTGATATTGCTTAATGTGCCTTGAAATAATCATGCATTGTTTTAGAATATTAAAGCATAGTATCGTGGTATTCTCCTTTAATGCTTTATTTGGGTTGACTTGGCGCATGCTCACACCATGTTAAGACTATCCCAAGTCACCATAGCCTCTATGATCATTTAGTTTTCGACTTGTAATATCACTTTATGATTTAATTAATGATGTTTTATCGCTTTGCATGATTATGGCCATTATTGCTCTCTTAGTTGGTCGCTCCCAGTCTTTTGGTAGCCTCCACAACAAAGTATGAGTTCCACTCATGCATCCAACTCCCTAAACCAAGTTATTCCAAAGAGTCCACCATACCTACCTACTAGCTTATGCTATTCCAAGTATATGCATGCTTTTGTTTACCTTCCAAATTAAACTTGTTATGAGAAAACTAGTGATTAAAGCTCTCACGAACTTGATGGCACAATTTAATTTACTTGCCCTTAATAAACTTGAACCATTGTGTCTTCTATGTTGTATATGCTTGCACTTATTTGTCGGGAATTAGCAGAACCATGCTTTCATGGGGAATGCTTTCAACATTGCACTTGGTACTTGTACCTAGTTGATATCATGCTCTTTTGTATATGGATGTCGTCGGTGTGAAATGAAAGGGGAGCTTGTAAGTCCATGGAGTTATGTATATGTGTTAGAGAAACGCATGGGCCGCTGGTCTAATCCATGCTGACATGGTGGAAACCTGCAGCGTAACCATAATGAGCTGTCTATGAAGCATTCTTCTTGTAAAAAAAGAGTCCTATATTTGAGAAAAAAAAGAGAAAAGAGAAAAAAAGAGATATTATGAAAAGAGGAAAGAGAGAAAAAACACCATATTCCCATGGTAAATAAGAAGATTGTTGAGATGCTCGTTGTCTGCTTGCCTTGTCATTTTGATATGGGGATTCTTCCGTATCATCGGGCAAGGGGTACCCTGTTGGCGGTTCTCTATGATACACATGTACTTACGATGACAAGAACTTACCGGTGACTAAACTTGAGTAGCATGAGGAGCAGCCCTCGTATACAAGGTACATGAGATTTCTGACTTATACTTCGTCAAGCATGTACACCATAGTTTGTTCACTTTAACATTAATCACTTCAAGATGCTTATGATAGGGGCAATGAGAGCTAAAAGCTATAAGTACCATAATTTTTGGGAGCTCTTTATGAGACTTGAATCCCTACTTCCTTTTACAAAGGCCTTTCTTCCACCATTATATTGAGTCTCCACCTTCTATCTTTATGCACCTACTTTGAGAGCATAGTGGCCATTCTTAGTTCTATGTGCATTGTCCCAAGACTAGTTGATTGATGCATAACTTGATATTGCTTGTTTTAAACTATATGTATCTAGTCACTCTTATGAACTTTGAAGGTGTCCTATGCAATTATGTTTGCTACTCTATGAGGGACAAGCTGAATACTATTATGCCATGTTTTCTTTATGTGAAACAAACAAATGTCTTGCAAAGCATTGTTATTCATGAATCTTTTGTTTGTGCGTTTTCATGTTGCATCATAGTTTCTTTGTCTTATTGCTAGAACTTTGTCTTTCATGTTATGATTGAAGTACTATGATCCCAGCTTTGAATGTTTTGCAAATACTTTGATCAAGTCTTTGATGGTGCATGTCACCTCAAAAATTATTCTTTCTTTTTATCACTTACCTACTCGAGGACGAGCAGGAGTTAAGCTTGGGGATGTTGATACATTGCAAATGTATCTATAATTTTTGATGTTCCATGCTTGGTTTTATCTACTTTCTTGTGTTTTGTTCCAACTTTGGAGTACTTTTATTATGATTTCTTGGACTAACCTATTAACAAGAGCCACAGTGCCAGTTGCCTGTTTTCTGCTCTTTTTGGTTCCAGGAAAGTCAGAAAATCAATATTCTCGGAATTGGACGGGACAAAAGCCAAAGTTCCTATTTTACCGGAAGACTCACGGAGCCAGAATACGAGATGGAGGAGGGCCAGGGCCTGGCCACACCCCCCAGGCGCGGGCTAGCCCTACCCACGCCACCAGGTGGTGTGGACCCCTCTGGCCTCCACCGACCTTGCCCTTTCGCCTATATAATCCTCCAGAGGCAAAAACCCTAAAGCGTCAATCAGAAATCCACGAAAAGTTCCGCTGCGCCGCCGCCACCGAAGGGGAGATCCGGGGGACAGAAAGTCTCTGTTCTGGCACCCTGCCGGGATGGGGAAGTGCCCCCGGAGCCATCTCCATCGATCTCCACCACCATCTCCATCACCGTTGCTGATTCCCATGATGAAGAGGGAGTAGTTCTCTCTCGAGGCTAAGGGTTCTACCGGTAGCTATGTGTTCATCTCTCTCTCTATGCATGATCTTATTGAGATCATGAGCTTGTAAGCTATAGATCTATTTTGCTACTCAAGTGCTTTAATGAATCTTTGCTCTCCTCATGTGTGTGAAAGTGACAGCGTGCTCACCATGGTGGCACTTAGGCTAGAGATTACAAATACTTGTTATGAGTTATATTTGGAGTTGGATGTCTTTATGAAATTGTGGTGTTTGTTGGACTCATCTAGTACTCAAGGTGACAGTGTGGGGTTTTCTAGATGGGAAAGGCTTACTTTGAGGTGTGGTGTTATAGCCCTACCATCAATTAGAGTGTCCAACCAGAGAGTAGTTAAGAGTAGTATCATAAAGAGAAGATATTTATATGAGAGAGTGTTCACTAGTGAAAGTATGATCCCTAGGCCTTGTTTCTAAGCATTGATACACCGTTTGCTATTAGATCTATTACATGTTTGCTTGCTTCCATCTTTATTTCAGTTTGCTTTTAGTCTCTTCCACGCCACCAAGCTATTCTCTATCACCGTTACCACTTATAATTATCCATACCACTTGTATTTCACTATCTCTTCACCGAACTAGTGCACCTATACACCTGACAAGTGTATTGGGTGTGTTGGGGACACAAGAGACTTCTTGTATCTTGATTGCAGGATTGCTTGAGAGGGAATACCTTTGACCACTTCCTCCCTGAGTTCGATAAACCTTGGGTGATCCACTTAAGGGAAAACTTGCTGCTGTTCTACAAACCTCTGCACTTGGAGGCCCAACAACTGTCTACAAGAATAGAAGTTCGTAGACATTAGGGAGTCGAAGGGCAGAGGATTGCCTTGTAGGGCTTCTCGACAACGGGCCCACTCGTTGTTGTTGAGCCTGATCACCACGCGCTCTCCGGTATGTTCTTTCACAATGGTTGGCGGTTCTCCTCCCGCTCCATTGTTGACTGGCGCGCTGTTGCCACCGTTGGTGGGGCCACCGTTGGGTGGACCGCCGTTGGGTATGCCACCGTTTGGTGTCCCGGTGCCAGATCCGTTGCCAGTGTTATCGTGATTGGCGGTAGTGTCGCCCGCGTTGATGACTGCGCACATGAAGTGATTGGGGAAGCTGTTGCTCCCACAACTTTCACATCCAGAGCCGTAAGCTCCATCTTCTGCGGCTAGGTCACCCAGATCCGATCCGCGACTGCTGTCGCTATCTGTGCTCCCGGCTATTGCCGAGGTGTTGAGCTCGCTGAGGGTGCCGATTGGCAGAGGGAACCACGATGCCGGAGCAATCAATGGTGTTGTCGGCTGGTCAGGCATGCGAAGCATGCCTAACTGGCCCACTTGGAAGCGGAAGCTCCCGATCACCAGTCTGATCCCGTCGCCTACGGACTCAAAATCCGAGCGAGTGGCCGGCGTGTGGACAGTGAAGTTGAAAGCGCCGAAGAGCTAGCGAATCTCCACTGTTGTGGAGTTGTAGATCACAGTTGATGGGGCCGAAGAAGCCGCAACATCAGCACTCCCAATTCCCACAGACGGTGCCAATTGATGAGGGTTTAACTCGTCAATGCCCATTGTTATGGACTTGAGTTTTGGAGAAGGAAGGAGCACTGAAGGCATCAGTCGGCTAGCAAACAAGCACATAGGGACACAATTTTTACCCAGGTTTAGGCCTCGTAGAGGTCCCTACTCCTACTTGTCTTCTCTTGGAATTAACGAAGGAATCAAAGATTACAGGGGCATGTGGATGTAATCTGGTGAGAGTTGTGGAAACTAGGGTTGCATGTGTCCTCCTCGCCGCCCCTCCTAGGCTTTATATAGATAGGCCAGGTCTCGGGTAGCAGGTCGAGTCGCTTACATATTAGGGTTTTCCCTTTGAACTTTCTATCTTAAGCTTCTTCTTGTCTCGCAAGCAACCGAGAGTCCATGGGCCACTCGAATTCTCCACTGGGCCTTGGCAACACCGTGGGCTTCCGCCATATCTGGACCATATATACCAAACTCGAGTACCTGTAGGGTATAACCATGTCAGTATCTATTGAGACTTTGGCCGTTCTTGAATGTATTCGAGCCTTTTATCCATGTATTTGTTGGTCCCTTATTCGCTCTTGCTTGGTTTGTGATAGGGTATGTCGAGTGGTCGTTCGAGTGATCCTCGTGATCCTCCACCCACTGATGAAACCTTAGCGCAGCCGCGCTTAAAGGTGGATGAGTTGTCCTTGCTTTCGCGACTGTGCGATCGCGTTAAGCAACTGGAGCGTGAGTTCCCCATCCTCCGCGGTAGTGCGGATGTATGGAATTCGAAGGCGGAGAAGGCTACCGCCCATGAGAAGTATCTCTTGGAGGAGGTGGCCTAGCTGAGTGAGAAGTTCAAATGTTAGCTTTCTGCCCTCTTATCTTTTCTTTTAGTCAGCCGCGGCGATGCCTTGTCTTCATATTTTTCCCCTTTGCTTGGTGTAGTTGTTAGTGCTCGTCATCTGCAGGATGAGAAAGACCGGATTGCCATTCGAATGAACGACCTGACCTAGGAGCAGCTTTAGGCGAGTGGGTACTTTTGGGTGGACCATGATCATGCAATCGCACTTGCGACCCTGCAGGATCGTGCTTCTCGAGTACTTCACTTTTTGAAGAAGGCGCAGTCGTGCCTTAGGCATATCTATCAAACGATGTGCCTGCTGGACACCATCCCTTTAAGCCTATTGGCTCTTCTGGCGAAGTTTCAAGATCTAAGTGCGGTTCGCGAGTGTGTGCGGCAGTAGTTAGTGGCTGGTGCCAAGGGTGCTTTGTCGCTGGTGTGACTACACATGCCATATGTAGACATTGCAGCTGTTGCCGCTGGGCCGCCGACCCCGCCGGAAGGTATGACCTGGAACATGGTTCCGCATTACCAGGCAGTTGATCGCCCAGCAAAAGATATCGTCGATTTCTTCGAGAAGCAGACAAATGTTGTTCTGTTGGAGTAGTAGCATGACTTGAATCCTGCGCATAATTTTACAAGTGTTGTAAAGTTCGTATGAATACGTTGGATGTAATTAATACTCATTGATATGTGAAGAGCTTGCTAGCTTTTATATTTTGCGAGTGTATTTGTACTCTGCAGTTCCTTTTTGTTATCCTAACTTGTGTTATCTCATCGCCTTGCCAACCTGTCAGGTGCGTTCCAACTGGGTTGGTGTTTATCAAGGGTTCGATTGATGTTGTGTCAGCTACTCGGGATACTGCGATTTGTTCATAGAACGAGAGTGTAAAGGGTGGCGCAACCTGAGTGATGAAATTGTGAGAAAATAAGGGAAAACACAGGGTTTTGGCGCACTTAGCTTTATTTATTCGCGGAATAGTATGAGGTACAATGTGTGGCTAAGTAGCCTTATTTGTAATGTAGAAAAGAAACGACTAAGGGTAGAAATGACGCAGTTGCACCACGTTCCAAGGATTGGAGTATGCAACTCCTGTCTTGAGATCTTTAAGACGATAGGCGCGACCTGGGATTACTTCTGTAACCACATAGGGTCCTTCCCAAGGGGACTCGAGCTTGAGATGCCCTTGTTGCTTGAGTTGTAGGACCAGGTCTCCTTCGACAAAGGATCTTGGGCATAGCCTTCTACTGTGGTAGTTGCGGAGGCTTTGCTGGTAGATCGTTGATCTTTCCGCTACGATTTCTCGTGCCTCGTCAAAGGTCGACGGAGTCTTCGAGTGCAAGAGTTGACTCCTGCTCGCTGTAAGCGACCACCCGTGGGGCTTTGTAGCATACTTCTGTGGGTAGCACTGCCTCAGCACCGTGTACCATGAAGAACGGGGTATATCCCGTGGCACTGTTTGGAGTTGTGCATAAGCTCCAAAGTACGGATTGCAGCTCGTCTGGCCAGCATCCGGCGGCTTGTTCGAGTGGCCGGAGGAGTCGTTTCTTGATGCCACCGCATACGAGGCTGTTGGCCTTTTCAACTTGACCGTTGGTCTGCGGGTGAGCCACCGAGGTGTAGCTGATGTTGATTCCCAGGTTTTCGCAGAATTCCTGGAACTCCTTAGAGGTGAAGTTTGTCCCATTGTCCGTGATGATGTTGTGTGGGACTCCAAAGCTGTAGACAATGGACTCGAAGAGCTCGCTCCTGATTGGTTTTTCACCGGCATGGCCTCGATCTACTTGGTGAATTTGTCGACTGCAACCAAGAGGTATACGTAACCTCCTCGCGAGGATTTTGGGAGCTTGCCGACCATGTCGAGTCCCCATTGCGTGAAGAGCCAAGCCAATGGTATTGGCCAGAGTTCCACGCCAGGTGCATGCGGTTTGTCCGCGAATCGCTCGCAAGCGTTGCAGCACTGGACGATGTCCTTGGCATTGCGCATGGCCGTGGGCCAGTAGAATCCAGCTCGTAGAGCTTTGGCGATGAGGGTGCGACTGCCAGCATGGTGCCCGTAGGTCCCTTCATAGATGTCGAGGAGGATGGCCCTTCCGTCTCCGTTGGAGACGCACCGTTGGGGTACTCCTGTGATGCTACGCTTGTATAGTTTGTCGTTGATGACGTCGAATGCCTTGGATCATCGCGCAATGTGTCGCTCGTCAGTCGGGTCATCAGGAAGCCTCTTGTTGAGAAGATATGTGATGTAGGGTTGGCTCTAGGATGGCTCGATCATCATGACGCCCATTGGTCCTTCGAGTCCTGTGTCGAGCTCCAGATCGTCGAGTGCCATTGGCTCATTGGGTGGTGTAGCCCTCGAGTCCGTTGACGTGCTTGCTTTCTTCTCTGGAGCCTTTGGCTTGATGGAGTGTTCACAGATGCACTCGAGAAATACCCCAGGTGGTATGGGGGCGCAGGTGGAGGCAATGTTGGCGAGTGTGTCCGCCTCTTCGTTGCTTTCGTGGCCTGCGTGCTGCAGCTCATAGCCGTCAAAGTCTCCTTCGAGTGTGTCATAGAGGTCGCGATAGGCGATCATGTTGTCGCTCAGTGCGTCGTACTCATGCATCGTTTGGTTCGCCACCAGTTTGGAGTCGCCGTAGATGATGAGCCTCTTGGCATCGCAGGCTTTCGCCATCCGCATCCCATGGATTAGGGCCTCGTATTCAGCTTCATTGTTGGAGGCCGTGAACTGCATTCGCAGAATGTATTTCAGCTTATCTCCCTAGGGCGATGTCAGTATGACACCTGCGCCAGCTCCGTCCTTTCATTTGGACTCATCAAAGTGCATTGTTCAGAGATAGGACATATCTGGCTTTTCGGGGAGCTAGTTCTCCATCCAGTGCACGAGGAAATCAGGGAGGACCTACGACTTGATCACGTCGCGCTTTTCATATGTGATGTCTCGTAGAGACAGCTCGATTCCCCAAAGCATGACTCGCCCGGTGGCATCAGGGTTATTGAGGATATGCCCGAGCGAGGCGTCGTTGACAACCACGATTGGGTGCTCCTGGAATTAGTGGCACAGTCGCCTGGCTGTCATGAAGATGTCGTACGCCAGCTTCTGGTAGTGCGAATACCGCTGTTTTGTCGGCGTGAGCACCTCGCTGAGGTAGTAGACTGTGTGTTTGACCCCGTGGACCTTGTTTTCTTTGGCTCATTCCACCACGAGCACTGTGCTGACAACCTGGTTGATGGCGGAGATGTAGAGCAACAACGGCTCTTTTTCACGTGGAGTCACCAATACTGGCGAGGTGGATAGTAGGCGTTTGAGGTCTTCGAATGCTTCTTGCGCTTCGTCTGTCCACTCGAACTTGTCAGTTTTGCGGAGAAGTTGGTAGAAGGGCAGTGCCTTTTCGCCCATTCGACTGATGAATCGATTGAGCGCTACGATTCGCCCAGCTAACTATAGAACGCCTCTGACGTTCTTTGGCTTCTCCATGGCCAGTATGGCTTTAATTTTCTTCGGGTTTGCCTCGATCCCTCTCCCGGAGATGAGATACCCGAGTAGTTACCCAGATGGTACACCGAAGGCGCATTTGTCCGGATTGAGCTTGATCCGGTAGCGGTCTAGGTTGGCGAAGGTCTCGCATAGATCTTCGATTAGTGAGGCTTCCTCTTTTGTTTTGATGACGATGTCATCAACGTAGACTTGGATGTTGCGACCAAGTTGATTCTTGAGGCTCCTATATTTTTTAGCCTGAAGGGCATCGTGTTGTAGTAGAACACACCGAAGGGCATCGTAAATTCCATTTTTTCTTGGTTTTCCTCCTTCATTCGAATTTGATTGTAGCCTGAGTAGGCGTCGAGGAAGCAGAGACGTTCATGTTCCGTGGTGGAGTCGATGATTTGGTCGATTCGCGGCAGCGGGAAGTGATCCTTTGGGCAGTGCTTTTTCAGGGAGGTGAAGTCCACGCACATCCGCAGGATATCCGTGTCTTTTTTGGGAACCAGCACTGTATTAGCGAGCCAAGTGCTTTCCTTGTTCTCGCATATGAAGTTTGCGTCGAGGAGTCTGTTGATCTCCATTTTGACCGCTTTTGCTCTTGGTTCAGACAGTCACCATATTGTCTGCTTGACTGGCCTTGTGTCTGGATTTATGTTGAGTGCATGCTCGACGAATTCCCTAGGAACCCCTGGCATGTCCACTGGTCACCAGGCGAAGATTTCCCAGTGCTCATGGAGGAATTCGACGAGCACGAGTTCCTATGCGGAACTCAAGTTGTTTGCAATGAGGGTCGTTTTGGTCGGGTTCGCTGGGTGGATCTGGACTTTCTTCATGTGCACTGACGAGTCGAAGGACAGGTCGGGTGAACTTGGCCTGCTCAAGGGAGGCAGACTGTTGTCTGTCGACTCCTTCAATCTTGCGAGCTCCTCCTGCATGTCGAAGGACTAGGAGATTCTGTTGAATTCCCGGTCGCAGCTGTCGGACCTTTCGAAGCTTCCGTTGATTGTAATGACGCTGTTTGGAACTGGCATTTTCATTTGCAGGTAGGCGTAGTGCGGCACTACCATGAACCTAGCGAACGCCACACGTCCGAGGATGTAGTGGTATTGCGAAGGCCAATCGACGACCTCCAAGTCAATACACTCTCGCCGAAAGTTTTTTGGCGTGCCAAAGATGATGTCGAGGTTGATTTTTCCCAGGGGATATATGCCTTTCCCTGGGACGATGCCGTGGAACGTCGTGTCTAAAACTTCCAGACACGTCAGAGGTATCCTCATCGCCTACAAGGTACTTGCGAACATGAGGTTAATGCTGCTGCCGCCATCCATGAAGATGCGACTCATGTCAAAACCCCCAATCTACGCCTCAAGTACGAGGGGACAATGGCCTGGACGAGGAACTTGGCATGGGTGGTCACGCCTATTGAAGGTGATGCAGGAGTCGCTTCCACTAAGGTACTCATTGGAGGAAGGTGGAGAGTTTATCGCCAAGTTGAGTTGGCGAGTGATGGCCTTCTGCACCCAATTTGAGGGACACCCCTTTTGGATCATCCCCATGTTGCCCACGACTCGTGGGTATGGTTCGCCACCATGATCCTGGACCGGCGCGGCCGTGGGTGGTGGTGGTCCGGGCGGTGGTGGTCCGGGCGGTGGTGGAGGAGCTCCATGTGCCACGGCGCCGGGGGCGGCTCCATAGCCCCTGTTGACTGCGTCGCGATTCATCCAGGCTAGCCCTCGTGGAGTTTGCTAAACTCGTGAAAGTCCTTGAGAAGGTGGCTGGATTTTTTCTTGCCGTCGTGCTTGTCGATGTAGAAGTGCACGTTGCACGGCCTAGACAGTTTGTCCTTGGTGATTGTTGCGGGTGCCTCTTCATGAGTGCGGCGCTGCCACACCTGCGTGGTTTTCTCGGAGTCGCAGTATCCACCGCTACGATAGCCGCTATTGCGGTTGACGTCGCATTTTTCGGCGTAGCCGGCTGCGACCATGTTGACATCGTCGTGGTCATCGTAGATGCGCATTCGACGCTTGCCTCGACGGTCGCGTCTGCACCCGAGGTCGTCGTCATCGTCGGAGTAGGTGCGGTTTTTCACAGAATCCTCTCCGTCGGCCCACCGATTCGCAATTTCCATCAGGTGGTCAATTGTTTTGGGCTTAGTGTGCCCTAGCTCCTCCCTGAGCTCTATACGGCGGGTGCCACCGTTGAATGCGTCGATTGTGCGGTCCTCCACGATGTTTTCTGCGGAGTTCTTGATGATGGACCACCTCTGGATGTAGGAGCGCAGTGACTCACCAGACTTTTTCTAACAGCTTCTTAGTTCCTCGATTGATGCGGGCCTTTTGTAGGTGCCCTTGAAGTTGTGCACAAAGCTGTAGACTAGCTCTTCCTAGCTGTGAATGCATTTGCGCGGGAGGTTATTGAGCCACGCACGAGCGGCGCCCTGTAGCTGTAGTTGTAGGCATTGCATGGCCATGCTTCGACTCCCACTGTGTAGCCTGACGAAGGAGATGTGGTCCTCTAGCCTGATCTTTGGGTGTTGTAGGCCATCGAACTTTGGGTTCTCCGACGGGAGCTTGAACTCTTTAGGCATTCGTTTCTGCCTGATGGCTCTGCTGAAGCATCTAGCGCCACAGAGCTCAGTCTCATCCTCTTCTGAATCAGTCGAACAAGCGCGCCTTGCCTACATCTTGTAGACTTTGCGCTGCGTGAAGTCATTGTGCTCATCGTAGTCGCGATCCTGCCGCCATGAGCGGCGACACCGAGACAGATCATGACTGTCGTTGCTGGACGAGGGTGAGGAGTAGTATTTTGCCGGAGCCTTGCTTTTCTTCGGCTCCGGTATGGGTTCCTTGTCGAGAGCGGCTTCGACTAACCCCAAGCCCACGATCATATATCGGTGCATGGTGGCTCGTGGATCTCCAGCTAGCGGCTGGTTGTTGAGGAGGTACATGGTGGCCACCGTTATCGCGGCTTGCGGCGTCTTCGGGAGCACATTGCCCCACGTATCCGCCGTCATGGAGCTGAAGTCGAGGACTTTCGCGGCTTCTACACGCTCTTGCTTGGTGTGGTGGGCCAGTCGAGATCTTCTCTTGTTGGCCACATACTCGTTACCTTTGGAGGAGGATCCTCCATGGGAGGATAGTCTAGCTCGCCGAAGGCTCAACTCATCTGCCGCCCTTTTACACACTTCAAGTCGTGCGACTGCATGTAGCTGGCGTCTGTATTCCTCCTTCAGCAGCCAATGGTAGCCCATCAGCATGTCCCGCGGGGAGTCGAAGGGCAGAGGATTGCCTCATAGGGCTTCTCGACAATGGGCCCACTCGTTATCGTTGAGCCTGATCACTACGCGCTCTCCAGTGCTTTCGTTCACAATGGTTGGCGGTTCTCCTCCCGCTCCATTGTTGACGGGCGTGCTGTTGCCACCGTTGGTGGGGTCGCCGTTAGGTATGCCACCATTGGGTGGACCGCCATTGGGTATGCCACCATTTGGTGGCCCGGTGCCAGATTTGTTGCCAGTGTTATCGCGATTGGCGGTAGTGTCGCCCGCGTTGATGACTGTGCACATGAAGTGATAGGGGAAGCTGTTGCTCCGACAACTTTCAGATCCGGAGCCGTAAGCTCCATCTTCTGTGTCTAGGTCACCTAGATCAGATCCGCGACTGCTGTTCCGTGCTCCTGGTTGTTGCCGAGGTGTTGAGCTTGTTGAGGGTGCCGATTGGCGGAGGGAACCACGATGCTGGAGCAATCGATGGTGTTGTCGGCTGGTCAGGCATGCAAAGCGTACCTAACTGGCCCACTTGGAAGCAGAGTTCCCGAACACCAGGCTGATCCCGTCGCTATAGACTCGAAACCCGGGCGAGTGGCCGGCGTGTGGATGGTGAAGTAGAAAGCGCCAAAGAGCTAGCGAATCTCCGCTGTTGCGGAGTTGTAGGTCGCGGTTGATGGGGCCGAAGAAGCCGCAACATCAGCACTCCCAATTCCCACAGACAGCGTCAATTGATGAGGGTTTAACTCGTCAATGCCCATTGTTATGGACTTGGGTTTTGGAGAAGGAGGGAGCGCTGGAGGCATCAGTCGGCTAGCAAACAAGCACACATGGATGCAAGTTTTACCTAGGTTCAGGCCTCGTAGAGGTCCCTACTCCTGCTTGTCTGCTCTTGGAATTAACGAAGGAATCGAAGATTACAGGGGCACGCGGATGCAATATGGCGAGAGTTGTGGAAACTAGGGTTGCATGTGTCCTCCTCGCCGCCCCTCCTAGCCTTTATATAGATAGGCCAGGTCTCGGGTAGCAGGTCGAGTCGCTTACAGATTAGTGTTTTCCCTTTGAACTTTCTATCTTAAGCTTCTTCTTGTCTCGCAAGCAATCGAGAGTCCATGGGCCACTCGAATTCTCCACTGGGCCTTGGCAACACCGTGGGCTTCCGCCGTATCTGGACCATATATACCAAACTCGAGTACCTATAGGGTATACCCATGTCAACGCCACAACCTGTTCCAAACACGAGGTGTTGTCAAGAAAAGAGCTATATGGATCATTATTGATCGAGGGAGTTGTAATAATCTGGCTAGTATTGACATGGTAGAGAAGCTTGCTCTCCCAACTGTACAACGTACACATTTATACTACATCCAATGGTTTGAGAGTTCTCATAAGATCAAGGTAACAAGAATAGTATGCGTGCATTTTACTATTGGTACACATTCTGATTTTGTTGATTGTGATGTTGTGCCCATGCAAGCTTGTTCTTTGTTACTTAGTAGACCTTGGATATTTGATAGAGAATCTGTTCATAACGGTAAAACTAATCACTATTCTCTTATGCATGATGAGAAGAAAATTGGTCTCAAACCTATGACTCTTGAAATTTTTTAAAAGATGGTCTTGCTAGAGCTGGTAGAGCAAAAGCTGACAAAAAACACAAAAGTGAGAATCAGATTGTTGTTGCAGATTTTGTACCACCAAAGACCACTAAATCTGATTCTAAACATGCTACTGAAATTTGTTTGAAGGGTCCATGTATGCCTACAAATAAAATTGATATTACTGAACTAGATGTGAACAATACTAAATGTTATGCAATTGTCTGCAAAGAGGTTTTGTTTTAATTTGAAGATATGCCTCCCTCTTTGCCACCTGTTGTTACTAACCTTTCGCAAGAATATGATGACGCTTTTCCAGCTGAGATGTAACCAGGACTACCTCCTATTAGAGGAATTGAGCACCAAATTGATCTCATTCCTGGTGCCACGCTACCCAACCGCGTGCCATATAGAACCAATCCTGAGGAGACAAAGGAGATACAATGCCAAATTCAGGAACTACATCACAGAGATCACATTCGTGAGTCCCTTAACCCATGTGTTGTTCCTATTATTTTCATACCTAAGAAAGATGGTTCTTCGCGCATGTGTACTGATTGTAGAGCTATCAATAATATTACTATTCATTACCGTCATCCTATTCTATGTTTAGATGATATGCTTGATGAATTAAGTGGCTCTACCATGTTTTCTAAAGTTGATTTGCATAGTGGTTACCACCAGATTTGTATGAAATTGGGAGATGAATGGAAAATAGCATTTAAAACTAAGTTTGGTTTATATGAGTGGTTAGTAATGCCGTTTGGTTTAACTAATACACCTAGCACATTCATGAGATTAATGAACGAAGTTTTACGTGCTTTCATTGGACATTTTGTGGTAGTCTACTTTGATGATATTCTGATATATAGCAAATCTTTAGAGGATCATTTGGAATATTTGCATGTTGTTTTCAATGCTTTATGCGATGTACGTTTGTTTGGTAATCTTGAGAAGTGCACCTTTTGCACCGATTGAGTTGCGTTTCTTGGCTATGTTGTTACATCACAAGGTATTGAAGTGGATCTAGCCAAGATTGAAGTGATTGAGAATTGGCCACAGCCCAAGACGGTCACACAAGTGAGGAGTTTTCTTGGCCTTGCTAGTTTTTATAGGCGTTTTGTCAAAGATTTTGGATCAATTGTTGCGCCACTGAATGAGCTTACAAAGAAGGATGTTCCCTTTATTTGGGGCGATGCACAACAACGAGCCTTCATGATATTGAAAGATAAGTTAACACATGCTCCATTACTCCAACTTCCTGATTTTAATAAGACTTTTGAGCTTGTATGTGATGCTAGTGGAATCGGTTTGGGAGGTGTGTTATTACAAGAGGGAAAAATTGTTGCATATTTTAGTGAGAAATTGAGTGAGACTAATTTGAACTATTCTACTTATGATAAAGAATTATATGCGCTAGTTCGGACATTAGAAACTTGGCAACATTATTTATGGCCTAAAATATTTGTTATACATTCTGATCATGAATCTTTGAAGCATATCTGTAGCTAAGTTGAATCCTCGCCATGCAAAGTGGGTAAAATTCATTGAGTCTTTTCCTCATGTTACCAAACACAAAAAGGGTAAAGATAATGTTATTGCTGATGCTTTGTCTTGCCGTTATACTTTGTTATCTCAACTTGACTTCAAAATATTTGGATTGGAAACTATTAAGGAACAATATGTGCGTGATGTTGAATTTAAAGATGTGTTGCAGAATTGTAGAGATGGTAGAACATGGAACAAATTCGTCTTCAATGATGGATTTGTGTTCCGTGCTAACAAATTATGCATCCTAAATAGTTTCGTTTGTCTTTTGTTGTTACAGGAGGCGCATAGAGGAGGATTGATGGGTCACTTTGGTGTCAAGAAGACGAAGGATGTTCTTGATGCACACTTCTTTTGGCCATGCATGTGTCGAGATGTTGAGAGATTCATGGCACGCTGCCTCTTAATCCACATGGTTTATAAATGCCTCTTCCTGTTCCTAGTGTCCCTTGGGACGATATTTCTATAGACTTTGTTTTGGTATTGCCTCGTACACGAATGGGGAGGTATAGCATTTTTGTTGTTGTGGATCGGTTTTCTAAGATGGCACACTTTATTCCTTGTCACAAAACTGATGATGTTGTGCATATTGCTGATTTGTTCTTTTGTGAGATTGTTTGTTTATAGGGTGTGCCAAATACTATTGTTTCTGATCGAGATACTAAATTTCTTAGCCACTTATAGAGATGTTTATGGGCTAAGTTGGGGACTAAATTTTGTTTAGTGCTACATGTCATCCCCGAAATGATGGACAAACTGAAGTAGTTAATAGAACTTTGTCTAGTATGTTAAACTTGTGGGAAGAATGTTTACCTCATATTGAATTTGCTTATAATCATTCGCTGCATTCTAGCAGAAAGATGTGCCCATTTGAGATTGTGTATGGTTTTGTTCCTCGTGCACCTATTGATTTATTGCCATTACCTTCGTTGGTGCAAAATAATTTGGATGCTACACAACATGCTGAAATGATATTAAAATTACATGAGACTACTAAATATAACATAGAACACATGAATGCTAAGTATAAACTTGTTGGGGATAGAGGAAGGAAGCATGTTGTGTTTGATGTTGGTGATCTTGTTTGGTTACATTTGCGCAAAGATCGTTTTCTTTATTTGCGCAAGTCTAAGTTAATGCCACGTGCTGCTGGTCCTTTTAAGGTGGTAGAGAAAATAAATGATAATGCATATAAACTTAACCTGCCTAAAGATTTTGGTACGGTTAGTCCTACATTTAACATTGCAGATTTGAAGCCTTACTTTGGTGAGGAAGATGAGATTGCGCCGAGATGACTTCAATTCAAGAAGGGGAACATGATGAGGACATCGCATCTATTGATATAACCGCTATACCTACAACTACACAAATACAAGGACCTATCACTCGAGCTTGTGCCAAGCAACTTAACTATCAGATACTTTCATTTCTTGGAACTATTCCTTATATACATGAGAATATGATGCTGCCTAAATAAGATGTGTTTGTTACTCTTAGAAATTATGAACCTAGCATGGACGAGAGCGACAAGCATTGGAGCATGATCATGTATGGAGATGGCAGCAAGCATGTGAGGACTGAAGAGGATGCCACAAGTGGAGATTTCAGAAGTTTCAAGCCACCATAATGATGATTGAAGACTTGGACAAAATATTCAAGAATATTACCTCATAGATTTGTCAATAACTTAATATGGTGTTGCGTCACCTTTATTTTGGGCCATGCCCATGTTATTTTCGTAGGAATTTAAATAGCCACTTTTTAGAGTCGGTATTTGAGGGGAAAAGGCCTTCTAGGGTTGGATTCGGCTACCATGCCTATGGCTGGCCGAAACCCCACCTTTTCCTCCTTAAATACCCCCCATAGTCATCACTTTAGACTTGGATTTTGTTTAGACTAAAAGTTAGCCATCATTGCAACTTCACCAAGGCTTGAGTGTCGTAGAGACCTCCTATACTTCACACCTATTCAGGATCCCACCGATTTCAATATAGCTTTCATCTTTATCCGCAATATCTTGATTGCAATATTAGTTCTTACTTGTTCTCGATTTCGGGTAGGAATTAAGACCCTCGCTGGTCAGGCTGACCGTGCTTCTACAAGATCGATAACCTCTAGGAGATTGTCCTAGTGATTGCATTGGCACTCGTGCTCGCATGTGTAGTCGGATCGTCAAGCCCGAACTCCACCCAAATAGACTATCACTATCTCATCGAAAGGTCGGACACCTTTGCTCTATCACAAGCGCTCCTTCGCCATTTTGAGGACGAACTCGTCCTCATTGATGGGGACGGCCTAGTCCGTCCGCTCGAGCTTCGGCGCATGTTGCCTCGGTCTTGACAGCCGAAGGTGGCCGACTAGCAGCGATGACGCGCGGCCTTCATTGATGATGATGTCGCGTGATCTCGTCCGCGGTGGCGAGCGCGCCATCGACTCTGGCTCCCGCTTTTACTAGACGGAGCAACGTGGGGCGCGACGATAGGGCCAGCGTCAAGCCGGATGAATGCGACACCGAGGCCGAGGATGACGAAGAGAGGCAGCCCATCCTCCTTAGCGTCCATGTGGCCGCTCGGCGCCTGGCGGCCATCAGAGGCAACCACGGAGGATAACCCAGTTTAGGGTTGTCGCCGACGGTGATGTGCTCGAGGACAGCCGCCAGCGTACGACCTGGTGCACTCCACCATCGGCACCATCTTGCGGCGTTGTGCCACTTTGGCGGAGGTCCTCTTCCGCCATGGGCAGCCAATCCTTGGTTCCGGTGCTCGACGAAGAAGTTCTCCCAGTAAACGAGGTTGTCGGGGTCCTCGATGAGCTCAGGATCCTCCATTGTAGCGATGACCACCTGGATCTCCTTGACGATCTCGTTGTAGGCTGGCATCGACGACACGGGCATGCCACCCGAGTTGAGCTTCCAGGTCGGCAAGCACCGAAAGTCTGACGGCTCCAGGTATCCGGCACCATGGAGCAGCCGTGCCTCCCATGGATGTAGAGAACACCGGCCGAAGCCGTTCGCCACCACAGGGTCGCCAGGGTAGCGCTTGGCCATCACTGACGCTAAAATGCTCTTCTCGTTGCCGGAGAGAACTTGTTGGTTGGGGAATGGAGAGTGAAGATGTTGTGCTCTGGGAGATGGCGACTACCGGTATTGATAGCTGAAAGAGGAAAGGGTTGCAGAGGCGAGAGGGGTGTAGCGGCGTGAGCGAGAAAAGTGGAAATGGCAGGAAGACGGGCTGGCGGTGGTGCGCCATTATGGTGACGTGTGGCCAAGGATAAAGGGGTCGTTGCCCGACGGTTTGTCACGGGAGCCGAGGCGACGGGATGAGGATGACTCGATTTCACACGCTGACAGGGCAGGGCCACCAACGCGGGTTTTTTCCATGAGATTCGCTTGGTATGGTGTTCCCAAGCAGTTTCTAGCACCCCGAGTTCAGCCTAAGAACCCCAAATGTAAAATGGACCAAATATGGCGAAAGCTGCATGCCTGGAAATGCAGCTGGGCAAATTTTCACTGTCTGGACGAAAAAATTGGCCTGGGATGACCCTCCTGGGAATGCTACTAGAGATGATCTTTATAAAGATATATTCCCTCCATCTCAAAATAGATGTTGGAATTTTTTCCATCTAGATTTAGAAAAAAATTTGACATCTGTTTTGAGACGGGGAGAGTATAATAATGACAAGCCCAATGCAATGCCAACTAGCAAAATGTTGAAGCAAGAAAAAAAGGATGACATACCATATCGGGAACTTGGGTTTAGGAAATGTATGTTTGGAATCTATATGCTTGAATTTATCAAAGTTTTGGTTGCACGACATGAGAAACAAAATCACTTTCCAGGTTTTGCACCGATGAAATATTTTCTTTGAATGTAGTGAGAACCAATCCTTTTGATAAGTTTATATGTGATTCCTTCTTGCAAATGATACAATCCTTTTAAAGTTTTTTTTAAACGGGGATAGGGTCCGAAGACCCTAGAAGTTGCATATATTAACCAAGCGGTGAATACAAATTACATCAAAACCCCTACATACCAGGGGGAATATGGATAAGGACTGAACATTTACAAAGGAAACCCCAGAAAAGATTTGAAGAAAGCAGTCGGGTCCTCCAAGTTCATCACCGCATCTGACCAACGATTTGCGCCGCCATAGTGAGGACACCGGCACTGGAGACGAATCACTTGGTTCGATGTCGTGGCAAGAGCGGAAGAACTTCCTCTCTAGGAAGAAGAGGCTCGGAATTAGCCGAGCATAAAGTGGCTCTCTTTGCCGCGGATATCTTTGTCTCTCGCAAAGCTTGGGGTCTCCAGGAATTGCAGCTTGAGAAGGGAGAGGACAAGCCCGCTCTTCGACGATTCCCGGAGCAGGAGGAAGAGACCTAGGACGAGGAAGACCTACCACCGCCACGCCATCACCTCGATAGCTTGGAAGGGGAAGGGAGACCAAGCCTTGCTGCCTCCACTGCTCCACATGAACCACCCCACCACCGAAGGGCAACAAGCACTTCTAGATTCTAGGGCCACCGAGAAGTACCTCCACCTCTCCTCGCCGCCACGGCTAGCCAGATGCATTGATATCCCAGGGTAGAAGGAGTAACACTGTTCTTCCTCCTCGCCACCTCCGCCGACCATCAAGAACATCAGAGCACCATACCCGAGCACCAAGAAGTGGCCCACAACCACATATTTATTCAGGAAGACGGTGGATTCCCCCTCCATCACTGGCTCTGGCCATCGGAGGAGTAGCAAGGGAAGAAGAAGACCTAGAGCAGGCGAGATCTGGGTGCCGAGATCTCCCACTCGCCTCCAACTATCGGGCAAAGAGACCACTACCGGCACGCAGCCAACTAACCTAACTACTCTAACTACTCCGGCGCCCCCTGACGAAGGGTTAACTCATCAATGCCCATCGTTGATGGACTTAAGTTCAAGGAAGTGGGGAGCGCTGGAGGCATTGATTGGCTAGCAAACAGGGATACATGTGACAAAAGGTTTTACCCAGGTTCAGGCCTTGTAGAAGACCCTACTCCTGTTTGTCTGCTCTTGATTACGAGGTAGTCAAAAGTTACTAGGGTGCGCAGATGCAATCTGGCGAGGTGTATGTGAGGGTGTGGATTATCCTCCTTGCCACCCCTCCTAGCCTTTATATAGGGAGGCTAGGTCTCGGGATAACATGTGGAGTCGGTTACTGACATAGGTATGATCACTTGGGTACTTATGATTTGCTACCCACACCTGAAGGAAAGTTTACGGCCCATGAAGAGTCAAGATGATAGCTCGAAAGGAGAAAACGACAAAGGCTGTAGTTGTATTAGGAAATAAAAAAAGCACCGACATCGAGTTGGTATTGTAATCATGTATATGTAATCTATCCACATACAACTTTGAGACCTGGCCTATTATATATAGGATGGGAGAGGCTTAGGCGAGGATACCGAACAATCCCCCAGCGATTTTTAATAGTGCAACTCACCAAATATTCAGGCGAGTTTGACTCCATTGTTCTCCTGACATCGACGAAATCCCTAGCATTCTCTTCTCCTCAAAACCCTAAGTCCATAACCATGGGCATTACCAAGGTTACCCCTCGTCAATTGGCGCCGTCTGCGGGAAACTTGAATTTACTCGCAAACCACCTTAAGGTAACAATAATAACAAGAGGATATGCATTATGGCTGTGGTAGTAGGAGGGCTCTAAGAGAGGTTCTTTTCTCAAATAGTTTCTCTTGGAGATATAGCATCTACATATCTTTGTTGAAAAACTTTTGTACAACATTTTGGAAACCTTTTTGAAAAGTTTTGGAAGACGTTAGGACTAGGTCACCCATTTGCTTCTCCTTTATGGTCATCCCATGACCAAACTCCTTCCATCCCTTTCTGACCATCCCATGGTCAAAACAGGGATCCTTTTTGACCATCCCATGGTCAAAACATTTCCAAAGCCATTTCTTTTCTGAAATCCTTTTTGAAATCAAAACCAGCACCGCTCTACAGCAACCTTCCCAACCGTACATGACCGCGGACGCGGCTATTCGAATAGATTTACACTCTACAGAGGTTGTACACTTTACCCACATCATCCGGGTACACTACCCTGATCTTCACCGACCGTGGGCCGAGTAACCGATCAAGACCCTCCAGATGCCCACTCCAATATAAGTGCCTACCCTGTGAGTGTTATTCCCCTCAACACTGGGATGTCGGGTACCGAGGACCAACCGAAGCGCATATTGCACGTCCCACGTGTGCGCTTTCAATGAGGGGCTCATAGTAACGCGCGGAGGTCTGAAGACCCTTCGTTCCTTCTCCCGGTTGATGTCTCACATGGACTGTTGTCCAGAGAAGGCCCACCCTCCAGGGAGTTTCATCCCCTGTAGTAGTTGCGAGGCAGCTTTTACCAGAATAGACAAACATCAAATCCAACCCTATCCCATATCAGAGTAATGTGGTTGCACAGGGTTTAATTGTTCTAGCAAAACTGCAAAGAACCGGGTGCGTTTTTGTAAACCTTTTTCCTCCATCTTTCCTTCAGCATTTTGTAAAACAAAACCTTCTTCTTTTTCAACATCTCTTGGGAGGTCCCACCTCACCAAGGTTTTATCATAAAACATTTGGTAAAACTTTTTCCGGGGTCTTCCCATCCTCTAGCTTTGCTTCGGCTAAATCAGGGTCTCCAAAGGGGTAGGGTGGATATGCACAATCTACTCTACTAGGGACAATTAGGTATCACCAAGGGGATTGTACTTAATAGTACAGAAGTGTAATAGTTCGGAGGAGCCAAACCACTACCATATATATATCAACATATAGTAAAACAATGCAGTTTTAATAAATAGGAGATAAAACATGCATAAGTAAAATAGTAGGACAAGGCTTATGAGCAAGAAGGTGGCTTGCCTGATGATCAGAAATATGGCAATATGTCCCTGGACTTCTTCTTTAGATAACCCAGAATACCAATAGTAATAAGACCTCTTCTTCTCGGTGTCAATACAAGCGCAACTATCGTCGTCACCGAGTATACATGCAAGCAAACAAGACCACAATCAAACTAGGAATTCAAGCATCAAAACAATACAGCAAGAAAAACATACCACACATTACTCAATTCAGTAGGTTTTGAGAGGATTGGATTTAGGGGATTGAGATGGCCTTGGAGAAGGGATTGAACACCCCTTAGGGTTTATTGTCGAGGAGCTACCTAAGAGGGGGTTTTAGGACCAAGGACATATTATGTATGGTAACATTGTATAGAAATGACACCAACAGATAGGAGTTGCTAACATGAAACCAACAAAAGTGGTTTCACTAATTTATCACTTTTCTTTAATTTCTTATGAATATTCTAGTGATAAAATCTCTAGTTTTAGGAAATAATTCACCAGAAAATTTCTGGAGCTCTAAAAATTATTTCTTTGGATGGTTAGGTAATTCTTTCTGTACTTGTTCACCGAGAGTTGGAATCATGTCAAGATAATTATCAGAATGCCCTCAGGAAATTCCCAAAGGCAGTTCTGTAGACAATTTGTCTTTTTCACCAGGTTTAATCTACAGAAGCTTTTGAGGTGAATCCAAAGACACATTATAGGTATTTAGAATAACTTTCTGTAGAAATTGGAATCAACATTTTTGGAGTTTTATATATACCGTGATGATTTGTCTAGTGATAAAACTATATACAGAGATAATTAATTCACCAAAATTGAACATGGCCTCAATAAAATTTGATCTCCTGGATTTTGGTGGACCTTAGTGTACCTCATCACATGGAGTTGGAATTAGGTCACTTCAACCTTCTGTTTGGCCTAGAGAAATCACCTAAGGCAGAAACTAATAGTTTTTGCTATTTTTACTATAGACAAACTACTATTCACCTTGGCTTGGGATAAATGCTAGATGGTAGGCCTATGGGTATACCTTCAAAGGAACTTGGTTTAATCCATTTTGGAGATGTGTGGATCACTGAGGAATTTATTTAGTGTAAATTACACATTTTAGTATATTTAATTCCAGCAAAACACTAAGATAGATATTGGTATGAGACTAGCTCTGGGTGGTAGGGAATACTCCATAGAACGTATAAAATTTTTAGATCTGGTAATTTGAAGTTGATTTGCATTTTTGAAATGATTTAATATAAGGACCAACTTCTAGAGTTAAAGAGCTATTAAAAAGAAAAGAGAGAAAGGGGGCAGCGCTGGGCCGAGATCTGAGAGGCAGCTGGGCCGTGCGGCACAGGCCGGTCCAACAAGGACCGCGGCCACGGCGGGAGCGTCATTCAAATCGCTGACGGCGGGGCCTAGTCGTCAGCGGAACAGAGCGGGCGAAGGGGTATCGGGCACCGTCGGCCATTCGATCTAGTCAGGATCAACGGCCATGGGCCGTCTCCTACCTCGCACTAGCGACAGATGGGAGGAACCCTAGGGGTGGTGGCGCCAGAGTCAGGGAGGTCACCAGGGGCTCGGGGGAGGTTGGGGATGGTCCAGGGCGATGCGGCGCTCGACGACGGTCCCGACGATGGGCAGCGAGGTTGGTTTTTGCCGCCGGGATCTGGCTCGCGCAGGGATGCCCGAGAGCGACTCGTCGGAGCTCGATGGCGGCGATGGTAGGGGCAGTCCCTGGCCACCAAAACAACAGTGTCAGAGAGAGGGGGAGGAGGGGAGCACATCATGGTGGCATGCAGAGGGAGAGAGGCAGTGAGGAGGAATCCTAGCTCGAAAAGAGGGAGGAGGCCGAAGCTTTCTTCTTTCTGTCTCTCAAGCAGAACAGAGCAGGGGAGAGGGAGAGGAGGCTCTAGGAAGGTGGTTGTGTGGGGAGGCAAATGAGCTAGAGAGGGGGAGATGGGGTGGCCTCTGGCCTATTTAACCGAGAGGGAGGAGTCCATCATGGGCTTGGTTCATTGGGCATGGGAGGGAGGAGGGAAACCAGGGGGAGAGGATGTTTTGGGCGGGGAGGGTGGTATCTACTCGGGCTGCAGGCCAGAGAGGAGCAGAGACATCTATTGCAAGGCTTTGAGGGCAAGGAAAAGGAGGGGGTTGGCTTGTGTCTCCTTCCTGGACAAGCACTAGAGACAAGGGGTGTAAGTTGCTACCATGATGCTACAGTGTGGGCATGACCAGAGGAGGTGGAGTTGCTGTGGAGAAGTGCTGAGGAAGCTTTGATGGGGGTTGGAGGTAATTTGCTTAGTTTGCTAGAATTTGATCAGATGGTGCTTGTGAAGGAAGTTTAATAAATTGCATTGGACATGGTGGGGAGATGGTACTGATAGGTAGATGAGGTCAAGACATAGCTCTAGGAATTTATTGGGATTTTTCCGAAGATTTTTAGTTCACTAAAAATCCTTTATTCAGAAAGTGCAGAAGTAGTTTCTAGAAGCTCAGTTGATATTTTTACAATGGACCAGTAGGGTTTTTGATGTGAGAGGGTCCCAAATGTGAATACACACTTAGGTGAATTTTCCCAATATTTATTGAAGGATAAAAGTATTTAAAACAATTATTATTCCAATTCAGCCATTTAAGAAAATGGGCAAAAAGAAACAACAAAAATCTTCAAAAATATTTATTTTTGAAGTGGGAAGGTAGGGTATGATGTGTGGACCTCAATTGAGCCAAAAGTTGGGGAAGTGTTTTGGCGAAAACCAAATTTTCCTTTATGTAAGAAGTTTTGGAGATTTTAACTATTCAAGAGATTTAGTAGATTTGGAGCCCTAATAATGATGGATAATATTTGATAAACCTTGATGATCAAGGTAGATGATGTAGACAAGGTGTAGCAAGCATTTTCAACCTTGGGATTGGAGAATCCAAGTTGATTTTGGTGGAATACCCTAGATTAAGGATCTAGGGTGATGTTAATTTCATACCATCAAAACCATGTTGGGTCTTGGAGCTCAGAGCTCCCCTTGGGGAATGGGATAGATGGATGGATAGACCAAGTAATGTAGATCAAAAGGGTGTAGAGGTTTGAGCTTGATCCTGCTTGAGCTCACCAAGAAAGGCTTTCAAACTTTGAATAAAATAAGCCTGCCAAAGCAGATTATCAACTAGCCTTCAAAACCTCGTGGGTTTAAGTAGCACAAAGATCCACTTGGAACAAGTGAAGTAGATGTTGATATACCTATATGATTAGAACACAACCATGCAAAGATTTTGTCCATAGAAGGTTGGATGGTGGTGTGAGCTTCTATCAAAGTAGGCATGTTGACTAGATTTGCAGGAAAAGTTATTTTCTTGCCTACAAAACCATCAAGAACGAGTAGGTGGGAGGATGATCTAACCAAGCACAAGAGTGGGAATTGGTAGTCCTCAGGATGTTTAACAAGATGGTTTAGATGAATTTTCAAAAATTCCCAAGGGTTGAGAAAGGGAGGCATTCAAAAAGGTGATGTTGGAATTAGTTTTCTAGACTTAGCCAAATTTGGCAGATTTAGGATTTTGACTAGAGTAGAAGATGGGATGTTTTTGATGGGTTGCAAGGTACCCAAGCATCATCAAGTGGATGATGTTGAAGTGTATATTGAGTAGGGAGGATCCATGCTTGATACTGGTCTTCATTGAATTGGAAGCTTCTAGAAGGGATCACTTCAGAATTGATCTAGTTAAGGGTTTTAGATGATCACCTAGTGTCTCGAGATCAGATCCATCTTGTATTATTTCTTAGGGTTTGGTGATTTTTAAGTAACTTGATCCTAGAGGATGAGCTCCTAGAGTAGCTCATACTATCTCCTAAGCAGACAATTCAAGCAGCAGATCAAGGCAACTCATCTTTCAAACGAATCAACTACTACTAGGGTTACCATCAAACTTAGCTTGAGGTAAGGATGGGTATTTTGAATAGGTTGGAGTTTGAACAAGGTAAGGTCCTTGGTATCCCTACCAAGAGTAGAATTAAAGGCTTTAGAAGGAGGTTTTGGGAAACCTAGAGATAAGAATGGTTGAAGGTTCTGTCTTGAAAACATAAGGAGGTTATATTATATATATTCCTCCATAGTTTTGTTAGTAGAAGCTACTAGAATAGTTTTGGTTACATAAGCATCTTGGCTCATGTTTTGAAATTCCAGAACATTTGAGAATTTTGAAATTAAGCCAAGACTGTTTTGGGAAGTAGCTTTTGTAAACTAGTGTTAAGGGAAGGAGTATATCATCTAATACACCTTCATATGCATAAGCATATCCAAGCAACAAGCAACACTTCAGCATTAGACAAGAAAAAAGTTTTTGTTCCCCCTAATTTTTGCATTTTGGACAACTAATCAGGGTTGCTGAAATTGGGATGTTACAAATCACACCCTTTGGCACTGATTACATCAGAACCATTGGTGGAAAAGACCACACTTACAACGATACCAGCATCATCTGTCGGATCCTCAATGGAGGTCACGACAAAAATCAAGGCACCAGAGGAAAACAAGCAAAATAAGGCAGATCTGGGAGACCTTGATGGTCTTTACGACAATCTCTCCTTTGGATCAGAGTCCCCACTAACTCCACCACATGAAAGAAGCCCACCAAACTCTGAACCTGAGGAAAGCGGCGAAAGCATCGACTTCAGGATAAGGATGGTAGAAATCTACCTAGAATAGAAACTAATGGACTTCACTGATCCACCCAATAGTGTCTCCAGAAATTTAGATGACAAGGACAAGAGCCAATACATGACGTGCCATCAAGTGTGCATGGTCAACAGGAATACCTCGACACCACGCGATTCTAACGGTAACCCTATCCTTGATCCCAATGATATTTTATCAGATGACAATGTAGGAAACCACAACAATGAAGGAGACCACAGAAATGGGGGAGAAACAGCGAACAACCGCATAGTCCTAGGAGAAAGGGCAGAACTAAACGGGTGAAGAAAGGCGAACTCTTCGGCTACCAGCGGCGGCAAGGAAAAAGGCCAGAGAAGCAATTTTGGGTGCAGTTCCAATGACAGTTGATGCCTCACATGAAGATTTATTAGCATACCAATACTTTATTCACCACAATAAGAGAGCACTACTAAGGATGCAGAGGCAACTCGATGAAATAAAGAGGTTAGCCGACGAATCCAGCCTATGACAGGCACAACTAAGCTCTACCCGAAGGCTAGAAGCGTAACAGGAGGAGCACCGCCAGGAAGGGGAACATCTTGACTATAGAGCATCCCCAAAATAGAAAGGAATGCTTTGATCCGAGATCTTGATCTATCATTTATGACAGTAGATCAAGGAGGAAACATCAAAGCAAAAACAACTCAAGCAGCTATTGTGGCTGCACAAACATATCTGATCACAACTCAACCCACACCCGACGATCCTCGTGTGGCTCTCCACCATTCCGCCCTGATGAACCTCAGCATGGTAGGAGCAACTCTCGCACAAGCAGAACGAGGAATTACGCATCAACCCGGCAGATTCCCACGCTGTCGCAGCAGCCCTCGACAAGCGGAGCACACCCGACGATCGAGATCCCCACATCAGGAACATCTTTCAGGACTGGAGACGCGAAGTAACACAAGAGATGAAAACTGCAACCGAAGATACCAAGACAACAAAGATGACTATGAACTCTGTGGAGCCAGTTGCTTTACTCAGCGGATTCAGAAAACTTCAGTACCCAAAGATTTTAAACTTCCACATGACCACCAAAAATATGATGGACTCCAAGAATCCGAAGCTTGGCTGGCAGATTATTTGGCTACTATCAAATTACAGGGCGGCTCGACAGCCACCACAATGCAAACTTTACAATTGCACCTCACCGGCGCTGCAAGGTCATGGCTCAACCAACTGCCCGAAGATTCTATTAGTAGTTGGAACGATCTCGAAGATAAGTTCATCTGACACTTTCAGTCCACATTCAAATGACCCGCGTCTTTAGAGCAATTGCGAGAATGCAAACAAAAACCTGGAGAGTCAATAAGAGCATTTATCCAGCGATGGAACATCATCAAAAATACAGACGAATCCATATCCGGAGAAAGAGCCATTGATGATTTCAATGACGGCCTCCGTCGTCGAGAATTCATAGAAGAACTCGGTTGAGTTAAACCTAAGACAAAATCATAGTTAATGGACATAGCAAACCGCTGGGCTGATGGAGAAGACGCGTTGTACAACAAACGAACACGATCACCCGAAGAAGATAGAGATAAGCGCGGCAATGATAGGAGGCGACGAAACAATGACGGCAACACGGTACCAAGTTACGTCGTAGCTAATTTTTTGGGTGAAGGCAACAACATGAACAACGACTACAATAGCGGGCACCGCCGCAACAGGGATGAAGGCGGGGGAAGCCAGTCAACGCAGCGATATCAACCAAAAGCTCGGGACCCACCCATGTCCACAATACAAATATTGGAAGGGCCCTGCAACATGCACTTTTATGTTGACTCAGCGGGAAGAAGAGAATCCAATCACCTTATGAAAGACTGCTGAATGTTCTTAAAAATGCAAGAGCTATGCAATGCAAAAGCAATTGAAGCAGCAATACAAGGATATGCATCTACACATGGCACGTTAGCCATCGGTACGCCACCTCCGCCAGCAGGACAACCGCAAAACACAACTGAACAGAACACCGAATACCCTAGGCAAAGGGGGCAATGTCAATGATTCAAAAAGGGCGTCCATCCAATAGAATTCAGAAGCTAATCACATGACAAGTCGACAGGGCGGAGGTGGATCCACCAGCCACACCCGAGTATCTCCATTGGTCAGAGCAGGAAATCACATTCAACAGAGCTAATCACCCACATCGAGTACCAATACCGGGTCATTCGTCCTTGATAGTAGAAGCACGAATTGGCGGGTTCGACATGAGCAAGGTCTTCATGGATACATGAAGCAGCATAAACTTGATCTACGCCAAAACACTAAGGGAAATGAACTACCCCTTGACAAATTTGGCACCAACAGAAACATCCTTCCATGTAAAGCCGAAATTCCTTTAGGTAAAATTTTCCTTGACATTGTTTTTGGATCCAAAGAAAATTTTAGGCGGGAAAAACTCGAGTTCGAAGTCATGGACTAGCCATCGTAGTATCACGCGATACTGGGACACCCGGCTTTCGCACGATTTATGGCAGTCCTGCACTATGCATGCTTAGTCATGAAGATGACAGCACCAAAGGGAATCATAACAGTAAAAGGAAGTTTCACATGTTCCGACCATTGCGACAGAGAGTTCAACAAAATCTCCAAATATTTCGGGATGGCAACAAAGTTCGAGTAGCTTAAAAATACAACAACCGCAAAACCTCTAGCAGTACCACGTGTCAATCCCGACCAGGCCTTTGACACTGCGAAAGACACAAAAGAAGTACAGATCCATCCCACTAACCCAAAGAAGACAACATTTGTGGCCTCCAACCTTGGTACCGCATAGGAAAGCACGCTCATCGAGTTCCTCCGTGAGCACTAGGAAATCTTTGCATGACTACCTTCTGACATTCCGAGATATCCCAGGGAACTTGCTGAGCACGTTTTAAATTTAGATCCAAAAGCAAAACCGATAAAACAATCGCTTTGTCACTTTGCGGAACCCAAGAGCAAAGCTATTGGGAAAGAACTACATCGCCTCACTAACGCTAATTTCATAAAGGAACTGAAGAAAGTAGAATGGCTCGCAACCCAGTATGCGTCCTGAAGAAAAACACCAAAGAGCTGCGGATGTGCATCGAATTCACTGCATTAAATAAACATTGTCCAAAGGATCACTTCCCACTACGGCGAATCGATCAAATAAGATATGTTTATGACGTATCATTCTCCCCGAGTCATATATGCTATGTATAGCTGCATCCCTATAGGTTCGATTATCATGACCTCATCAATTTCTAGTTCTTCTTCAAGGGTCTCTTCTATGCTTGCACTGGCTGATGAAGCCCCCGAGTCTTTTCTCGGCTTATTATTTTTCTTGTCTTGGGAGCTATGACCTTGTAGACTCCTTTTGCTTTGATAGAACGCTTAGATATTTCTTCCCAAAAAACCCGGGGGGCACTGGTAAGCACAAGGACCCGATGTTGGCCAAATTGTCAGCTTCTTCATTACTTGCTCTTCATATGTGAGATACTTCATATCCATCCTGAGCTTCCATGATGTTGTAGAGATCTCGGTAAGCAATCATGTTGTCGCTGACAGCATCACACTTGTTCATTGCTTGTTGTGCTACAAGATTAGAATCACCAAAAAAATTAGGTGAGTTGCACCGCAATCTTTAGCCATCCGCATGCCGTGCAACAAGGCCTCCTATTCAGCTTCATTATTGGATGTGTTTGCAAAGCTCATTTGAAGTATATATCGCATCTTGTTGCCTTGTAGTGATATCAATATGACTCATGCTCCTGCTCCTTCCATTCTTTTTGATCCGTCAAAGTACATTGTCCAGGTGCTAGAAAGATCAGGTGGACCCGCACATTGCAGCTTAGTCCATTCTGTGACAAAGTCAAGCAGAACTTGTGATTTAATCGCTTTATGCTTCTCGTACGTGATGTCTCGAGGGGATAATTCGATGCCCCATAGAGAGACACACCCAGTTGCTTATGGATTGTTAAGGATATTCGGCAGAGGTGCTTCATTGACCACTATGATCGGATGTTCCAAAAAATAATGGCGTAACTTTCGTGTTGTCATAAATACTCCATACGCTAATTTTTGATAATGCGGGTACCTTTGTTAGGATGGCGAGAGAACCGCCCTCAAGAAATAAACTGGCCTCTGAACACCATGGGTTTTTCGTTCTTCGGGTTGCTCTATGACCAGTACCGAGCTAACCACCTGATTTGTGGCGGCAATATAAGGAAGTAGTGGCTCTTTTTCTCGTGGAGACACGATGATATGGGCGTCGAAAGTGTCTTTTTGAGGTCTTCAAAAGTGTGTTGAGCTTCTTCGGTCCATTCGAATTTATCTGACTTCCTCATTAGAGCATAGAATGGTAGTGCTTTTTCACCTAATCGAGCAATGAAGCGGCTAAGTGCTGCCACTCTCTCGGCAAACTATTGTACACCTTGTAGATTTGTTGGTTTTTTCATTGTCAAAATTGCCTGTGTTTTCAGCAAAACCGGTGAGATTGACAACCTCACTGTAAGTTGGGGGAAAAGTTATGTGGTTGTGTTCTGCAGGATTCCAAGTTGGAAACAACACCTCGGAGTTGTTTCCATGCTCCTACTGGTTCAATAACCTTGGTTTCATAACTAAGGGAAAACTTGTTGATGTGCTCATCATACCTTCCTCTTGGGGTTCCCCAACGAGCTCGATATATTTTGAGCCATCAAGCCTTTTTTCTGGCGCCGTTGCCGGGGAGTCAAGGACAGCTTCACAAGGGGAGTCCCTCACAACCAATCTCTTTACTTTCTGTTTTTTGTTTTGCTTAGTTTATTTCTGCTTTGTTTGCTTGTTTCTTTTATCAAAAACACACAAAAAATAGCTGTACTGGTTTGCTTCTTTATATTAAAAACACAAAAAATGAATACTCTTGAAAACACTAAGTTGTGTGTCTTCACTAGCACCAACAACAATGATTTCATGTGCACACCTATTGCTCCACCTATTCCTGAAGCTACTTTCTTTGAAATTAAACCTGCTTTGCTGAATCTTGTCATGAAAGAACAATTTTCTGGTGTTGGTACTGAAGATGTTGTTGCTCACCTTAATAACTTTGTTGAACTTTGTGAGATGCAAAAACATAGGGATATAGATGGAGATATTATTAATCTTAAATTTTTTCCTTTCTCTTTGAGAGGAAAAGCTAAAGAATGGTTGCTATCCCTAACTAGAAATAGTATTGATTCTTGGACTAAATGCAAAGATGCTTTCATTGGAGAATACTATCCTCCTGCTAAGATTATATCTATGAGAAGTGAAATAATGAAATTTAAACAATCTGATAATGAACATGTTTCTCAAGCTTGGGAAAGAATGAAATCTTTGGTAAAGAATTGTCCCACTCATGGACTGACTGCTTGGATGATTATCCAAACCTTTTATGCAGGGCTGAATAATTCTTCAAGAAACCTGCTGGATTCTACTGCTGGAGGTACCTTTATGACCATTACTTTGGGTGCTGCAACAAAGCTCCTTGATAATATGATGGTTAGCTATTCTGAATGGCATACTGAGAGAGCTCCACAAGGTAAGAAGGTAAATTCTGTTGAAGAAACCTCATCCTTGAGTGATAAAATTGATGTTATTATGTCTATGCTTGTTAATGGGAAAGCTCATATTGATCCAAATCAGGTTCCCTTAGCCTCTTTGATGCTCAAGAAGAGCAAGTTGATATGAACTTTATTTGAAATAATAATTTTAGCAACAATGCCTACACGAATAATTTTGGTAATAATAATTATAGGCCATATCCTCCCAATAATGGTAATGCTTATGGAAATTCCTACAACAATAATAGAAGTGCACCCTCTGAACTTGAAGTCATGCTTAAAGATTTATTAGTAAACAAACTGCTTCCAATAAAAATATTGAGGAAAAACTTTCTAATGCTGAAAGAAATATATCATCTTTGTCTGAAGCACAATCCTCTTTGATTAATAAAATGGCTGCTAAACCTGAAACCATAGAAAATCCCTTTGCTGCTACTAATGCCATACAAGTTAGAATTGATGAAAATGTTAGACTGTTAGCTGAATTACATGCTAAGTGGGAAAGAGAAGATGAAATTGCTAGAAATAGTAGTATTTGTACTATCGCCACAACTAATGTTGATGCTAGCAAACCATGTGAAGTCCCCATTCCTTCTGCAACAATGCCTAAAACCAATGGAACCTTTTCCAATAAAAATGCTGAAATTCTTTGAAATATGGGAAACAATAGCTCTACTACCTTGGATGGTAATTTTATTTTGATATTGATGGTTGCAATATTTTTGAAGTAATTAAGTTCCTACAAAAGCTTGTTAAAAGTCCTAATGCTAGTGCTATGAATATGGCCTTTACAAAACACATTCGGCCTCCATAGCTCTTGCCTCCTTGATGGATTGATGCGCCTTAGCCATGTCTTCGTCCAGCTTAGCGCCTTGCTTTGCAATGCACTTAGCCTCCGCTAAGATTTCCGCACACTTCTCATCAAGCTCCGTAATGCTCCGGATATGGTCGATGGTGATTGGCTCAACGAGGAGTGTGCCGTAGATTTCTTCGTCAGCGGGGGTGGCTAGTGGGTTACCAGCTGCTAACATTGAAGGTGGCACCGGCGGTTGATTCGATTGTCGGGCCATATTGGGGGCCGTGGTAAGTTCCTGCGTTGGTGGCTGGCGAGTAACCGAAGGAGGCGGAGCCTTGGCCAGAGCCAGAGGCTCGGCGCCCTTTTTAGCTGTTGCTGCTCTGGTGACCGCTGGTGTGGGCGGAGCTCTCTCACGTTTTGTTCCTTCCCGTCTTCTTCGATCACGCTCCCAATGGTGACTAGCACCTGGTGGGAAGTGTTGGTCTTCTTGGCACGCTCCTCCTTCTCGATCTCCTGCTCCATCTCCCTCATAATAGCGTCGTATTCCTCCAAGTTAATGTCTGAGGCATCAGCATCCATATTGTCGACATAGAGCGCATCGAGGATGGAGATGGATTTAGCCTCGGCGTTGGCGATGGAAGATGTTGAGGGTGATGGAGGCAGACAATTGTTGTTGTTACTTCCTACGACTTCGATGGTGATCGCTGCCTTAGCTTCTTCATTGGCGTTCGCGTATTCGTTGACGATGGCAACCATCTCACCAAGGGTGAGAGGGCCTGTGGCCTGCCGCCTTCAGAGGGTATGTCGGAGGAGGGTTCCACGTGTGAGCCCTTCCACAAAGTGGTACACAAGCTCGTTGGCATGGTCGCCCTCTAGGGTTTCCCGCACCCTCATCCATCTAGCAAGGTATTCGTGGGGAGATTCTCCATCCCTTTGAACGCATCTGGCCAGATTGAAGATGGTGACGACACTGACAAAGTGTGACCTGCGCATCTCTAATGCTCGGGGAAGCCAAGCGGATTTGCGGGGTCCTTCCACCTTTATATCCTGCACATGAGCGGTTTGGGTGGGCCTTGAAATTTCCTGATCCGAGCCACCATACTCCAAAGATAGGTATGGCCCAGATCCTTCCGTGAACGTCCCCTGCTCATAGGCGGTCCGTGCGGGGCTTGACGAGTTTCCGACTTCCTGGGAGTTAGGACCCGAGTCAGTTTCGCCGATGAAGATGTGGATGTCTCTGAAGGGGATGACGGAGCAGCATGAGGGGTTTGTTTTTGCCGTCACCCAAAATTCATCTTGGGGGACGATCGGGACGTTGTCAGAGAAGAGAACATGGCCAATCGCTATGGTGTCGTCGATTCCCGCGAAGAGATTGGACCTCGCCCGGTGTAGAGCTCGAAGCGCCTCTTGCCCCATGGTGGGTGCCAACTGTCGTGGTATTGCCGACGAGTACGCCATGGAGGGGTCCTCATAGTGCCGTATTTAGAGATGTGGGGTAAGGCGGAGAGTTGGCGGGTATGAGGTAACACAGCTTACCCAGGTTCAAGTCCCACAATGGTGGCAGAACTCTTCGCTTGCTATAATCACTATAATGGCAATACGCCGAGTTACAGAGATAGGTTCGTTGGGCCAGGTGTTGCGCGTTGTATGCTGCAATCAGAGAAGTTGTGCCCTAAAGGTTCCCGCAGGCCGGCTTATAAAGGCGCCAAGACCTAGGGTTTATAGGGAAAGGTCCTTGCCGGACAAGGTAAAGAGTCCTACACCTACACGAACTAGTCTTCCGTGTCTTGTACTCTAAGGCTCCGAGTATGTCGGTGACTCCTGCGTAGCCTTCCTTTATCCGGCATGGGCCTCCCTTCAGGATCCGTCTAACTAGGCCGCCCAACAGGCCATAGGCCTTGCTACCAACTATGGGCCACCCGGGTTAGGAGGATTGGTGACATGCTATGAGGATACCCATATAGCATATCCCCAACAGTAGCCCCCGGAGGACTTTGAAATCTTGCACCGTCTTGCTCGTTGATCTCTGAATATCCCGTCTAAGTGATGCCGGCAATCCGTCAAGCAATATCTCAAAGGTCTCCCAAAGAACCCTGCAATCCTCTCCGGCTTCGCAATGTAGCCGGAGATTCCTTGAGTCTTTGTTTCCAGAGTCGGACGATCTCCGTCTTCGATGGAATCTTCGAACATGACCCTTCACTAACACTGTCAGGAGGATGACGTAGGGTATAGCCTACGCTACCTCGAAACTCACAGAAGCAAAGAATTAATCATTAGCTATTTTTCACGCGCGCGAAATCCAAAACAGTGGAGCAGCAAAAGACGAAGGACGTGGCGAAATTACCGCGCACGTTCACTTCTATGTCGACAATGTTCCATCCATCAGATCCTTTTGCACGAATCTTGACGCGGGGCTTATATATTTCCACCGCAGTCAATTTATTTCTTTTTACCCGCATTCGCTCCCAGTCTTCGTCTTCCTCTAGCCGCACGGCCGTTTGAGCTCCTCTGGGAAAACCCTAACCAGAGCCCTTTCTTCCTCCACACACTCCTCGTCGTAATGGCCTCCAGCAGCTCTGCTCCTTCCACGGTGGCGATTCCCAAGGCTACAACGGAGCCATCCCAGGGGGTTATCGTTCCGCCGGAGGGGGTGGTCGTCCCCGTCTCCGCTGTGATGGAATCCGCCGGCGATGACCAAGAACGAGCGGCCGAAGTTGTTAAAGAGGAAAACGACTCCCATAAGGGGGTGTGGAGAGGTTCTGATCTCTCCACCGAAGATCTCCAAGAGCTAATCAACGAGGGGTACCTCCCCGCGACAAAGAAGTTTATCCGGCGGGCAGCACCGGCCGGCGAGGTGGTCCCTTCTCCCAAGCCGGAGAGAAGGTGTACCTCAAATCTCAGTTGGTACGTGGCGTAAGCCTGCCAGTCTCCGACTTTTTCCTGGATGTCCTTCGACACTTTCGGGTACTTCCCCACAACCTCTCTACCAACAACATCCTAGTCCTTAGCAACTTTGTAGCTTTGTGCGAAGGATATATAGGAATCAAACCTAGATTAGATCTTTGTATATTTCTTCACTGTCAAGAGAGAGTCCATAGAGTCCAAGGACGAACTGCGGATCTACGAAACTATTAGCTTCAAGATCTGGCCTAGTCGGCGCTTCCCCGACATCGTAGGGCATGAGTCTTGCAAGAACTGGCAGCGCACGTATCTCTACGGGCCAGATATCCCTCTGCCAGACCGTCTTGAGACCTACCCTGACTTCGTCGATGGAGCTGCCACCAAAGTGCCCGCATGGTGGACCCTAGCATCTCTTTCCTCCGATGATGAAGGCAATTGTGCCATAAGGCAAATCGAATGGCTCGTAGACAGAGGTCTAACAGGCTTGGTCCTTTCAATGTGCTGGTATGTTAGGCGGATCTAGCCTCTGCAGCACTACGCCGAGCTGATGTGCAAGTATAGCCAAGACAGGAGGGATCCCATGCGAATTTCATGGGATAACTTCTCTACTGACTCCATTAAGCTCCGGCTAAAGGACATCGTCAAAGTGAAGGACAATAAGCATGGCTTTGAGATCACTTTCGACATGTTCGATTGCGGCACATACCCAGAGGTAGCTTCTATTTCCTTTGTTGCTCGTTATATACTCTAAGGTTTTTCTGACTTGAGGTTGTGCATCTAACATTGACATGTATCCCAGCTGGCGACCTTGGCGGCAGATCAAATGGCCTCCCAGGTATATGATCCTAAGTTGAAGGATATCCAGGTGGTGTCCAACGATGACGCCTCCAAGGATCAACCAGCTCCGGCAGCGCGAAGGGAAGAGCTCCACCTCTAACGCTGTTGCCGAGGCCAAGAAGAGGAAATCAGAGAGTGTAGTCTCCAAACGTTCCACTTCCGCCTTAGAGGCGGAGAAGAAGAAGAAGAAGTCCACCGGCATTCCCCTCACCAAGGTTCCTGCCATGGAGTAAGTACTTTAATTCTCCGACTTGTGCTTTTTAGCCCATACTTTTTTCAACTCTTGTACTTATACTTTGTACGTTTTAGGAGGAAAGCTGGTGTTAGTTTGAAGCGATCCTCCAAAGATGTTGGAGGGTCAAAAAACATTCGTGACATGTTGACTAATACGTCCATTTTGCATCACTATTCTATGTCATAATTCACTATTATTCATTGATATATTTCATATTAAGAGATGATACTTATGTTATTTCATCTGTTTTTGCATGGTTGATGACTTTTGGAGCATGGACCGCTGCAGTCAGGATTCTGATGGAAAAGGTGTTGTTTGGAGGCAAAATTCGTGAAGATCAGAAACTCCGGGAAAATATACAGAAACTCCTATTTTTCCAGAAGACGAAGGATGCCAGAAGGAGGAGTGGAGATAGGCCACAGGGGGCCCACACCACCCCCTGGTGGGGGCCACCCTAGGTCGCGCCATCAGGTGATGTGGCAACCCTGGCCTACCTCTGGCTCTCCCCTCTGGCGTATATTATCCTCCCGAAACCCTAAGACTCAGGGAGTGACCACAGAAAGACTCCACTGCCTCTGCGGGATGGAAAACACCGAGAGAGAAAGATCTCTCCGGCAGACAGATTTCTGCAGGTGGAATTCCTTCTCGGAGAAGGGAGATCGTCGCATCAACACCACCATCAAGCTGGACTTCATCGGGATCATCATCATCATCACCACCATCATCATCATCAGCACCATCATCACCATCTCCATACCGCTGTAACAATTGGGTTGAATCTTGCATAGTTCTTAGGGGAAACTTTCCCGGTGTTGATTACCCTTTGTAGTTGATGCTATTGAGTGAACCATTGAATTATTGTTAATGTTCAGACTGTTATACATCATTATTCCATCTCTGATCATGATCCATATGATGTCTTGTGAGTAGTTCGTTTTGTTCTTGAGGACATGGGAGAAGTCATGTTGTTAGTAGTGGAGTTGTGTTGAGAAAGATTCAATAGTTTGATATTTAAGTTGTGGTGTACTTCTTCTAGTGGTGTCATGTGAACGTCGACTACATGACACTTCACCTATATGGGCCTAGGGGGATGCATTGTGTATTTGGCTACTAATCGTAGGGGTTGCCGGAGTGACAGAAACATGAACCCCCGTTAGGAAACCATTGCACAAGGGACGTAAGGGTCTTAGAGTTTAAAGTTGTGGTTAGGTTTCTACCTTAATTACTTTCTTGTACTTACGAATGTTTGCAAGGGGTTTAATCACAAGTATGTATTAGTCCTAGGAAGGTCGGTACATTAGCACAGGTTCACGCACATAACACTTAGCAATCTAAAGAAGATTAATCAACTATATGAAGCGAAAGCACTTGACAGTCTTCCCATGTGTCCTCGAGAACGTTTGGCCATCTTAAGAAATACAACCGGCTTGTCCTTTGCTGCATAAAGGATTGGGCCACTTGCTGCATTTATTCCTACTGTCTTTTATTTACTCGTACTTTATTTACTTGCTTTATCAAAAACCCCTAAAAATCCGTTTGCTAAGTATTTGCAGAGAATTCCTGATCCATACCACTAGCCAGCACCTTCTGGTCCTTGTTGGGTTCGACACTCTTACTTATTGAAAATACTGCGATACACCCCCTATACTTGTGGGTCATCATTGACCAAGGGTCCGTCCGCCAAACCCTCTCCCGCCACTGCTCCCCCTACTCCTGTTGCCATTCCCTCCGCTGGTCCTACTGGGCCGTCATCTCCCATCATCCTTGAGACCTCCGCTATGGAGATAGATATCAATCCAAACCTTGATGTCTCAGGCTCTATCGAGGCAGGCGTTGCTCCCAGCTTCCAGGCGACGCAGGAGACCACCTCCTCTAAAGTGGCTGAAGCTCCGACTAAGGATGCCACCAAGAAGGGGAAGGAAGTGGAAGAGGTGGACGTGGAAGCTACGATTGAGGCGGGAGCCTTCGCGCCATCTACTGCCTTGAAGGTGCAGGAGGCAGCTAGGGCTTCATCCATGCCTCCGGCTTCGACCTCTCCATTGGTTGTGTCTCCTCTAACGTTGAGCCTAGATGATCTCATCAAGCAGGCCGACGCAATCTATAAGAATGCTCGGACCTTTCATGATTCCTATGCTCATCTGGCCAAAAATCTCAGGATCATTGCCATCGTAAGTTTTTTGAACTTCACTTGCTTTACTTTGTGTAGTATATCCCACTGTAGCCCCCTGAGCTCTTAGGCAGATAAGTCAATAGTTATTGGCCTGAGTGCTCCAGAGAACTTACGCATAGAACTTGTCTGTGTAGTCCCCGAGCGTTTAGTTGAAACTAAAAAGTTACGACTAGATGCTCTAGAGAAACTAGCTTACTTTAAAATCGTGTACTGTAGCCCCCCGCGTTTAGTTGAAACTTGAATAGTTCTGACTAGATGCTCTAGAGAAGCTAAGCATGCTTATATCATGTGCAGAATGAGAATAAACGGAGGATAGCCGCCAATGAGAGGTTTGCTGCTCTTCATAAGGAGATGGACCTTGAACATGGTAAAACCAAATTCCTGAAGGAACAGATCAAAAATAGCTAGAGTCTGTTTCCTACGACGGCTCCTTGCTTTCCCATTGAGTCATTTTTTCCATCTTCTGATAGAACTTTTTGATTTCCGTCTTACAGAAGCCATTGCTAAGGCCAAGAGCATCGTCGAGCAATCTAAGCATATCCAGGAGCTCGATGATGAAAACAAGATTCTGAAGAAGGACCTGGTCGAGGCTGTCAAGGGCCATGAGGCAACGATGAAGGCTATGCAAGAGTCTGCGGACGTCGAGATGCAGCACCTGAAGGATGAGATTGCACAACTCAAAGACCAGAACCAAGATGCTAAAGAGCAAAATGCTAGGAGTCTTGAGATGTTCAAGTCAGTCCAGAAGGAACGCGATGTCTTGGCGGAGACATGCATGCAAGCAGAAATGATCATCTTTCGTAACCTTTCTCCATCTTGGTCTTTTCTGTAAGTTGGACAACTATTTTACTTGTTTGTACTCATGGTCCTTGTGTTTTATGCAAACCGCAGCTCCCATTGGCTTAGCCAACTTGGGTGAGGGTGCTCCAAGTTACAAGGAACGCATGATTCTTGCCGGTAACTTCGTCAGCACCGCCATCACCCAAGCCAAGGAGATCGCTCAACCTCTGGGTATAAACATCAAGGCGGCAAACTCAGCAGCCAAGTTCGTGGAAATCCTGAGCCCCCGAGAAAGTCAAGGACTGGAAAGCCTCTTGCGTCCGGGATGGTGCAAGGATGACCCTATCCCTGGTCAAGGCGCACTATGATAGCACCGACATCGACCTGGTGACCTCCGGTTTTGCTAAGATAGACGAGGAAGGTCGAGAGATCAATAGCGATGCTATTTGGAATTCTCTCGCTGGCTTCGACACCAGGGTTGCCAAGATGGTTAAGGTGGATGTATTTGTGCCTGCCGAGATCCTGGATGATGATGTGACTTCGTCCGAGTCTAGCCCTTCTCCTTCTGAGTTTGACGATCTCTCTCGACCTGGCTCTCCTAATGATGCCACCACGAAGCCCCCTGCAGTAGAGCCATAAAAACAATATTTGTATTAAATGTGTTTCTGCAGAATGTATGTGGAAAAAACTTATGTTTGTCTAAGGCGGAAAACTTGTATTAAAGCTTCCTGCAACTTATCTGTTTCCAGCATGTGTATATATTTTTTAAGCAAGTGCTAGCTTATCCATTTTTTTGGTTTGTATGCTTGACCTTTCGTGAGACGGAAGACTCTCAGCACAGAACTATGCTCTCAGGTGATGATGCTTAATAGCACCGTCCAGAACCTAAGAACAAAATCGCTGGCTTTGAGTGTCGAAAATTCACTACTCCGGAATCCACGTAAAAACTTCAGAAAACGTGTAGACCAGAAAACTTAAGCTAACGCCCGTAGGCGGAATTTTCACAAGGGCAAATGCAACTTTGCGCATAAAGAGTTTATATGATCCAAAAATAAACAACTAAAGGAGGTAAAAGACACAGAGAATATGAGTGAACCAAATGCTTTGTTTCATTGATCATATAAGAAACTTATTACACAATATAAATGTGCTAAGTGTAAAAGGGACGTAGATGTGCTATGTTCCATGGCTGATCTGTCTTCGGGTAATCGTCATCGAAGTCACTCTGCTTGCGCTTGTGATTTTTTGGCCTATCTTTCAACTCACGAATATCGACAAGGTAATAGGAACCATTGAGCAATGCTTTGCTTATGACAAACGGTACTTCCCAAGGCGGGGATAATTTGTGTGATTTTTCTTCCTTGAGTCTAAGCACCAGATCCCCTTCTTTAAACGAGCGATTCTTTACACGGCAACTATGGTAGCCGCAGCTTCTGCTGGTAGATAGCAGATCTCTGGCATGCCAGCACGTGCTCTTCTTCAAGTAGGTCCACAAATAGCCGTCTGGATTCTTCAGCGTCATCTTCCTTGTAGGCGGAAACTCTTGGTGCATCATGGAGGATGTTGGATGGGAGAACTACTTCTGCTCCATAAACCATGAAGAAAGGAGTCAAGCCGGTAGATCTGTTAGGTGTTGTTCATAAACTCCACAAAACAGATGGCAGTTCCTCCGCCCAGGCTCCTGCTGCTCTACGCAGCGGTGCCTCTAAGCGTGGCTTGATTCCTTGCATAATTAGTCCATTGGCCCTTTCAACTTGTCCATTTGACTGCGGATGTGCCACATATGCTAGGTCAAGGCAGATGCCTTTCTCATGATAGTACTCCTCAACTTCCCTGAGAGATAAATTTCTGCCATTGTCGGTGATGATGCTATGTGGGAGACTAAATCTCACCACCAGATCCCGGACAAATTTTAGGGTTGTAGCCCCATCAAGCTTTCTAATGGGTTTAGCTTCAATCCATTTTGTGAATTTATCCACTGCTACTAGCAAGTGTGTGAATCCACAGGGTGCTGTCTGCAAAGGTCGCACCATGTCCAGCCGCCAGACTGCGAACGGCCAAGTTATTAGTATTGTTTGCAATTCTTCAGCTGGAACATTTGGTTGTCTTGCATAAACTGACACCCAAGGCATGTTTGTACCAACTTGTCGGTGTCCGCCTTGGCAATTATCCAGTAGAATCCTTGTCGAAAGGCCTTGGCCACCAACGATCGTGGAGCGGCATGATGCCCACAATCTTCGAGATGTATTTCTCTAAGGATTTCAATACCTTGTTGCCGGGAGACGCACCGTAGGAAGACTCCTGTGGTACTTCTTTTGTATAGCTTGCCATCAATGATGACATAACCTTTTGCTCTGCATACTATTTGTTGGCTTTCGACTTCGTCTGCGGACAAAGTTCCGTCTTGTAGATAATCCATGAACGGCTTCGTCCAAGCCAGAGATGTCACTATTACTGCGTTAACAAATGAGTCCCCTCTATCCGGGTTGTCGGGGTCCGCTCCTTTCATGGATGGAGTCCGTAAATGCTCCAGGAAAACGCCTGGCGGAATGGGTCGACGAGATGATCCAAGCTTTGACAACAGATCTGCTGCCTCATTATCCTCCCTCTTGACGTACTTGAATTCGTAGCCATCGAAGCACTTGGCTATTTCGTCTACTTCGTCTCGATATGACGCCATCATAGGGTTTCGTGCATTCCAGGTGCCAGCTACTTGCTGGGCAACCAAGTCGGAATCTCCACAGCAAACTATGCGCTTGATGCCAATATCCTTGGCCACGCGAAGTCCGTAAATGAGGGCCTCGTACTCCGCCATGTTATTTGTAGCGTTGAAGTGGATCTACATGACGTATTGCAACTTCTCTCATGTTGGTGATTGCAATAACACACCAGCCCCCGAGCCATTGAGTAACTTGGATCCGTCAAAGTGCATGACCCAATACTCTGGCTCTAGCACAGGAGTGTCTTCTGGCAGCTCTGTCCAATCTTCAAGAAAATCTGCCAATGCTTGTGATTTCATAGCGCCGCGTCACTTGTAGGTGATGTCGAAGGCGGCAAGTTCAATGCCCCACTTTGCCACTCTCCCTGTAGCATCACTGTTGTTGATGATATCGGACAGTGGATCTTTGCTCACTACTATGATAGGGTGCTCCTAGAAATAATGCCTTAGCTTACGCGAAGCAAGGAAAACTCCATAAGCTATCTTCTGGTAGTGCGGGTAACGCTGCTTGGATTTCATCAAGACCTCTCTCACATAGTAAACGGGTCGCTGAACTCCGTATTCGTGCATTGGTTCCTTGTGCTCCACCACGATGACGATGATGATTACTCGGTTGGTCGTTGCCATGTATACCAACATAGGCTCCCTTAGCACCGGTGCTGCAAGTATAGGTGGGGAGGAGAGTATTCTCTTCAACTCCTGAAGTGTTGCATCAGTCTCATCTGTCCATGTGAATTTGTCCGCCTTCTTGAGCAACTTATAGAGCGGCATAGCCTTCTCACCAAGTCGGCTGATGAACCGGCTTACTACTGCAATGCAGCATGTGAGCCTTTGTATGTCCTTCAGGCATGTCGGGTGCTTGATGTCGAGGATGGCCTTGATTTTCCCCGGGTTCACCTCGATTCCGCGATGCGAAACGATGAAACCCAACAGTTTGCCGAATGGTACCCCGAAGACACACTTCTTTGGGTTCAGCATCATGGTGTATTTCTGGAGATTGTCGAAGGTTTCCTGCAAGTCAGTGATAAGATCATTTGATTTCTTTGGCATTACCATGATGTCGTCCATGTAAGCATGTGCGTTGCGACCTATTTGGTCCTGCAGGCAACATTGCATCGTCTGCTGGTATGTAGCACCAACGTTTTTCAACCCAAAGGGCATCGTGACATAGCAATACGTGTCGTAGGGCGTGGTGAACGAAGTGGCCAATTGGTCCAACTTTCGCACCTGGATCTGGTGGTATCCTGAATAGGCATCGAGAAAACACAGAAGTTCTGAGCCATCCATCGAGTCAGTGACTTGTTCAATGCGAGGCAAAGCAAACGGATCCTTCGGACACGCTTTGTTCAAGCCGGTGTAATCAACGCACATTCTTAATTCATTGGTTCCCTTTTTGGGGACAAGTACAAGATTTGCCACCCATCGGGTGTGAATGACTTCTTGGATAAAGTCAGCCTTAAGTAACCTAGCTATTACCTTGCCTATAGCCCTTCGTCTTTCATCACCAAAGCATTGTAGAGGTTGTTTCACCAGTTTGGCATTAGGATCAATATTCAAGTTGTGCTTGGCAAGTTCCCTAGGTACACCTTTCATGTCGGCAGGTTTCCCGGAAAAGATGTCCCTATTCTCACGGAGGAGCTCGACGAGCGTGCTTTCCTATTTGGGATCCAGGTCCGTGCCAATGGCGGTGGTCTTGGAGGAATCACCTTCGACAAGCTCCACCTGCTTGGTCTTGATGGCGGCCTTGAAGGCGGGTTCAGCAGCAGTGATCTGCTTCTTCGAAGCCGGCATCTCCAAGGCATTGACCTGGTTCTAGATCTCCTTGAACTCCTCACCATAGAGGACTGCTTCGACGAAGGCAGCTTCGCTGAGCACGCACTCCTGTGCCTTGGTGAAGCTTCGTCAACGGTGATGACGCCATTTGGTCCGGGAATCTTGAGTTTGTTTTAGACAAAGCATGGCCTTGAGAGAAAGGAGTGGAAGATATCGCGTCTGAAGATGACGTGGTACACGCTCTTGAAAGGAACCACTTCAAAGGTCATGCGTTCTTGGAGGTAATTGTTTACATCGCCAAAAGCGACCGGAAGGGTGATGTAGCCTAGGGAATTTTCTTGTCGGCCAGGGACAACCCCATGGAACACAGTGTTGCTCTTCCTTAGTTGGGTCTCTGTCAAGTTCATCTTATGCAGTGTATCCATGTACATGATGTTGATGTTGCTTCCACTGTCCACGAGGCACTTGGTGAACTCCATGCCGTCAATCAAAGGGTTGATGACCATGGCATACTGGTTCTCTATTGGGATAAGTTCTAGATAATCCTTCCTGTCCCAAGTAATTGGAACTTCTGGCCACCTGACATACTGGGGAACCGGAGGGAGGGTAGCCATCAGTATCCTCAGAGAGGTTTTCTAGGCCTGGACGGTTGGGGTACCAAGGAAGGTGTGGTAACATGGAGCCTTCTTTTCGAAGGGATTTTCCCTTTATCCTCTCCCTTGTCAGAAGATTTTGGGTTCACGTCCTCATCCATATCACTTGATTCCTTGGGTTCTTCCTCCTTCTTCTTCCCTTTGCCCTTTCCATGGGGTTTGTTCTTCCAACTTCGCTTGTAGCCAGACTCAGGGTCCTCCTTGAGATCATTGACAAACTTGCACTGGCGATTGGTGTGGGTGGATTTGCCATTGGCGTCGAGATGGATGAAACACGGGCATATCATGGTACTCCTTGTATGTTTGGAGAATGCGGGGTGCTGAGGGTCTAGTGTCACTCCTCTGCTGGCCACTGCTAGTTCCCCGGCCACGTCCATGTTGTCCACCATTGCCTCTGCCAATGAATGTTGCGGCGACCATGTCGGCTACTTGCTTCTCTTCAGGCGGATTCTTCCGCTTGTTTTTGTTGTTCTTCTTGGCCTGGGTAGGGATTGCTATGGCCGGCAATAATCCACACGCGTCGTCATCAGCAGCGGCGAACTCGCTAGCCATGGAAATCATTGCATTGAGGTTGAGGTCATTGTTGTCTTGCATGCGCTTCAACGTATGCCGAAGCAAAGTTCCCTTCTCAATGAAGGCGGCCATAGCGGTCTGTTCGTGCACCCATGCACAAGAATTTTTCATATCCAGCTAGCAAGAAAGGTAGGCACGGGAGGTTTCATCCTTTTCCTGCACATACCACTGTACAGGGACGTTTGTACGTACCCTCGAAGTTTGTGGTGAACGCTTCATGCATGTCCAACCAATTGCATATTGATTTCTCTGGTAAGTCGTTGATCCATTGTCAGGCGGAGCCTGTCAGTATGAGTGGGAGGTACTTGATGGTGATGTTGGGGTTTCCCCCTGCGATGTGAATCGCTTCGCTGTAGTCCTGCAACAACGTTGCTGGCCTGGCGGTGCTATTGTAGGGCTTGATGGTCTTGTCTATCCGGAGGTCCTTGGGGTAGGTTGTGTCCCGTATGACTGGTCCAAAACAACGTGGCCCAAGGTATGGGAGCTCCCGAGCTTCTTGGATCTTGTCCAGCCGATTGTGCATCATATGGCTCTGGCTACTTCCCTTTTTCTTCATGGGGAGGAGAGTTGTGGCGCAATTTGTGAGATCCGCCATGACCTCCGCCATGATGGCTGCTAGGTGGCGATGGCGGTGGTGGAGGCGGTGGGTTAGCTCTCTTGATGTGCCCTTCCTGCGACTCCTCGCGCATGTTGCGGTTGCTTGTCGGATGTGGCAGTTCCTTGTGGGACCTGCTCCTGTGTCCGTCATGGCTATTGCACTCTCCAGCATGCCGAGGCTGTTCGCCCTGATCGCGTATAATGATACCAAGTTGAGGCTGTCTTGGAGGTGGCATGCTTGTTCGGTGGCATGACACTGGTTCCTCATGACGTCAGGATGGTGGTGGAGGTGGCAAGCAGTGGGGACGAGCCTTTTCTCCATGGTTAGAGGATATGGGGATAGCGCCAGTCCTGTTGCGTGCCTCCCTCCGCCTTCGCTTTGTAGAGCCTGTGCGCGATCCTTCGTCACGGGGAGATTTTGGCCATCTGCGGCTGTTTAGGGTTGACTGGCACAGCTCCGAGTTGGACCCAAGCCTTTGCGAGGCGGCCTTTTCATGTTCCTTGCATGCCTTAGCGACGAGGTCGTACACCTGAGCCACTGCTCCTGGCGACTTGTCCTGCTCCAGGAGGGTCTTAGCAACGGCGATGTTGAGAGAGGGAGTTGGCTTGGCATGCCTCCCCTCTAAATCTATGTAAGGGGTGGCCTTTGTCGACTTAGACCCGTCAAATCCCAAGCCTCGCCGAACATCAGGATCTTGGACGACATGAGCTGGTACCTTCTTTGCCTTATGCTTCAACATCAATTGCTTATATTCCGCCTCCATAGCTCTTGCCGCCTTGATGGATTGATGCGCCGTAGCCATGTCTTCGTCCAGCTTAGCGCCTTACTTTGCGATGCACTTGGCCTCCGCTAAGATTTCCGCACACTTCTCATCAAGCTCCGTAATGCTCCGGATATAGGCGACAGTGATTGGCTCAATGAGGAGTGCACCGTAGATTGCTTTGTCGGTGGGGGTGGCTAGTAGGTTGCCAGCTGCTGATGTTGACGGTGGCACTAGCGCTTGATTCGATTGTCGGGCCGTATTGGGGGTCATGCTAAGTTCCTGCGCTGGTGGCTGCCAGGTAACCAGAGAAGGCGGAGCCTTGGCCGGAGCCGGAGGCTCGGCGGCCTATTTAGCTGCTGCTGCTCTGGTGACCACTAGCGTGGGCGGAGCTCTCTCACGTTCCTGTTCCTGCCCGTCTTCTTCGATCACGCTCCCAATGGAGACTAGCACCTGGTGGGAAGTGTTGGTCTTCTCGGCGTGCTCCTCCTTCTCGATCTCCTGCTCGATCTCCCTCATAACAGCATCGTATTCCTCTGAGTTAACGTCCGAGCCACCGGCATCCATATTGATGTCGGCGTAGAGCGCATCGAGGACGGAGTCGGAGTTAGCCTCGGTGTTGGCGATGGCAGATGTTGAGGGTGATGGAGGCGGGCCGTTGTTGTTGTTACCTCCTACGACTTCGATGGTGATCGCCGCCTTGGCTTCTTCATTGGCGTCCACGTATTCATTGACGATGGCAACCATCTCACCAAGGGTGAGAGGGCCTACGGCCTGCCGCCTTCGGAGGTTATGTCGGAGGAGGGTTCCAGGTGTGAGCCCTTCCACGAAGTGGTACACGAGCTCGTCGGCGTGGTTGCCCTCTAGGGTTTCCCTCACCCTCATCCATCTGGCAAGGTATTCGCAGGGAGATTCTCCATCCCTTTGAACGCATCTGGCCAGATCGAAGATGGTGACGACGCTGACAAAGTGTGACATGCGCATCTCTAACGCTCGGGGAAGCCAAGCGGATTTGCGAGGTCCTTCCACCTTTATATCCTGCACAGGGGCGGTTTGGGTGGGCCTTGAAACCTCCTGATCCGAGCCACCATACTCCAAAGAGAGGTATGGCCCAGATCCTTCCGCGAACGTGTCCTGCTCATAGGTGGTCCATGCGGGGCTTGAAGATTTTCTGACTTCCTAGGAACTAGGACCCGAGTCAGTTTTGCTGATGAAGATGTGGATGTCTCCGAACGGGATGACAGAGCAGCGTGTGGGGTTCATTTTTGCCTCCACCCAAAATTCATCTTGGGGGACGATTGGGATGTTGCTGGACAAGAGAATGCGACCGATGGCTATGGTGTCGCCGATTCCTGCGAAGAGATTGGACCTCGCCTGGTGTAGAGCTCAAAGCGCCTCTTGCCCCACGGTGGGCGCCAACTGTCGTGGTATTGCCGACGAGTATGCCATGGAGGGGTCCTCACAGTGCATGTTTAGAGACATGGGGTAAGCCAGAGAGTTGGCGGGTACGAGGTAACACAGCTTACCTAAGGTTTAAGTCCCACAATGGTGGCGGAACTCTACTCCTGCTATAAATCACTATAATGGCAATACACCGAGTTGCAAAGATAGGTTTGATGTGTGAGGTGTTACGCATTGTACGCTGCAATCAGAGAAGTTGTGCCCTAAAGGCTCCTATAGGCCGGCTTATAAAGGCGCCAAGAGCTAGGGTTTACAGGCAAAGGTCCTTACTGGACAAGGTAAAGAGTCCTACACCTACACGAACTAGTCTTCCGTGTCTTGTACTCCAAGGCTCCGAGTATGTCGGTGACTCCTGCGTAGCCTTCCTTTATCCGGAATGGGCCTCCCTTCAGGATCCGTCTAACTGGGTCACCCAGCACGCCATAGGCCTTGCTACCAACTATGGGCCAGCCGGGTGAGGCGGATTGGTGATATGCTATGAGGATAGCCATATAGCATATCCCCAACACCTATGTCCCCGTTGATTTCTATGTTTTGGATGTTGAATGCAATGCTTCTTGTCCTATTATTTTGGGAAGACCTTTTCTTAGAACTGTTGGTGCCATTATTGATATGAAAGAAGGGACCATTAAATATCAATTCCCACTCAAGAAAGCTATAGAACACTTCCCTAAGAAGAGAGAAAATTCCTTTTGTCTCTCCTATTAAAACAAAATTTGCTCTTAATGCTTCTTCATTTGAGAATACTTGATTCTTGCTTCTTATGCCTAGCTCAAAGGCGTTAAAGAAAAGCACTTGTTGGGAGATAACCCAAATTTTTAGTTAATAAATTTTTCTTTTGTTGAGTCTTGGAAGTTATTGCCTCTGTAATAACCTCTCCTTATCATTTTTGTGTGGTTTTTGTGCCAAGGAATAACCTCTAATAAGAGAGAAATAATGCTTGGGAAAGTTGCTGTCCCGAAACATATTTTTGTGCTTCACTGTGAATATTTGTGAAAAATCTCTGTACATCGGATTGAGTTGTAATTTTTTATGCTTTTGCCCCTGGTTGTTATCTAACTTTCGTTAGTTTAACACTTTTCGATTTGAGCAACAGAAGGTCTTCGAAAAATTGGTTTTTACCTGCTGGTCTGTTTTGATAGATTTCTGCCATTATTTGCATTTGCCTCTTAATATCTTTCTCTTTGAGTTCTCTTTGATCACTTGAACTTTTAAAAGGAATTGCTACATTAGCTTGTGTTTTAATGGAAGTTTTACTTGTGTTGAAACTGAACCTAAAGACTTATTATCTTAAGTACACTAATGTTGCTAATGAAGATTGTGTAAAGTTTTGTATGAAGGAAATTTTAAAGTGTAGCGAAGAATAATGTGATAAGATGAAGTATGGACAAAATATCAAGCTTGGAGATGCCACCCGTGTCACCCCAAGAAATATTCAAGAAGTACAAGCGTCAAAGCTTGGGGATGCCCAAGGCATCCCCTTCTTCATCAATAAAAATCTCAGGTTTTCTTCCAAACACTTCATTTTTATTGTTTCATGCACAATTGTGTTGTTCTTGGAGTGTATTCATTTTTGTTTTTAGTTTTGGTTTGCTTAGTTTGCTTAAATAAATTGGTTGGACCCCCGCATTCATACATAGTTTCAAATAAGTTGATTTGGATTGGAAAAGAGTAGGAAAGTTCATGCCTATAAGTGGCACAAAAAGGAGCTTGTTTTGACTGTGGCCTAGACTCTATCATGTCATGTTTGATATTTCTATGACTTTATGCTTAGTGATTATTGTTGTAGCATGACAAACAATTGAGATTGCTTAATGTGCCTTGAAAGAATCATGCGTTGTTTTAGCATATAAAAGCATAATATTGTGGTATTCTCCTTTGATGCTTTATTTGGGTTGACTTGGCGCATGCTCACACCATGTTAAGACTATACCAAGTCACCATAGACTCTATGATCATTTAGTTTTCAACTTGTAATATCACTTTATGCTTTAATTAATAATATTTTGTCGCTTTGCATGATTACGGTCATTATTGCTCTCTTGGTTGGTCGCTCCTAGTCTTTTGCTAGCCTCCACATGTACCAAGTATGAGTTCCACTCATGCATCCAACTCCAAATAAAACCAAGTTATTCCAAAGAGTCCACCATACCTACCTATTAGCATTATTGCTATTCCAAGTATATTCATGTTTTTATCTACCTTCCAAATTAAACTTGTTATGTGAAAATTAGTGATTAAAGCTCTCACGAACTTGATGGCACACTTTAATTTCTTGCACTTAATAAACTTGAACCATTGTGCCCGTCTATGTTGCATATATGCTTGTGTTTTGTAAGTTGTGAATTAGAAGAACCATGTTACCATGGGGAACTCTTTCAACATTGCACTTTATTTAGTTGATATCATGTTCTTTTGCTTATGGATCCTGGCGGTATGAAATGAAAGGGGAGCTTGTAAGGCTAATGGAGTTCGTATATGTGTTAGAGAAATGCCTGGGCAGCTAGTCTAAGCCATGCCTAATCATGGTGGAAACTTGCAGCATAACCATAGTGAGCAATCTGTGAAGCATCCTAAAAAGAAACAAGGGAAAACCCTATGCAAATAGCATACAAAAAGATCGCTGAGATGCTCATTGTCTGCTTGCCTTGTCATTTTGATATGGGAAAGCTTCTGTATCATCGGGCAAGGGGTACCCCGTTGGTGGTTCTCTATGATACACATGTACTTACAATGCCAAGAACTTACCTGTGACTAAAGTTGAGTGGCATGAGGTTCGGTACTTGTAAGTAAGGGGCATGAGATTTTCATCTTATAACTTGTCAAGCATATCCTCATATTTGTTCACTTTAACCTTAATCACCTAAAGATGCTTATGATAGGGGCAATGAGAGCTTAAAGCTAATAAGTACCATAATTTTTTGAAGCTCTTTATGAGACTTGAATCCCTGCTTCCTTCTATGAAGGGCCTTTCTTTTACTTTTATGTTGAGTATCCATCTTCTATATTTATGCACCTATTGAGAGAGCATAGTGGTCATTCTTAGTTTAATGTGCATTGTCCAAAAACTTGTTGGTTGATTCATAACTTTGATATTGCTTGTTCTTAAACTATCTGTGTCTAGTCACCCTTATGAACTTTGAAGGTGTCCTATGCATTTATGTTTTGCTACACCATGAGGGACAAGCTGAATACCATTCTCATTATGTTTTATATATGTGAAACAAACAAACATCTTTCAAAGCATTTTTATTAATGAATCTTTTGTTTGTACCTCTTCATGTTACAACATAGTTGCTATGTCTTATTGTTAGAACTATATCTTTCATGCTATGTTAAAGTACTATGATCCTAGCTATCAATGTTTTACAAATACCTTGATCAAGATTATGATGGGGCATGTCACCTCAAAAATTATTCTTTTTTATCACTTACCTACTCGAGGACGAGCAGGAGTTAAGCTTGGGGATGTTGATACATCGTAAACGTATCTATAATTTTTGATGTTCCATGCTTGTTTTATATCTACTTTCTTATGTTTTGTTCACACTTTGGAATATTTTTACACATTTTCTGGAACTAACCTATTAACAAGATGCCATAGTGCCAGTTGCCTGTTTTCTGCTGTTTTTGGTTTCAGAAAAGCTAGTAAGGAAATATTCTCAGAATTGGACCGGACAAAAGCCAAATTCAATACTTTACCCCGAAGCAACACGGAGTCTAGAGGGGAGATGAAGTGGCGCACCAAGGCTGCCACACCTGGTGGCGGCATGGCCTAGGGGCATGCCACCAGGGGTTGTGGGCCCCCTGGTGCTCCACCGACCTTGCCCTTCCGCCTATAAAAGCCTCCCGGGACGAAAACCCTAAGGACCCGATAAAAATTCCACGAAATAGTCTGTAGCCATCGTCATCTCCATCCCTAGATTGGGAGGGATCTAAAGCTCTTCCTGGCACCCTACCGGAGGGGAGAGATCACCCTGGAGGCCTTCTTCATCACCATGCCTGCCTCCGGTGTGATGCGTGAGTAGTTCATCCCTGGACTACGGGGCCATGTAGTAGCTAGATGGTTGGTTCTCCTCCTTTGTGCAATCATGTTTAGATCTTGTGAGCTCTGTTCATGATCAAGCTCATCTATTTGTAATCTTACATGTTGTGTTTGCAGGGATCCGATGGATATTGAGATGCTATTTTAGATTGATTATTGATTCTATCATGTCTATGTTATTTGTGATCTTGCATGCTTTCCGTTGTTAGTAGCTATCTTGGCCAAGTAGATGCTAGCAACTCCAAGAGGGAGTATTTATGCTCGATAGTGGGTCCATGCCTCTAGTAATCTAGGGAAGTGACCGGAATCTCTAAGGTACTAGATGTGTCGTTGCTACTAGGGAGAAAACAACAATCCTTTGTCCATGGGACAGTCGTATTGTTTACTTTACACACTTTGCTTAATGCAATTATCTGTTGCTTGCAACTTAATACTAGAGGGGGTTCAGATGATAACCTGAAGGTGGATTATTAGTCATAGATGCAGTTGGATTACGGTCTATGTATAATGTTGTAATGCCCAATCAGATCTCATAGGAGTCAAGATGATTAGTATATGCATGGATGCTTTCTCGAGTCTGTCAATTGCCCCGCTGTAATTTGTTCACCCAACATGTCATCTATCTTAAGGAGAATCGCCCCTAGTGAACTATGGACCCCGGTCCATTATTTTACCATTGATAAACTATCTACTATTTACTATTTACCGTTTACTTTCTGCAAGCAATTACTATCTTCCACACAAGACATTTAATCCTTTGTTTTCAGCAAAACTCGTGAGATTGACAACCTCACTGTAAGTTGGGGGCAAAGTTCTGTGGTTGTGTTGTACAGGATTCCAGGTTGGAAACAACAACTTGGAGTTGTTTCCTTTCTCCTACTTGTTTGATAACCTTGGTTTCATAACTGAGGGAAAACTTACTGTTATGCTCATCATACCTTCCTCTTGGGGTTCCCCAATGAGCTCAATATATTTTGAGCCATCATAGAACTACCCGAAGATGTGACAGAAGCCCGACGAATCACTCGTAGATCAAAAGCCTTCAGGAAAATTAAGGGAGAGCTATATAAAAGAAGTATTTTGGGAGTGTTGCAGCGATGCGTCACACCCGAAGAAGGGAAAACTATACTCAAGAAAATACATGAAGGAATTTGTGGTCATCATGCTAGCAGCCGAGCAATTGCGGCCAAAGCATTCAGGGTGGGATTTTATTGGTTCACAACAGTTCAAGATGCAAAATATATAGTTAGAACATGTGAAGCATGTCAACGATTCGCAACAAAACTTGGAGCACCTACCGCTGAATTAAACCATATACCTTTGGCTTGGCCCTTCGCACAATGGGGACTTGATATGGTAGGTAAACTTCACAAGTCATATCCAGGAGGACACGTCTTTCTGCTAGTACTAGTCGACAAATTTACTAAATGGATAGAAGTAATGCCGGTCACAACTCAAGATGGAGCTTCGGCTGTGAACTTTATACAGTCCATAGTATTTCAGTTTGGCATGCCAAACATCATTATCTCACACAATGGAACCAAGTTTACTTCCAATGAATTTAAGGAATACTACGAGGAGATGGGAATCAAGGTAAGCTACGCTTTAGTGGCTCATCCGCAAACAAATGGACAAGTGCAAAATGCCAATGGTTTAGCAACAGTTGGCCTCAAGAGAAGATTACCTGCACCACTTAGCAGAGTGAAAGGAGCGTGGGTTGATGAGTTGCCATATGTTTTGTGGAGTTTGCAAACCACCCCTAATACTGCAACACAAGAAACACCCTTCTTTCTGGTCCACGGTGCTGAAGCCGTCCTTCTAGTCAAAGTTTCACATGGATCTCCCAGAGTAGCTACATATGATGAAGAGGAATCAAGAGAAGTGCTCAAGGATGACGTTGATGCACTCGACAAAGCTCGAGATGAATCCCTACAAAGAGCTACTATATGTCAGCAAAACTTGCACAATTATCATGGGCGACGACTACGTCCAAGATCCTTCATAGTAGGGGACCTAGTTCTGTGCCTCAAGCAAGATGGCTACCGAAAGTTGGAATCACCTTGGTAACTGAAGGGTTCCACAGCAGAAAACAAAAAAATTCCTATGTTGGAACCACCTAATACTGCCAAGATCTATCTATGTAGTAATGTAGTAACGGCCAGAGCGTATAGAATACATACCCTTGTAGACCGTATGCGGTTAACGTTCCGAGGGGAACATGGTTGAAGTAGTCGAACTCGTAGCCGACCTCAAGGTCGCGAAGCTCCTCGCAGGTCACCCCTTGCTCCTTCTTCATCGTGCAGCAGCTCCGGATCACGACATCCAAGGTGCCTCAAGTGAGGCCCCTTGTGGTTCCGTACACATACGGTGTACGATGACAACCTCCAACTCCTTGATCCCTGCCGGGAGTGCAGAAGTAGATCTCCGGCTTGGATCCCTGAAGCGCAACAGTGTGTTGCAGGTGCGGTGTCTCTTGCATGGATAGTCCTTACTTGGGACCGTGCCAACGCATGGAGACGAGAGAGAGAGGGAAGGAGAAAGTCAACCAAAGGACTTCTCCAAATATTGGTGTGTCTCATCCCACCCATGGGCACCCCTTTATATAGGGGGAGGGGTGTGCCCTCCCCTTTGGGTTTCCCATGTGGGACTAAACAAGGGAGAGAGGGGAGGCGCATGGGCCCTTAGGGCACCATGGGCCGGCCGGCCAGGGGTGGGCCCCACCTCGCGCATAGCCCTAGGCTGGTCGGGTGGGCCCCCTTGAGGCGGCTAAGCCTTAGCCCTTTGGCCCTTGGCCCTTCCCCTTTCCGGTTTTCCCTCATGGGCCCTTTTTCCCTAGGAAGTTTGGCCCATTAGTGGAATATCCCTTCAAATTAGATTTTAATATTATATTTAATATTAATTACATACATATTACAAAATCCGAATTGACCTGAAACACCTTTCGGTTCCCTTTTGATTTCCTCCGAACGACTTCGGATCTTTCCCGGAATGATTCTGATTCTCTCGCGAAACTTTTCCGGTTTCCTTTGCTCTTTCATATGGTGATTCCAACTAATAGAGGATCTCTATCTCATCGTACCCTTAAGTGTATTTCCCCACGGCTCGAGAATGGCACAAACATGATCTCCATCAATGATCAATATCGAGACCGGGATGCCCATAATGACCCCTATGCATTCCATGATGATAATGTCGTTTGAACCGTAAACAATCGTTTCCCATTCCCTTTGCCGCTTGATACCTAGTTCACCCGAGATTTGATCTACGGTATCTCCATACATTCGTTTGATCTCGTTACTAATGAACTTGTTTTCTCGTTTCCGTGTTGTTGCATTCTATGACCCAGTCATACGCTTGCAAGCTTCGTTAATGCAACGTCACCGAGATGGCCACTAATGTATCTGTCTGTTACATGGATGGGAAAATCCTGGTCTTGATATGTACTCCTCTACACGCCCCTTTGGGAAACCTGAGTGGCACCTTTTCGATCACCCAGTCACGGAGTGATACTTGATAACCACCTAAGCTCCCTCCAGAACGGTGATTTGCATTACCTCAGAGTCTAAGGATCAGGTTGCGAGGTTTCCTTAGTTTATCATTAATGATGAACTTTGTAACTAGATCTCATTAAGATACAACTGGTTGGGTTGTTTGTCTATGACATCATTCAACTAATGACATGACCTCATTGTCAATTGGCATAAATGCCCATGATCTTGAAACCCTAGATCATCCTCATGACCAATGAACTAGTTCGCTATAGGTAACTAGAGACTTGGTTTGTTTACATACCACACGTGTATTAACATTTTGTATTAATACAATTATAGCACAGTATGAAACTATTACGAACTAATTGAGATATGACAATAAAAACCTATTTATTACTTGCCTCTAGGGCATATCTCCTTCAGTCTCCCACTTGCACAAGAGTACAAATAATCTAGCTCGCATTTTACTAATCATAAACCATATCACATATGCATTTATTGATCATGCATGCTTATGGAAAACGTCATGTCCATGTTCTGTTTTACCAGATTATTATGTCTTTGCAAATCGTTGATGTCTTCCTAACTTTGACATTCATACCATTATCTCATAATGGGTTGAAGTATTCATTTGGCAATAAAGTGAGACTTTGTTTGTAGTGTTCATAATGATGGTCGTTTTCACTGTTGTCATCTAAACTTTGAAACACACTTTGCAATCCTTTGTGTATATACGGCAGTTATGGCAGCAGAACGAGGCCGGTTTCCAGGAGCCTACAGTGACTTTAGATCAACCTCGAGGGCTTTTTCATGGGCACTGTGCCCTGTGACACATCATTCTACGTTAAAAGCGAACTAGCCCCGCCATAACAATATACATCACATCAGATGGAGCCTTTATACTTCTATATCTATGTAGATCCTAGTGCATGAAATGCAACTATGCCACTTACTTTGATTCTTGCCGTTTAAGTACAAACTTATTTTTGGTTCAGTGATTAACTCAAGAATCACTTCAAGACATGTTCTTACAGCTAAGAGCTTGTCCTTCCAACCAGAACCTCGGGTCACATTATGTTGAGTATACAATATGGTTGTATGGAAGAACCTATAACTAAGGCATAGGAGATGCAACACATCTCTTTCTTCCTTTTTAACCATCGTTGTAATACTAAGACAATGATTCATATAGTAAGAACTTCTTTCTTACCTTGTTCCATTCTAAACTTCTTCAAAATCTTGCTTAGGACATTTTGAACATCTTTAGAATCAAGTCCAAGAAGTATTCGACATTTGATTTTATTAAACTTACCAATCTATCTGGATAGATCTCATTGTTTAATAACTTCAACTTCATCCTTATTTATCTACTTAAATGTTATTAACACCAATCACATCATTCACATATCTCGTCCACATATCCTAGAATGATTTCATGCTCCCACTCAAATATGGCATCCATATCCGAGATCCAGGGATTTCACTTAGCTCCCACTCAAAATATGTCTAATACATACTTAGCTCCCACCCAAAATATGTCTCTTACATATTAATATTTGGCCAAGCTAATTAGCTCCCACTCAAATGCAGGTCCTCTCGATAATCTTGGACATTCCAAAATTCTTTGATCATCATCAAATTGAGAGTGCAAGCTACGAGATTCCAATATCCATATATTGCCGGTGTAAATCCAATAGACTCAAGCATCGCTACATTGTAGTCAACTCCTTGAATTTGTCCATACTTTGTGACAAATTGAGCTTTTACGTCTCCATTAAGTTTCATTTCCATCTTATGACTTTGAAGTCATTCAGAAATATCAAGTAAACTTCTTTACTTAATAAGATCAAGTAACATATTACTTTGCAATCTTAAATGTAACTTAATATAGGATTTTATGACTCCTAGTCATTTCTCGCACTTAGGTCCATCATGCTTCTTTGTAATTCGTAGGTATGTCTTGTTCATAAACATGACAAGTGAATCCTTAATATATTTCCACGAACTTGCAGAGTATATATTGTTGAATCCTACTTTCTTTAGTAAAAGTATTCACTGAAACTTTATGATCATTATCATTAGTTTCTCCTCTATTTGTAGAGTTTGGTTTCATGAAACAAATTCCGTTGCGCCACTCAACAATTCGGAGGCAAGGTCAAATACCTTGTTTTGATCTTTTACTTTCTTCCACCTGTATCTTCATCAAGACACGTCAACTTTGTACAACAGCAGGTTTGCCCCTTTTTGGAACATGTATTCATACTTGCCTAAGAATACGCTACAAAGACTTGTTTATTTGCCATGATTTTGAATTATCGAAATCTCCAGAAACTCGAACATGCCATAACTCTTATGGTGTTGTTTCCATGAATCTTGTTTAGATATTCCTTTGTATTTCAACTGAGTGTTTGATCATATCGATCTGTAACTCTAAACGATAATTATAACCCCGATAAGAGATAATATTATACCATATGTACATAATGATTATGATATTTAGACATTTCAATACACTTTGAAATTGCCCTATTATCATAATTTGTGAAACCTCTTTCACATGTCCTTTTATGCCAAAATTAACTTATATACTTATAGTCATGTCGATCAAATCGAAGAGACTTTTGTATTCTTGTTAATTCAATATCCTCCTTTACTTTGAAATCTTTTGAACAATTCAAAACAGTTTCAAACTTATGTTTCATTAAGCAAATGCTCATATTCACTTAAATCCACAATGAAGTGTGAAATAATGATTTCCACTATTTGTTGAAAATACGATACATCACTATGTATAAATTTCAACATGAAGTATAAATAATGATTTCCACTATTTGCTGAAAATACGATACATCAGTATGTATAAAGTTCAACATTTCTTCGCATATCACCGTTTTACCAGAATGCAGAGTTTTAGTCATTTTGCCCAATGAGGCATGGTTTTGCAAAGTCTCTAGATTAAGCATCTAGGACCCCGATCTTCATTTAGAATGAAGAACATGCAGTAACCAAAATGACTAAAACTATAGTGTCATGTCATTACTAAGAATTTGGATATCTTTTAGTACTCTAATCCTTTATAAATGCTTAAACTATTATCATTAACATAGTGATAAGAATAACTCATTCATAATCGTAATGTGACGATAAAGGTATTATTCATAAGAACAGTACAACTGGCTTGTAACTTATTCATATGAACAATTGTCTTGCCAAAAGCAGGACACACAAACAAGGATTACAAAATTATATTCAAGTCCACTAATCCAAATGATAAACCTTTGAGGAAAGGGGTGACGTCAGCCACAAACTGTTTTTCTTGCCAACATCATGCCACATTGCCTCAATTCTAGCAATTCTCAAGCAGACCATCCCATTTTCACAAAACGGGACAAGTATCCAATACTTATATAAACTGCAACGAGTTTTGCAAGAATTACATTTATAACTTTGTATATCTAACATATATCATTTTTCATTTATGACCTCCATTGCAATCAAGTCCTTCTGAGAGTTCATAACTCTAATGCAAGATTGCTAAGTGTTTCTTCAAATATTCTCTTTTTCATCCATCATGGAAGAAAACTCATCCAATGACTCATACTTTATGTGCCTGATCTTGAAGAATACAAGATTGTAATCCAACTCTCCATTGAATGGAGAATGGCTTGTTGGATGATTACAGAGAACACACAAACATTGCAGAGTCATCGGATTATCTCCTAATGGTCATTGTATCAAGAAGAGAAGATCACCTTTTTATGAGGATATCCCTTAGACATGGGTATTAATCTATGAAGTTGGACCCTTTTGCTAAGTTCCATATTAAGCAAGAATTTCCCATGGTCGCAAAGGACCTCAATGGGACAGGCCATGATCTACTAAGATATTTGAAAACACACATCTAGACTAAGTTCATAATATGAGTTCAATCGTAATTGAGCTCCCACTAAAATTGTCATCCCCTGCACAATTTTAGTGATCACATGATCCCAATCCTCTGCACCTCCCCCGATCATCATGGCCATCAGTGCAGCATCAAAGGTAGACATTCCCTAATGCCAATCAAATCAATCATGTGACTCATGCTCGACCTTTCGGTCTCTTGTGTTCCGAGGCCATGTCTACACATGCTAGGCTCGCCAAATCTAACTTGTATGTATTTGCTGTGCAACATGGCTTACATCCACTGTATGCGAATGTAGATATGTCTAGCCCCCAATCGTCATGGCAGGCTTCATAACGACAAACTTTCTTGGTGGTGCACACACAAGGGGAACACTACCATTGGAATTATATAGGGATTATCTTATTTGCTACTGTTGAGTATCTAATACTAGCATATAATAAGATATAAAGCAGGTATCAACATCACATGTGTATTGTGATATGATATGGTCCTTCTTTTTGCGCCTTGATCTCCATCGAGCGCTCCGACATGATCTCCATCTTGCCCCTGGTTTGATGCCAAGTCTACGACGCCACCACCCGGTCGTCCATCGGAGCGATGACTATTAATATACTACTTAGTAACAGAAAAGTAAACTACTTTGACTTTGTAACGACCAATACCATATCATAACACAAGCCCTCCTACAAAATAAAGTTAGATGCCTCTACTTTATCTTTTGCAAGTTTTACATGGTTGTTAGGGCTTTCGCAATAGAACCGTTTCTAAACTATGAACTTCACAACCACAACATGGATCCAACAGTTGTCTCTACTACACCCCTTTCGGGGCCCTCCGATGTAAATTCTATAACAACTATTGAATGAGAGACAGACACCCGCTAGCCACTTATACGGTACAAGCCGTATGTTGAGCATGGAACCAGTCTCGCGTACGAATACGCGTAAGGTCGGTCCAGGCCACTTCATCAAACAATATCGAGATATAAACAAGTACATGTTAGAGGGTAGCAACTAAGGGATCAATGCTCGCACAATACTTGTGCGTACTGGCTGTACAACACTCCTACGCATAAATCGGCTCTGATACCACTGAAGGGTTCCGCAACAGAAAACAAAAAATTTCCTACGTTGGAACTGTTGGGGTTCCGCGTATGAAAACAATAAATTTTATCCTACGCCCCTGAACCCCTGAAGCTGCCAGGACCTATCTATTAGTAATACAATAATGGGAGGGGATTTTCGTGAACTTACCCTTGAAGACCGAAAAGCATTGTCAACGCACAGGAGAACGTGGTTGATGTAGACGAGCCGAAGCCGACCTCAAGGTCATGATGAAGTCCTTGTGCTCCTTAGCTCCAATGACTTGAGTGCCTCAAGTGCGACACCTCGCGGGGAGTTCCACACGTCCGGTGCCTGACGATGTATCCCGCTTCCCCGGTCCAGCAGCAGTTGCGGAAGTAGAGCTCCCAGATCCGAATCCCGCAGTGTGACGGCGCTCCGCGGTGAAGATGTCTCTCGCTCGCGTAGTCCAGACTTGGGACCACGGTCACGAGAGAGAGAGGGGGAGAGAGAAAATATCAACTGGAGGTCCTCCCAAAAGTGAGAAGACCTTTATTGATTATTGGTGTATTTTATTTGGCCAAGTACCCCCACTATATATAGGGGGAGGGGAGGTACTACCTCCCTTAAAGTCCCGGGTGTTGGAATATGCCCTAGAGTCAAATAGTAGTAAGGACTATTATCATATTTCATATAGTTTATGATTATGTTTTATATCATGCTATAACTGTATTGAGTGGAAACATCAATACACGTGTGATATACAAACAAACCAGGGGTTCCCAGTGAAACTCTAGTCACCGGTTCATTGGTCAACAGATGATCATGTTTCCTGACCATGTGGCATTTATGCCAGTTGGAAATGAGGTCATCTCATTCTGAGAATGAGATGATGAACCAATACCCAACCTAAACATCGTGATTCGATCATGTCACGAAGTTCAAGTTATGATGATTATAAAAGGACCCTCGTAGAGTATTCCTTAGACTGTGAGACTATATCAATCACTGTCTCCCGAGAGTGCTTAGATAGCATCAAATGCCATCTGGTAAAATGGTGGTTATAAAGGTGTGTTCAGGTACTTGGAGGAAACCATAGAGGCAATATATGTCAAGAGCGGGATTTGTCCAGCCATGTGACGGAAAGATACTCAAGAGCCCACTCGGAGAAGTTATATCCAATAGTTGCGCAGCGTGTGATTAGATCACGGGGATATCACTTGTCGGAACGAGTCAAGTAGCATTGTTCAGTAACGAGATTGAACACGACATGGTGATGTCATTGATCAGATCTCGAGCAATGCAAGTACGAGTGACAAAGGGAATAAGACACGATTGTCCCGGTTCAAACGACAAAACATCTTTGTGGAACGCACAGGGGTCACATGGCCATCCAGGTCCCTCTGTCGATCATTGGTGCGGGAGTGTCCCGACCATGTTTGGAGTGTTCCAGAACCATGGGGTATCACGCTTAAGGGCTTGATGATGCTTAAAGAGCATTTATAGGATCGGTAGAATCACCAAAGAAAATAAGGGAGAAAACCGGAATGGTTCCAGGGTACCGGTGTCATTCATCGTGGTAGTTTGTCATCACCGTGACTATCTACTACTATGCACCAAAAGGTAATTACTTTACCTTTGCCACAACCATATCACAAAGCAACGCCCCCTGCAAAACAAAGTTAGACGCCTCTACTTTATCTTTGCATGTTTTACGTGGATGAATGGGCTTTCGCACAAGAACCGTTCTTACCTACGAACTTTCCGCACAACACTGATCAAGTAGTTGTCTCTACTACACCCCTTTCGGGGCCCTCCGTTGCAAATGGCATACCAACTAATGTGAGAGAGACAGGCACCCCCCTAAGCCACTTTATACGGTACAAGCCGTATGTCAAGCGTGAACCAGTCTCGCGAATGAACGCGTAAAGTCAGTTGGGGGCCGCTTCATCAAGCATTACTGTGGTATACACAAGGACACGTGGGAGGGTAACAACTAAAAGATCAACGACCACACGCTACATCTTGTGTGTTCTACCCGTACTAGCATTACTACGCATAGATCTAGATCTGATACCACTGTGGCTATGGAACACCTTCCACCTCCACTCCGGACAACCTCCGGACTTACTAAAACCCTTCCGGTTTTCTCCCTACTCTTCTTTGGCGATTCTACCAATCCTATAAACACTCTTTAAGCATCATCAAGCCCTTCAGCGTGATACCCCACGGTTCGGGAACACTCCAGACATGGTCGGGACACTCCCGCACCAATGATCGATAGAGGGACCTGGATGGCCATGTGACCCCTATGCGTTCCACGAAGATCTTTTGTCATTTGAACCGGGACAGTCGTGTCTTATTCCCATTGTCACTCGATACTTGCATTGCCCGAGATCTAATAAATGACATCACCATGTCGTGTTCAATCTCGTTACTGAACAATGCTACTTGACTCGTTTCGACAAGTGATATCCCTGTGATCAAATCACACGTTGCGAAGCTATTGGATATAACTTCTCCGAGTGGGCCCTTGAGTATCTTCCTGTGACATGGATGGACAAATCCCGCTCTTGACATATATTGCCTCTACTGTTTCCTCCGAGTACCTGAACACACCTTTATAACCACTGTATTACCAAGTGGTGTTTGATGCTATCTAAGCAGTCTCGGGAGATAGTGATTGATATAGCCTCACGGTCTAAGGAATAGTCTACGAGGATCCATTTCTAATCATCGTAACTTGAACTTCGTGACATGATCGGGTCATGATGTTTAGGTTGGGTATTGGTTCATCATCTCATTCTCAGAATGAGATGACCTCATTTCCAACTGGCATAAATGCCACATGATCAGGAAACATGATCATTTGTTGACCAATGAACTCGTGACTAGAGTTTCTCTAGGAACCCCTGGTTGTTTGTATATCACACGTGTATTGATTTTTACACTCAATACAGTTATAGCATGATATAAAACTTAATCATAAACTATATGAAATATGATAATATTCCTTACTACTATTTGTCTCTAGGGCATATTTCCAACAGTCTCCCACTTGCACTAGAGTACAAATACACTAGCTGTATTTGTTCTTAATCATTAGCACCATATATCCGGTACTCTGAACATGCTTGCTCATGGAAGAGGTTGAGTCTTGGGCCTGTACTTTACAGTCCCAAATCCTTTGCAACTTACTAATGTCACCTTGATTGACATTAATACTTTATCATCATATGATAGCATCTGTGTGTATGCATCATCGCTATGGCAGTAGAATTAGGCCTGATTCCAGGAGCCTATAGTGACGTTAGATCAACCTCGGGGGCTTTCTCATGGGCACTGTGCCCTGGGACACATCATTCTACGTTAAAAGCAAACTAGCCCTGCCATAACATTATACAACACTTTAGATGGTACCCTTATCTATTATTATAAATGTATTCATCGAAATACTAGTGCACTCTGTGCAACTTTCGATGTTTTAGTTCACCTCGCTTCCTGCTTGACTTTAATCGGTATTACAGGAGTTTCCAATATATTTCCTTATAACATAACTCTTTATGCTTTAAGATATGTCATCCTTTACGGATTTGGAGAACATGTCTATAGTTCTCTATTAGACACCGCGGACAAACTTAGCTCAACGTTCTGTGATTCGATCTTAATCACTTTCAAACGTTCCTTATTTGGATCACATATTATGCTAAGTTATCATCATGGTTTACTAAGATAGAACCTATGTCTCAACATAGCGGATGATGATCATCCTATTCTTTCTTTCAACCATTGACGATCAACTTAATGCTATTCCTAATTTGAGTTATAAGGACCAGTTCCTTAATTAACTTCTATTCTGAAACCCTTTTCTGAATCCCTTAAGGAATACTACATAATATCATAATATACTTAATATCAACTTCTACATCTTATAAATCATTATTTATAAGTATTTGCGCTTTCATTTTTAACATCCTTAAGAATTACTGTATAAGCTCCCACTCAAAATATGATACTAACATATTTGGGTATGAGTCAGTACACTTACTCAAACTATGTTCCTTCATATTTGAGTTTGAGACTTATATTTCTCCTTCTTAAAAATATGTCATTCGCATATTGTTTTAGGAAGACTTTCATAGCTCCCACTCAATTTTATGCAAATTGCACATCTACTCACTATTTTGAACAACTTCAAAAATCCTTTGATCAAATATCAAACTTGGAGTTTTATTATGAGACACTAGTACTATTACTAGTTTTAAATCCTCTAGACATAAAGCACACATGAATCAAATTTATTTGAATTCGTCCAATACTTGACAAATTGTGCTTTTGTCATTCACCCCCTTTTCCACTATGGCTTTGCAGTCATTTGGGAAAATTCCAAGTAACCCCTTTTACTTGTGAGATTCAGCAACAAATTGATTTCTAATCTCAAGGGATTTTACTTCTAAGACTTCTCATAATTCTAGTTTACCATTTTTCCTTAGTAGTTCGTAGGTATGTCATATTCTAATAATCATGACAAATGATGCTCAAATGTCTCCATACTAGATATGGATTTCATTTTGAATCCTACTACATGTAGTGAAAATACTAGTGGGGAAAATACAATGATTAATATCATTGATTCTTTCCTTCTGTGAAGAGAATTGTTCAGGAACATTTTCCGTTGCGCTTCTCAACATTCTGATGCAGGGTTTTGAATCCTCATCGTGTTTTCACTATCTTCCATTTGCTCCATAATCGAGAAATATCACTAAAAGTGAACTTTCTCAATAATGCACCAAAATCCAAGCAATACATGTTTTGCTTCTCTTTTGGTTTAGCTATGGATTTTGTATTCAAATTTTCCAATGAATACTCTACAAGGACTTCTTCGCTATTGTTTTGGTTATATCGAATAACCCCAAAACTTTCACAAATTCAAATGGTTCACTACATTCTAATTGAGTGCTAACTATTTCTAACTAATGGTCTCTACATCTACACTACAATGATTTATTTGGTGCCTTCTATTCACCCATTTTGATATCTAATATCACATTGTGATGCTTTGCATTTTGACATTTCAAAACACTTTGCATTTCACAATTTCCTTATGCCATTCTTATAAAGTCGAATTTCATTACTATTGATCAAATCATAGTAATTAGATTCTCTTTTATCTTAATACCCTTTATTGATGAAACACTTTGATCAAATCAAATAGTTTCATATTCATGTTTCCTTTGGTAATCTTATTTACACATTTAAACAATCATATAATGATAATTACCATTTTCGTTAAAACACAATAAATCGAATATGTATTTACTTTTAATAATTCATTAAACACTTTGTATTCAAGTAATACACGGTGTTCAAGTTATTTTGCCAAATTTAGGCATGATTTATATGTGATAGGAAATCAAATATCTTTCACATATTATCACATAACTTTGAATTTAAACAATGGTTTTTCATTCCGTAATGAAATATCATTTAGGTTGGGTATTTTTAAGGCATTTCAGTATTTTACAAATGTTCATGCATTATCAATTAGTTTCAAAACATCAAGGATAATTCACACATAATCAAACAAGATATGAACACGAATATAAATCATTCATAAAAGTAGAACAACTGTTTGTTACAAACTCATATGAACAACCGTCTCACAAAGTGTGAGACACACTAAAGAAGTTCACAATCTCTTGATTACTATAATCATCCTAAAACATAAAATAAGTGATAAATGTCGAGGGAGAGTGTCGTCGACCATCATCATCATGCTCGCCATCAACACGCAATGTCACCTCCTCTCCAGCAAGCACCTCTCATGCAAAAGGACCTGTTTTCAGCAAAACAAAACAAGTATCAAATATACTTAACACCGCAAATGTGTTTGCAAGATTATAACATTTATAAAATTGTATATCAAATATATACCTGTGTCATTGATGATTCCAGCGACGTCGGGTTCATCCACCACATTTCTGAAATGTGATATGAACTTGAGGAAATCTAGTGTTTCCGTGTCGCCTCTCATAATGCAGATCCTGACTTGTGCTTGGAAGCTTGGTGGTAGCGACCGCAGCATAACTCCCATCGCAAAAGAGATTGAGAACCAGTTGTCCAGGTAGTATGCGAGACTCATGTATGCATCGTAGATGCTCAATAAGTGCTCGTCTAGTGAGGAGCCCTCCTCCATCTTTATGGAGAGGAAGTTCCCCATTAGCTCATACTCCCACATGCGCACTTGTTCCACGAAATGCGATCTTAGATGTGCCATGACCACTCGGGGTTTAAGACTTCCCACCATTGGCCATAGCCCATCCTCCATTCCGAGGCGCATCGTCACTGATATGAATGTGGCCATCACATGACGACGGTAGCACAGATCCCGCTGCTCCTGGGTCTCATGAGAATAGGGTGGCTCCAAATACATCTCGTAGGTCATGTAGTCAGCTACATTTTTCTCACCAAGGAGATCAAACAGGCTCATGAACCATGCAGAAAAGTTGGATCCATCTAACTTGAGCTTTTCTCCTTTTAACCAATCGTCGATAGGGAAGGTAATCTCGGGGAGAACCATTTTCTACATTTATAATTGCAAAAGGAATTTAGACTATGTTTATAATTAAATGAGTTAATAATAACTCCACTGAGAAACACCTATCCCCAAAAGGGTTCCTAGTGATAACACGACCCCTATCAGCCACATCTCCCCCGATCATCACTGCCATCAATGTGGGTTCAAGGGTGGACGCTAAACGTCGGTCACATCATTCATGCGACTCGTGCTCGATCTTTTGACCATCCGTGTTCCGAGGCCATGTCTATACATGCTAGGCTCGCCAACTCAACCTTAGTGTATTCGCTGTGCAACATGGCTTACACCCACTGAATGCAAACGTAGATATGTCTGACACCCGATCATCACGGCCTGCCTCATACCGAAGAACTTTCTTGGTGGTGCACACTAAGGGGGAACACAATCGTTGTTAATTTTAACAGGGATCATCTTATTAGGCTACCATCGAGTATCTAATACTAGCACACAATAATATATACAAACAATAACATTGAATGTAAATGCGATGTGATATGGTCCTTCACATCATGATGTCCATCCGTCGTCACCGGGTTCCGGGGCCAGGGTTCCGGCGCCGTAGACACCAGGGTATCAGTGTCATTCCAGTGTGGTAGTTCGTCACCTCCGTGACTATCTACTACTATGTAACAAAAGATAATTACTTTACCTTTGCCACAACCATATCACAAAGCAATGCCCCCTGCAAAACAAAGTTAGACGCCTCTACTTTATCTTTGCATGTTTTACGTGACTGAATGGGCTTTCGCACAAGAACTGTTCTTACCTACAAACTTTCAGCACAACGCTCATAAAGTAGTTGTCTCTACTACACCCCTTGCCGGGCCCTCCATTGCAAATGGCATACCAACTAATGCGAGAGAGACCGACACCCCCCTAAGCCACTTTCTACGGTACAAGCCGTATGTCAAGCGTGGACCAGTCTCACGAATGAACGCGTAAAGTCAGTTGGGGGCCGCTTCATCAAGCATTACTGCGATATACACAAGTACACGTGTGAGGGTAACAACTAAAAGATCAACGCCTACACGCTACATCTCGTGTGTTCTACCCGTACTAGCATTACTACGCATAGATCTAGCTCTGATACCACTGTTGGGGTTCCGCGTATGAAAACAATAAATTTTATCCTACGGTCCTGAACCCCTGAAGCTGCCAGGACCTATCTATTAGTAATACAGTAATGGGAGGGGCTTTTCGCGAACTTACCCTTGAAGACCGAAAAGTGTTGTCAATGCTCAGGAGAACGTGGTTGATGTAGAGGAGCCGAAGCCGACCTCAAGGTCGGGATGAAGTCCTTGCGCTCCTTGGCTCCAACGACTTGAGTGCCTCAAGTGTGACACCTCGCGGGGAGTTACACATGTCCGGTGCTTGACGATGACTCCCGCTTCCCCGATCCAGCAACAGTTGCGGAAGTAGAGCTCCCGGATCTGAATCCCGTAGCACGACGGCGCTCCACGGTGAAGATGTCTCTCGCTCGTGTAGTCTAGACTTGGGACCACGGTCAAGAGAGAGAGAGGGGAGAGAGAAAATATCAACTGGAGGTCCTCCCAAAAGTGACAAGACCTTTATTGATTATTGGTGTATTTTATTTGGCCAAATACCCCCACTATATATAGGGGGAGGGGAGGTACTACCTCCCTCAAAGTCCCGAGGTGGGACTAAAGGAGAGGAGGGGGTGGGGAGGCTGTCGGCCACCCTAGTGGGCCCCGCGCGAGGGGGCTAGGCCTAGCCGGCCAGCCCATTGCCCCTTCTCCCTCTCTCCTTTCCCTAATGGGCCCTCTCCCTCCGGAAATTGGCCCATTAAGCCTTTGACCATTTAAATTGATTTTCTATTTATTAAATAATTATGAATAAATGATTAAATCAACATTTAACATTCATTCACATATTATTCAACTTCCGTGGCTATGGAACACCTTCCACCTCCACTCCTGACAACCTCCGGACTTACCGAAACCCTTCCGGTTTTCTCCCTACTCTTCTTCGGCGATTCTATCGATCATATAAACACTCTCTAAGCATCATCAAGCCCTTAAGCGTGATACCCCATGGTTCGGGAACACTCCACATGGTCGGGACACTCCCATACCAATGATCGATAGAGGGACCTGGCTGGCCATGTGACCCCTATGTGTTCCACGAAGATCTTTCGTCGTTTGAACCGGGACAGTCGTGTCTTATTCCCTTTGTCACTTGATACTTGCATTGCCCGAGATCTGATCAATGACATCACCATGTCGTGTTCAATCTCATTACTGAACAATGCTACTTGACACGTTCCGACAAGTGATATCCCTGTTATCAAATCACATGCTGTGCAGCTATTGGATATAACTTCTCCGAGTGGGCCCTTGAGTATCTTCCCGTCACATGGACGGACAAATCCCGCTCTTGACATATATTGCCTCTACGGTTTCCTCCGAGTACCTGAAAACACCTTTATAACCACCGTATTACCAAGTGGCGTTTGATGCTATCTAAGAACTCTCGGGAGACATTGATTGATATAGCCTCACGGTCTAAGAAATAGTCTACGAGGATCCATTTCTAATCATCGTAACTTGAACTTTGTGACATGATCGGGTCCCGATGTTTAGGTTGGGTATCGGTTCATCATCTCATTCACAGAATGAGATGACCTCATTTCCAACTGGCATAAATGCCACATGATTAGGAAACATGATCATCTATTGACCAATGAACCAGTGACTAGAGTTTCATTGGGAACCCCTGGTTGTTTGTATATCACACATGTATTGATATTTCCACTCAATACAGTTATAGCATGATATAAAACTTAATCATAAACTATATGAAATATGATAATAGTCCTTACTACTATTTGTTTCTAGGGCATATTTCCAACAGGAACCGCCTAATACTGCCAAGATCTATCTATGTAGTAATGTAGTAACGGTCGGAGCATATAGAATACATACCCTTGTAGACCGTACGCGGTTAACGTTCGAGGGGAACGTGGTTGAAGTAGTCGAACTCGTAGCCGACCTCAAGGTCGTGAAGCTCCTCCCAGGTCACCCCTTGCTCCTTCTTCATCGTGCAGCAGCTCCAGCTCACGACATCCAAGGTACCTCAAGTGAGGCCCCTCGTGGTTTCGTACACATACGATGCATGATGACGACCTCCGACTCCTTGATCCCTGTCGAGAGTGCGGAAGTAGATCTCTGGCTTGGAATCCCTGTAGCGCAACGGCGTGCTACAGGTGTGATGTCTTGATGACCCATAAGTATAGGGGGTGTATTGCAGTATTTTCGAGGGAAGTGAAACCCAATTTATTGATTCGACACAAGGGGAGCCAAAGAATATTTATAAGCCTTAACAACTGAGTTGTCAATTCAGCTGCACCTGGAAACAATCTTGCTCACAACAGTTTATCAGTAGCAACAATTTTGTAGTAGGAATAGTAAAGTAACAGCAGTAGTTAAGTAAAGACAGCAGTAACAATAGCAGTTAGGATTCGAGTGTGGTAGGCATAGGGATGGATGGACGGGCGTTGCATGGACAAGAAAATTCACATAGCAATCAGAACATAGGGCAATTGCAGATAAATAAGATAAAGCATCCAAGTACTAGATAATCCTAGGCATGTGTTCCATATATAGTCATACGTGCTCGCAATGAGAACTTGCACAACATATTTTGTCCTGCTAGCCCGTTTGCAGCGGGACCTCAAGGGAACTACTGGCAATTAAGGTGCTCCTTTTAATAGAGCACCGGAGCAAAGCATTAACACTCCCTGAACACATGTGATCCTCACATCAAAGTCATTCCCTCTGGTTATCCCGATTTTTGTCACTTCGGGGCCATTGGTTCCGGACAACATGTGTATACAACTTGCAGATAAGACCATAAACAATACTATCATAATGAATCAATAACATGTTCAGATCCAAAATCATGGCACTCGGGCCCGAGTGACAAGCATTAAGCACAACAAGTCGCAACAAAGTCATAAAGCACTAATAAAAGATACTAGGCATCATGCCCTAACAATCTGATGCCATTACATGAACGATCTCATCCAATCCCTACCATCCCCATAGCCTACAGCGAGGGATTACTCACTCATGGATGGGGAAACATGGATGGTGGATGGAGAAGCGATGGTGATGATGATGGCGATGATCTCCTCCAATTCCCTGTCCCGGCAGGGTGCGAGAACGGAGTTTCTAGTGCTGTTTCGTGGAATCTGGTGGTGGAGGCGGAGCGGAACTCCTCCTTGAAAAACGTCGAACCCCCCTGATTTTTTAGGTCAGAAGGCAACTTATAGGCGAAGAGGGAGACCGAGGGGGAGTCTGGGGTGGCCAGACCACCCCCTAGCGTGGCCTGGGCTTGCCCGCGCGGCCAGGTGGTGTGGCTTGGGCCCAGCCCTCCTCTGTCTCGTATTCTGGCTCCGAGAGTCTTCTGGTGAAATAGGATTTTTGGCATATTTTTCAGGATTTTTCCTGATAGTTGATTTTCTACACAAAAAGTAGACACCAGGGCAATTCTGCTGAAAACAGCGTCAGTCTGCGTTAGTTGCATCCAAATCACACAAATTTAGAGGAGAAACAATAGCAAAAGTGTTCGGGAAAGTAGATACGTTTTGGACGTATCAACTCCCCCCAAGCTTAGCTTATTGCTTGTCCTCAAGCAACTTATTGCTTGTCCTCAAGCAATTCAGTTGAAAGCTGAGTGCGATAAAAGAAACTTTCACGAACACATTTGCTTCATATGATGTATATATTCTCAGCATGTGATCAACTACTTAGACAATTCATAATAAGGAGTATGCAACTAAGTTTACTTAATAGGCATTACAAGATATGAAGAGATTCCAACTCAAAAATAATAAGTAGCATGAAGCATAAATATAAGCAACATTACAATGCTCATAACAAGGTATGATAGAGTGGTATCTCGCTTGCCTTTGATTATGAAGACTATACTGGAAATCCCATGTCCCTTGAGTACGAGGGCCGCTCCTCATGCTACTCAACTTTAGTTACTGGTAAGTTCTTGGCATCGTAAGTACATGCGTATCATAGAGAACCGCCCACGGGGTACCCCTTGCCCGATGATATGGAAGAATCCCCATATCAAAATGACAAGGCAAGTAGACAATGAGTATCTCAATAATCTTCTTATTTACCATGGGAAAATGGTGTTTTTTTCTCTCTTTCCTCTTTTCATAAATCTCTTTTTTTTCTTTTTCTCAATAGCTATCTCTCTTTTTTTATAAGAAGAATGCTTCATAGATATCATTATGGTTACGCTGCAGGTTTCCACCATGACGGCATGGATTAGACCGGCGGCCCATGCGTTTCTCTAACACACATACATAACACCATGGACTTACAAGCTCCCCTTTTATTTCACACCGACGACATCCGCAAACAAAAGAGCATGGTATCAACTGGGTATATATTTACATGTGTTGAAAGCGTTCCCCATGACAGCACGGTTCTGCTAATCCCCAGCCTATAATTTGCAAGCATATAACTTTCATGGACAGTCACAATGGTTCAGGTTTATTAAGTACAGGAAATAAAGTGTGCCATCAAGTTCGTGAGAGCTTTACTAACTAACTTTCTCATAAGAAGCAAACATTTTATTCGGAAGAAAACAAGGCATATTGAATATGCACCGAAATAGCAAATGATGCTAATAGGTAGGTATGGTGGACACTTTGGAAATATTTGGTTTTAGGGAGTTGGAAGCATGAGTAAAATACTCAGTGAAAGTGAAGGCTTAGCAATAGTAATTGACAAGGGTTTAACTCATCAATGCCCATTGTTATGGACTTGGGTTTTGGAGAAGGAGGGAGCGCTAGAGACATATATCGTCTAGCAAACAAGCACACAGGGGACAAAGGATTTACCCAGGTTCAGGCCTCGTAAAGGTCCCTACTCCTGCTTGTCTGCTCGTGGAATTATCGAAGGAGTCGAAAGTTATAATGGTGCGCAGATGCAATCTGGCGAGGGTTGTGGAAACTAGGGTTGCGTGTGTCCTCCTCGCTGCCCCCTCCTAGCCTTTATATAGATAGGCTAGGTCTCAGGTAGCAGGTCGAGTCAGTTACAAGTTAGGGTTTTTCCCCTTCAAACTTTCTATCTTTAACTTCTTCTTGTCCTTCAAGCAATCGAGAGTCTGTAAGCCACTCGAGTCCCTTGTTTGGGCCTTGGCGACACCGTGGGCCTGTACGTATTTGGACCGTATATACCAAGCTCGAGTACCTGTAGGGTATACCCATGTCAGTAGCCCCCGAGTGCCCAGTGGAATCGCAGATTCGACTGGGGACTTTTTGAAGTCTTCGAGTGCCTGATCGAGTGCATTTCGCCTGCTTTTATTTGTGTCATAGGTATTGTTGATATACGTGCCTGATATAACCGAAGTATCGGTATCGGTTAACCACTTTAGGGTGAAACAACTTAATCTACTCGAACTCGAGTCCCTAGACTCGAATTCGGAAAAGTGCTGGTGTAATTCGACTCAGGCCGCGGAGGTCTTACAGGAGTCGAATTCCAGTTATATGGGTGTGAGCACTCGACGTGTCCGTCAAAGCATGTTCATCGTACCTGTAGGCACGGATACATTTCTGGTAGTGCGCAGCTAAATGCGTTGCTAGGCCTTATTTAGGTCTTACCTTCACGCTGTAAGCACGGCATCCGAATTTTATCATCGAGGAGACGATTTGGGTGACCCAGGAGACGCAGTCTCTTTGTAGGGAAAATTATGAGGCGTTGTCGCCATGAGCTTCGAGTGCGGATGTTATCAACACACAGTTTCTGTATAAATAATCATAGGGTGCGCGACCAACGCTCCCTATGGGAGTAGCCCCCGAGTGCCTGGTTGAGTCGAAGACTCAGGCAGGGACTAAATAACTTTTGCGATTGCTGTCGTCTTTTGGTTGCTTGTTTCAGTCGAACTTTTCCAGCGCTCCCTATGGGAGTAACCTATGTCCATAATCGAATCATATTTCGAATAGTTTGGGTTTGCTTCTGATTGTCCATGTTCCTGCAAAAAGAAAAAGAAAGTCGTAGGGTGTGCGGCCAGCGCTCCCTATGGGAGTAGCCCCCGAGTGCTTGGTGGAGTCGAAGACTCCAGCAAGAACTAAAGTAGTCGAATTTTTCCACTGTGTAGCTTTGATGACGTCAGTGCTGACGCTTGTATGACCTCAGTTGCCCGCATGAACGAGTTTGACGGGACGTGATGAGCGGTGGGTCCCACTTCCTGACTTTGATTTGACTGGGCGTGCGTAATCTTTATTTTAACTGTGCCTCCTCGATTTTCATGCGTAATGGGAGTAGTGGAGGGACGGTTCGTGCTTCCCCTTCTCCACGTGTCCAACGCGATGTGTGCCACGCGTCCGGTAGGATTTTTCTGAGCCGTTGGATTGCATCTTCCAGGGGTTAAGTAGTGGCGCTGCGACGGTAATTTTCCCATATGTTCTCATTCATCCTTGCTGCCATCACCATTGTTGTTGCTCTCTACTTCCTTGCGCTCTGTCTTGCTGCGGCGCTGGACCAACTCCGTATCTTCCCTAGCTACTTCCTCTGTTCTCACCGCCGTCGCGCAATGGGCAAGAAGAAGGGAGGCGCTACTGCTGATTCCGCGGCCACCATTGCCGCGGCAAAGAAGAAGGGTGGCTCCACTGCTGCGGGCACCAGCACCGCCGCCGGCGGGAAGAAGAAGGTTGCGGGCACCCGCGTGACAAATGGTGCATGGCGCCCTTCCATCATCAAGGCGTCGGATCTCCGTCTTCTTCGCCAAGACGGAGTTATCTCCGCAGCAGTCGCCGATACGCGCGTCCCCAGCGGTGAGACCATTCCTGCTCCTCCCTCTGGTTTTCGAGTGATGTTTCTTGCATTCGTCATTCGCGGTCTTTCCTTGCCTCTCCACCCCTTTCTTAGGGGTCTTCTTTGCTTCTACGGGCTCCAGCTCCATCAGTTGTCCCCAAATTCGATCCTCCACATCACCTGCTTCATCACTCTTTGCGAGTGTTGGCTCGGAATTGAGCCACACTTTGGTCTTTTCAAGCGCATATTTAAATTGAAGCGTCAGTCCGCATCTGGCTCTTTAGTTTATGACGTAGGTGGTTGCGGAATCCATGTCGACCCATCCGCCACCTACTTCGACATCAAGCTCACCAAGTCCGTACAGGGATGGAGGGACAAATGGTTCTATGTCTGTGATCAGAAGTCCAAAGATGAGCACTTTGGACTCGCGCCCTTCGATCCCGCGACTCCCTGCAAGAAGATGCGTTCCTAGAAGAACGTAGTTATGCATGGCGAACTCGCGGAGACAGACGGGCTGTATCAACGTGTCTGCGACCTCAAGAGTCGCATAGGCGCAGAAGAGGGACGCTGCGCCCTTATCTGAACCTGGCTGCGCCGTCGTGTCCAACCCCTTCAAGCTAGAGTTCATCCCATGTTTCAGTGGGCTGGCGCTGATGATGCCACTCACGTGTCTACCGATGGCATGTCCGCGAGTGAGGTGGATAAGAGGGTTCGACTGGTCATGAAGTACACTGGCAAGGATGTGCTTCTGAATGAGCCAGTTGTTCCTCCTTTTGATGCTTCGAATCCTCCTCCTGAGGTACAGTTGTGCTACGCAGTAGCTTATTTTCTCGATTGCTTTTCTGTTGCTTACTTGATTTTTGCTGATTTTTGTTGTCTGTATGTAGGATTGGGCGGTGTCTCCTTGTATGCCTCCTCTCCCTGAGGGGGTTATTCCTCGAGAAGCTTTGGAAGAGGATGAGTCTGAGTTGATTGTCCCTTCTGATGTGGAGGAAGAAACCCCCGAGTCCGAGAGTCCGGACACTCACAAGCGTTCGCGCAGCGAGGATTCTGACGCGTCAGCTCCTTCGACTCCAGAAGGTACGATCGTTGGCGTGGAGTCGCCAATTCCTGCCGTCCCTGTGAGGGCTGTGGCACCGTCTTCTCACAAGAAGATGCGATTGCCTAAGGAGTCTTCATCGGAGTCAGCAGAGGCCACGTTTGATCTTGACAAGTTTAACTGGTAAGTTTTCGAGTTCATTTGCTCTTCTCTGTTTTCTTCTTGTTGACTTGCCCTCGGAGTTTGCCTTTTCTCAAGGTGAGTTGTGTCTTGTAGTCAAGAGGCGTCGCCATCTTCTGGCGACGTCGAATTTTTGAAGGAATATGGAGTCGCGACCTCAAAGGCCAAGAAAGAGGTAGAGCGCGCTCCTTCCCCTCCAGTGCTGGCCCACTCCGGGCACAACTCTTCCAGCTCTCGTTGCGCAGGGGAGCATCGAATGGTTGCCCGGATGACGGCACAACAAACATCTTCGGATTCATTGGAGGACCATGTAAGTGTAGTTGTTTCCTTCTTTGTAGTGTTGCAGTCGATGTTATATATTTCCTCTGATGGTTCTTTGTTTGTGCGACAGCTCCTTGTAAAGGAAGCCGCGCACTTGGCAGAGCAAGTGATGGCGATGGGCCGCCAGCATGCAATGCTGGAGACGCGTCACCGCGTGGTTGAAAGTGAGTGTTCTACACTTACTCTTCTTCGTCTTCTCTTTTTGGTGTAGTCGACTAATAGTCAACTTTTGCTTGTCGTGTAGCTGAGCATAATGCTCTATTGCGTGACGCCGAAACCTTGGAAAAGACACTGGCCACGGCTGTGAAGGGTCGCGACGAGGCAATCGCAGCGCGTGACGAGGCATAGAAGCATGAAGAGGATCTGCGTGCTTCCTTTGCGGCCAGGGAAAAGCTGTTTGAAGAACAACTGTTCTCAGTCGCCAAGGCTCTCTCAGGTACCTTTGCTTGTGGATATTTTTGTCCTTCTCTGCATCTAGTGTTTTTGCTGGTGGTGTTGAAGTTTTGATCCATGTGTGGATCCATGTGCAGATGCTGGCGATTTGAGCTTTGACCCGTAGGCCCTTCGTCGTGATGACGCTCTGGCAGGTGCGGTGTCCGCAGTCGAGGACCGTAGCGCCGCCGTCCAAGATATACTTTCCAAGGCCAAGGTCGCCCTCAGTCGCCTCTGGGAGGAGTTGATGCCGAAGGCGGAGCTGGTCGATAATATGGATGAGCTAGTGCAGTCACTCGCCGGGGGTGTGCCTACCACCTATAAGAACTCCCTCCGCGCGGCTGGCGCGACCATGTCACTCGCCATGGTGCAGGCCCACGGAGTCGAGATCGATCCCTCCGCGGTGTCGAAGGCGATGCCTATTGGCGCAGATGGTCAGCATGTAGTCTTCGCTCCTTTCGCGATTGCTTGTGGCAAATATGGGCATCACTTGATAAATACCGTCGCAAAGTACTCGGAGGAGCTCCAACGTGCCAAGAAGGCGGCGAAGGCTTCGGCCTCAGGGGCCGGCGGAAAGTCAGTGGCGTCTGATACTGCCACGGACTTGATGAAGCCCCCGAAGCCGTCGAAGTCAAAGAAGCCAGCTGCTCCGTAGTTAGCTTTTGTAATAGTTGATTAATTGTCCTTTTGTTTAAGAACATGCCTGCTGGCGAGTGTGTCTGTTGATACTTATGCCGGTCTTGAATGCATTTGACCCTTTTGTCTTTGTGTTGATTTGGTCGTCTTATTTGCTTCTATCTTGACTTGTGGTAGGGTACATCAAGTGATCCGATGAGGGGAAACCAGGACTCGCCAACTCTTGATGATACCATGGCACCACCGCGCTCTAGGGTAGAGGAGTTGTCTTTGCTCTCGCGACTTCGTGATCGTGTGAAGCAGCTGGAGCGTGAGTTGCCTGTGCTCCGTGGTAGCGCACACGTGTGGAAGTCGAAGGCGGAAAAAGCCACCGCCCGAGAGCAATATCTGCTTGGCGAGGTGACGCAGCTGGGCGACCAATTCAAGTGTTAGTTTGCTTGTTCTCATCTTTTCCTTGTAGTCACTCGCAGTGGTACGTTGTACTCATGTTGCTGATGCTTCTTCGTGTAGTTGTTAGCGCGCGTCGTCCGCAGGAGGAGAAGGATAGAATTGCCATTCGCCTTCATGATCTCACCCAAGAGCAACTTCAAGAGAGTGTATACTTCTGGGTAGATCATGATCGTGCGACTGCGTTGGCGACCCTGCAGGATCGCGCGTCATGAGTGCTGCTCTTCCTGAAGAAATCGCAGTCATGCTTGAAGAACATTTCTCGGGCGATGTTCCCGCTGGATGATACTCCATCAAGCCTGTTGGCCCTTTCTTGCCAAATTTCAAGATCTTTCCGCGGTTCACGAGTGCGTGAGGCAACAGTTGGTGGCTGGTGCCAAGGCTGCTCTCTCAATGGTGCGATTGCACAGGCCTGACGTAGATGTCGCCGCCATTGCGTCTGGGCCACCAGCACCGCCAGCAGGTTCTGCTTGGAATATGGTGCCGCACTACCAGGCGGTGGACCGCCCAGCAGAAGAGATCGTCGACTTCTTTGAGGAACAAACCAACATTCTTCTACTGCCGTAGTAGCCTTTTTTTGTATCCTGCACATAAGTGTACTTGTGTTGTAAAGTTCGTATAGGTCTTGTAAATAATTTATTGTCGTATGAGCACAAAGAGTTTTGTTAGCATGAAGTGTGTTGCACTATGCGAGTCCTTTTCGTTAGCATGGCCATGTTTTATCTCAGTCCCTTGTCAACCTATCAGGTGCGTTGTAGCTATTGAGGTTGTGTTTAAGGGTTTCGATTGATTTACCAGCTACTCAGGATGTCGCGTTTTGGTTCGAAGAAAAGATGTGTATAGGGTGGCACAGCCCCCGAGTATATAAATTGAAAAGGTAAAGGAGAACACATAGTTTTGGGGCACTTAGCTTGTATTTATTCGAAGAACAGTGCGAGGTACAATGTGTGGCTAAGTAGCCTTGGCTGAGTAGCCTTATTTGTAATGTAAGAGTAAAAACGACTAAGGGTAGAAGCGTCGCAGTTGTGCGACGTTCCATGGGTTGGAGTATGCAACTCCTGTCTCTAAATCTTGAAGGCGATAGGCGCCACCTGGGATTACTTCTGTAATCACGTACGGTCCTTCCCACGGGGACTCGAGCTTGAGATGCCCCTGCTGCTTCAGTTGCAAGACCAGGTCACCTTCGACGAAGGATCTAGGGTGAAGCCTCCTACTGTGGTAGTTGCGCAGGTTCTGCTGGTAGATCGTGGATCTTTCTACGGTGATTTCTCTTGCTTCGTCAAGGAGGTCGACGGAGTCTTCGAGTGCGAGGGATGACTCATGTTCGCTGTAGGCGACCACGCGTGGCGCTTTGTACCGTACTTCGGCGGGTAGCACTGCCTCTGCTCCGTGCACCATAAAGAATGGCGTGTAGCCCGTGGCGCTGTTTGGAGTTGTACGTAGGCTCCAGAGTATGGATTGCAGCTCATCTGGCCAGCAACCCACGGCTTGTTCGAGTGGTCGGGGGAGTCGCTTCTTGATGCCGCTGCAGACGAGCCCGTTTGCTTTTTCCACCTGACCGTTGGTCTGTGGATGCGCTACTGAGGCATAGCTAATCTTGATCCCCAGGTTCTCGCAGAATTCTTGGAACTCCTTGGATGTGAAGTTCGTTCCGTTGTCGGTGATGATGCTGTGCGGCACGCCGAAGCGGTAGATGATGGACTCGAAGAACTTGACTGCGCTGTGCGCGGATTGGTTGGTCACCGGCATGGCCTCAATCCACTTGGTGAATTTGTCGACTGCGACCAAGAGGTAGACGTAGCCTCCTCGCGAGGACCTTGGAAGCTTGCCGACCATGTTGAGCCCCCATTGCGCGAAGGGCCAGGCCAATGGGATTGGCCGTAGCTCTGCGCCCGGTGCGTGCGGCTTGTCCGCGAATCGCTGGCAAGCGTTGCATTTTTGGACGATGTCCTTGGCGTCGCGCATGGCCGTAGGCCAGTAGAATCCAGCTCGTAGAGCTTTGGCAACGAGGGCGCGACTGCCAGCGTGGTGCCCGCAGGTCCCTTCATGGATGTCGAGGAGAACTGCTCTTCCATCGGCCCCGGAGACGCATCGTTGTAGCACTCCTGTGATGCTGCGTTTATACAGTTCGCCGTTGATAACGGCGAATGTCTTGGAGCGCTGCGCGATGTGTCGTACATCTGTCGGGTCATCCGGTAGTCTCTTGCTGAGGAGGTACGTAATGTACGGCTGCGTCCAAGATTGCTCGATCATCATGACGATCATCGGTCCCTCGAGTCCTGTGTCCAGCTCCAAGTCATCGAGTGCCATTGGCTCATTGGGTGGCATAGCCCCCGAGTCCGTTGCTGCGCTTGTTTTCTTCTCTGCGGACTTTGGCTTGATGGAGCGCTCGCATATGCGCTCGAGAAATACCCTAGGTGGTATTGGGGCGCAGGTGGAGCCTATGTTGGCGAGTGCGTCCGCCTCTTCGTTGCTTTCGCGACCTACGTGTCGCAGCTCGCAACCATCAAAGTCTCCCTCGAGTGTATCGTAGAGGTCGCGGTACACGATCATGTTGTCGTTCAGTGCGTCGCACTCATGCATTGTTTGGTTGATGACCAACTTGGAGTCGCCATATATGATGAGCCTCTTGGCGCAGCAAGCTTTTGCCATCCTCATCCCGTGCAACAGGGCCTCGTATTCGGCCTCGTTGTTTGAGGCTGTGAACTACATTCGCAAGATATACTTCAGCTTGTCCCCTTGAGGTGACGTCAGTATGACACCTACGCCTGCTCCATCTTTCCGCTTGGACCCATCGAAGTGCATTGTCCAGAGGTAGGACATATCTGGCTTGTCCAGGAGTTGGTTCTCCATCCAGTGCACGAGGAAGTCAGGGAAAACTTGTGACTTGATTGCGTCGCGCTTTTCGTACGTGATGTCTCGTGGAGACAGTTCTATTCCCTAAAGCGCGACTCGCCCCGTGGCATCGGGGTTATTGAGGATATGTCCCAACGGGGCGTCGCTGACTACCACGATTGGGTGTTCCTGGAAGTAGTGGCGCAGTCGCTGGGCGGTCATAAAGACGTCGTATGCCAGCTTCTGGTAGTGCGGGTACCGCTATTTTGTTGGCGTGAGGACCTCGCTGAGGTAGTATACTGGGCGTTGTACGCCGTGGACCTTGTTTTCCTCAGCTCGCTCGACGACGAGCACTATGCTGACCACCTGGTTGGTGGCGAAGATGTACAGCAACAGTGGTTCCCTTTCTCGTGGAGTCACCAGTACTAGCAAAGTGGATAGCAGGCGCTTGAGATCTTCGAATGCTTCTTGTGCTTCGTTGGTCCACTCGAATTTTTTAGCTTTGCGGAGGAGCTGGTAGAAGGGCAGCGCCTTTTCACCCATCCGACTGATAAATCGACTGAGGGCCGCAATTCGTCCGGCTAGTTGCTGGACGCCTCTTATGTTCTTTGGCTTCTCCATGGCCAGTATGGCTTTTATCTTCTTCGGTTCCGCCTCGATTCCCCTCGCGGAGATGAGATACCCAAGTAGCTACCCAGATGGTACGCCGAAGGCACACTTGTCCGGATTGAGCTTGATCTGGTAGCGTTCGAGGTTGGCGAAGGTTTCGTGCAAATCGTCGATTAGATAGGCTTCCTCCTTGGTCTTGATTACTATGTCATCGACATAGACTTGGATGTTGCGACCCAGTTGTTCCTTGAGGCAAGCCTGTATGCATCACTGGTAGGTGGCTCCCATGTTTTTTAGCCCGAAGGGCATTGTGTTGTAGCAGAACACACCAAAGGGCGTTGTAAACGATGTTTTCTCTTGATCTTCCTCCTTCATTCAAATTTGATTATAGCCTGAGTAGGCATCGAGGAAGCAGAGACGCTCGCATCCCTTGGTGGAGTCGATGATCTGGTCGATCCGTGGCAGCGGGAAGTGATCCTTTGGGCAGTGCTTGTTCAGAGAAGTGAAGTCCACGCACATCCACAGGATATCTGTGTCCTTTTTTGGTACCAGCACCATATTGGCGAGCCAAGTGCTTTCCTTGATCTCGCGTATGAACTTGGCCTCAAGGAGTCTATTGATCTCCATTCCGACTGCCTGCGCTCGTGGCTCAGACAGTCGCCTGATTGTTTGCTTGACTGGCCTTGCGTCGGGGTTGATGTTGAGTGCGTGCTCGGCGAATTCCCTGGGAACTCCTGGCATGTCCGCAGGACACCAGGGCAAAAATTTCCCAGTGCTCACGGAGGAATTCGACGAGCGCGAGTTCCTATGCGGGACTCAAGTTGTTGGCAATCAGGGCCGTCTTGGCGAGATCCGATGGATGGACTTGCACCTTCTTTGTGTGCACAGATGAGTCGAAGGAGAGGTCAGGTGAGCTTGGCCTGCTTAGGGGAGGCAAACTGTTGTCTGTCGTCTCTTTCAATCTCGCGAGTTCTTCCTACATGCCGAAGGACTGGGTGATTCTTTGAATTCCCTGTCGCAACTGTCAGATTGCTCAAAGCTCCCATTGATCATGATGACGCCATTAGGACCTGGCATTTTCATCTGCAGGTAGGCGTAGTGGGGTACTGCCATGAACGTAGCGAACGCGACGCGCCCGAGGATGCAGTGGTACTGTGAGGGCCAGTCGACGACCTCGAAGTCGATGCGCTCGCGCCGGAAGTTCTTCGGCGTGCCGAAGATGACGTCGAGGTTGATTTTTCCCAGGGGTATACGCCTTTCCCTGGGACAATGCCGTGGAACATTGTGTCTGATGCCTCCAGGCAGGTTAGAGGGATCCTCATCGCTCGCAAGGTACTCGCGAATATGAGGTTGATGCCGCTTCCGCCGTCCATGAAGACGCGACTCATGTCGAAGCCTCCAATTTGCGCCTCGAGTACGAGGGGGCAATGACTTGGACGAGGTATCTGAGGTGGGTGGTCACGTTTGTCGAAGGTGATGCACGACTCGCTCCCGCTGAGGTACTCAGTGGTGGATGGTGGCGAGTGCGTGGACAAGTTGACTTGGCCAGTGATGGCCTTCTGCACCCTGTTGGAGGGGCGTCCTTTTTGGATCATCATGGTACCCATGGCCCGTGGGTACGGTTCTCCTCCGTGGTGCTGGTCCGGTGTGGCTCCGTTCGGGGGTGGCCTAGGTGGTGGTGGTGGTGCGCCATGTGCTACGGCGCCTGGAGCGGCTCCGTAGCCTCTTTCGACTGCATTGCGGTTCATCCGAACCAATCCCTCGTGCAGCTTGAGGAACTCGCGGCAGTCTTTGAGGAGGTGGCTGGACTTTCTCTTGCCATCATGCTTGTCGATATAGAAGTGTACTGTGCATGGCCCGGACAGCTTGTCCTCGATGGAGGTTGTCGGTGCCTCATCGCAAGTGCGGCGTTGCCATACTTGCATGGTCTTCCCAGAGTCGCGGTATCCGCCGCTACGGTATCCGCTATTGCGGTTATCGTCGCGTCTATCGACGTAGCCGGCTGCGACCATGTTGACGTCGTCGCGATCATCGTAGATGCGCATACGGCGCTTGCCTCGGCGGTCGCGTCTGCGTTCGAGTTCCGCCTCCTTGTCGGAGTGAGCGCAATTCTTCACCGAATCTTCTCCATCGGCCCACCGATTCGCGATTTCCATCAGGTGGTCGATGGTCTGGGGCTTTGAGCGGCCCAGCTACTCCCTGAGCTCTAGGCGGCAGACGCCACCATTGAATGCATCAATCGCGCGGTCTTCCGAGATGTTTTCCGCGGAATTCTTGAGGATGGACCACCTTTGGATGTAGGAGCGCAGCGGTTTGCCAGATCTTTGCTGGCAGCATCTCAGCTCTTCGATCGATGCGGGTCGTTTGTACGTGCCCTTAAAGTTGCGCACGAAGCTGTAAACCAGCTCATCACAACTCTGAATGGATCCGCGTGGGAGGTTATTGAGCCATGCTCGGGCGGCGCCCTGCAGCTGTAGCTGCAAGCATTGCATGGCAGTACTTCGACTGCCTCCGTGGAGTCTGACGAAGGAGATGTGATCCTCCAGCCAGATCTTGGGGTCCTGTAGACCGTCGAATTTCGGGTTCTCCGACGGGAGTTTAAACCCTTTAGGCATCCGCTTCTGCCTAATGGATCTGCTGAAGCATCTGGCGCTGCAGAGCTCCCCATCTTCCTCTTCCGTGCTAGTCGACCGAGCACGTCGTGCCCTTGACTTGTCGATCTTGCGCTGCGTGAGGTCGTCGCACGCATCGTAGTCATGATCATGTCGCTGTGAGCGGCGACGCCGAGACAGGTCGTGACTGTCGTCGCTGGATGAGGGCGAGGAGTGGCGCTTTGCTAGCGCTTTGCCCTTTTTTGGGTCTGGTGTTGGCTCCTTGTCGAGGGCGGCCTCGATTAATCCCAAGCCCGCGATCGTAGATCGGTGCATGGCAGTTCGAGGATCTCCAGCTGGTGGCTAGTTATTGAGGAGGTACATGGTGGTTGCCGTCACCGCAGCCTGCGGCATCCTGGGAACCACGTTGCCTCTCGTGTCGACTGTCATAGAGCCGAAGTCGAGGACTTTCGCGGCCTCTATGCGCTCTTGTTCGATGAGGTGAGCCATCCGCGACTGCCTCTTCTTGGCGAGGTATTCGTTGCCTCTTGAGGAGGATCCTCCGTAAGAGGAGAGCCCAGCACGACGAAGGCTCGATTTGTCCGCTCCCTTTTTACGCGCCTCAAGTTGCGCGATTGTTTGCAGTTGGCGCTTGAATTCTTCCTTTAGGAGCCAGTGATAGCCCATCAGCAGTTCCTGCGGGGACCCAAAGGGTAGAGGTGTGCCCTATAGGGCTTCGCGACAGCGATCCCACTCTTGCCCGTTGAGCTTGATTACGACGCGTTCGCCGGTTTGCTTATTGATTATGCTAGGAGGTTTGACTGCTCCTCCGTTGTTGACAGGAGCGCGATTGCCGCCATTGCCACCATTGCCGGCGTTGGGTGGATCGGTTCCGTTACCGGTGTTACCACCGTTGTCGCGATTGGCGGAGGTGTCACCTGCGTTGCTGACGGCGCACATGAAGTGATTGGGGAAGCTGTTGCTTCCACAACTTTCAGATCCGGAACCGTAGGTTCCATCTTCAGTGGCCAGATCGCTCAGATCGGAATCGCGACTGCTATCGCTGATCGTATTCTCGACTGCCACCGGGGCGTTGAGCTCGCTGAGGGTGCCAATCGATGGAGGGAACCATGATGTCGAGGCAACCGCCGGTGCTGTCGGCTGATCAGGCATGCGAAGCGTGCCCATCTGACCAACTTGGAAGCGGAAGCTCCCAATCGCCAGGCTAATTCCGTCGCCCACAGACTCGAAGGCCGGGCGGGTGGCCGGCGTGTGGACGGTGAAGTCGAAGGCGCCGAAGAGCTGGTGAATCTCCGCGGTTGCGGAGTTGTAGATCGCAGTTGATGGGGCCGAAGAAGCCGCAACATCAGCACTCCCAATTTCCACAGACGGTGCCAATTGACGAGGGTTTAACTCATCAATACCCATTGTTATGGACTTGGGTTTTGGAGAAGGAGGGAGCGCTGGAGACATCTATCGGCTAGCAAACAAGCACACAGGGGACAAAGGATTTACCCAGGTTCAGGCCTCGTAGAGGTCCCTACTCCTACTTGTCTGCTCGTGGAATTATCGAAGGAGTCGAAAGTTACAATGGTGCGCAGATGCAATCTGGCGAGGGTTGTGGAAACTAGGGTTGCGTGTGTCCTCCTCGCCGCCCCTCCTAGCCTTTATATAGATAGGCTAGGTCTCGGGTAGCAGGTCGAGTCGGTTACAAGTTAGGGTTTTTCCCCTTCAAACTTTCTATCTTTAACTTCTTCTTGTCCTTCAAGCAATCGAGAGTCCGTAAGCCACTAGAGTCCCTTGTTTGGGCCTTGGCGACACCGTGGGCCTGTACGTATTTGGACCGTATATACCAAGCTCGAGTACCTGTAGGGTATACCCATGTCAGTAAGGGAGCGACAAACGAGAGAGCAATAACTGTCATAATCATGCTTGCAACAAAACAGGACTAATCATGGAATGAAAGTGATTCAAGATCCTCAAGGCAAAATAATTCATCGAGGCTCAACTGATTATTTCAGTCATACGCATTCCTGAGCATGTGCCAAGTCAATTTAAATGAAACATTCAGAGGAGGATACCACGGTGTCATACCAAGTTATGAATAGAGTAATGCAAGCAAACATTCATAAGACATGCTACAAAATATTAGCAAGCTGGGACTAATCATATGAAAGCAAGAACTACTAAACATCCAAAGAGGACATACTCCCTACAGGAACAGACTAAGCATGCCCACAATGATGAGTATATGTATAAAAATGAAAACAAATAGAGTTCGTTACCAGCCTCTTACCACACCTCAAGTTGTCATTAATCCTCATCATTGTTCTTCACTTGTGTGGCTTGAATAATAATATGAAACCAATATCCATTGAGGACTGCTGAACCCTGTAGCAAACTCACAAAACCAAAGAAGAACGACAAATATTTTTGTTGTTTTCGATTTTTAAAATAAGAGCCAAAAAAAGCAAGCAAAGCAAAATCTTTTTGGGTTTTTAAAATAGTTCAAACAAAGCAAAAAGGGAAAAACAAACCAAGGCGAAAAGAAAAAGAAACAAACCAAAGAGAAACAACAGAAATAGTTTTGGTCTTTTTGTGTTTTAGAAAGCAAAAGCAAAGAAAGAACGAAAACTAAAAGGAAAACGAAAGATGAATATACAAAGTACCGACGCAACATGATAAGGAGATGAGTGCGATGTCGGCGTACCTCCCCCCAAGCTTAGGCTTTTGGCCTAAGTGGGTATCAATCCAGATACGGGTAAGGGTTCCAAGCAGGAGGATCATTGTAAGAATGATCGTAGTTAGGCCCGTGGGAAGAATAAGAGGCTCCCCAATCATAGTTAGGATGCTGAAATGAAGACTCCCCCTCATTCGAGGGCTGGACCGAATCATCTATGAACGCCCTTCCAGTATCCTGCTCCTGTTGGGAGAGCTCTCCCAAGTACGTATCAAGCTCCTCCTCCGTGAGGGACCATCCTACCATGTTATCAAGGTTAAACAAAATAGGTGCAGGCAAAAGAACAACACGCTCGGACTTGCTCTTTCTCCAACCAGCTTTGAGAAAGGTTATTTCATAAGACAACTCACTCAAATTAGCCCACGCGGAAACAAATTTATGTTGTATCATGGAATTAAGATCAAGCCTTTCTATGGGAAACTACAAGTCTAAATGATGAGGCACTCAGCCATGCAATGCTAGTAAACGAGAAGCAATGAGGCCCCCATAAATTCCACCTTTCTCGTGGTTAGCAGCAAGAGGGAAAGCTATCAAGGCACCCAAGTTGTAAGACCTATCTCGTTTAAGAGCGGTAGAGATAAATGCTAGATCATATGAAGATAACTTATTGGTAGTTTTTCTAGCAAGAACACACTTGGCAAAAAAGTAGGCAAAGTAGCGAATGGAGGGAAGATGAATGTTACGGATTTTTCCATTCTCCTTCGAGAAGCTGCTCCCTTGGCAAATTTCTGCGTATAAATCCATAAATGGTTTAGGTCGCTCCTTAATCCTTCTACATGATCCCCATTGAGGTACCTTAATAGCTGCACAAAAGTCATTGAGAGAAAGGTCGACAACAATATTGTAAATTTTGTAGTGGACCATGGGGTTAGGCAAAGAGTGACTAAATTGAAAGTCCTGCACCACAGACATGGTTAGCTTCACAAATTGACAAGGTTCATCTTCCAAAAAGTGCTCCAACCCTGCATTAGAAACCAAAGTGTGGAAATCTTGGAGAATTCCTGCGGCTCTCATGAACTCAGAGCATGGATAAATGGAAGGAAAAACTTCCTCCTCCCGATGGACCTTCATGACCTCAGGCACCCATAGTTCATGTTGGTTTAGTTGATTCTCATTCATCTTCTATTCTGAAATTTAAACACCTATTAAACAAGTGATTGCAAAGTGAATATAATGAAGGATTCTACTCATAGGGACTTGTAAGAGGCCTAAACATGCATCGAAACTATATCTCTAAGCATCAAACAAGCTTACAAGCTCGCATAACAAGTCACCTACAACAGCAAAATACTCAAGATATAATCCACTAAACACAAATCTACTTGGACAAGGGGAGGAGTCACATACCGGAGAACAAATGCTCCAAATTTCAGCAAAAAAGATGGGTTGAGCAAGGATATCGAAAAAATCGAGAGCAAGCACAGCAAGAACGCGATTTTGAGCAATGAACTGGAGCTTACTCGGGAGAGAGAATAAAGTGGCAGGTGAGAGAGTTAGTGGAGGGCCAGGGGTGGCCCACACCATGGCATGGCGCCACCCAGGGCAGGCCATGCCACCAGGTGGTGTGCCTACCTGGTGGGCCCCCCTAGTACCTTCCAGGTACTCCTCTGCCCCTTTTTTCACGTAAAAAATTAATATGAATTTTCTGGAATTTTTCGAGACACTTTATTTTTGGGCATTTTTCAGGTGTAGAAGAATGATTTTCTGACAGACGGATTTTTTGGAAATGAAGCAATGACAAAACAAGGCTAGAACTACAGAAGTTCTAAGACACTCTAGCATGCAAGCAACTAACAACAAAAAGGAGAACTAAACGAAAACAAAAACTAAAATGGATAGAATCGAAGTAAACGGAGATAATCATGGTGAAAACATTGTTTTGCTCAATGAAATCCTTTTGTTAACAAGGTTTATCAGGTCTTGCTACCAAAACAATTTCATATGAGACAAAACTTTGTATTCCACTAATGATTATGTTACCTCAACCATGATAGCAATGGTCCCAATCATAATAGTTTCAATTTTTTCTCTTGGTATGGGACAATATATTTCTCCAACTTGAATGCCCTCAACATGTTCAATTGAATTCAAACCATAAGTCCTTTCAATCTTCTTGGGGAAATAGACAGTATGTTCCTTGTCATTAACATTAAAGGTCACCTTTCCTTGATTACAATTAATAACAGCTCCTGCAGTATTAAGAAAAGGTCTCCCAAGAATAATAGACATATTATCATCTTCAGGCATTTCAAGCACAACAAAATCAGTTAATATCAAGAAATTATGAGCCACTTGAACAGGTACATCCTCACATATACCAACAGGAATAGTGGTAGATTTATTAGCCATTTGGAAAGATATATCAGTTGGTATCAGTTTTTCAAGTTGAAGTCTCTTATAGAGAGAGAAACGCATAACACTAACTCCAGCTCCCAAATCACACAAAGCAGTTCTAACATAACTATTCTTAATAGAGCAAGGGATAGTTGGAATCCCTGGGTCTCCAAGTTTCTTTGGAACCTTACCATTAAAGGAATAATTAGCAATCAAAGTAGAAATTTCTTCATTAGGAATCTTCCTTTTATTCGAGACAATATCCTTCATATACTTTGAGTAAGGAGGCAATTTAATAGCATCAGTCAAAGGAATTTGCAGGAATAAAGGTTTCATCCACTCACAAAACTTACTATAGTGTTCATCTTCCTTTGACTTGTGTTTCTTATCAGGGAAAGGCATAGGTTTTTGGACCCAAGGTTCTCTTTCACTACCATGTTTCTTAGCAATAAAATCTTCTTTAGTGTATTTAGTATTCTTAGTGTGCTTTTCAGGTTCTTCTTCAACTTTTTCTTCATTAGGAGCTTCATTTTCTTCATTACCACTTTCAGTTTCAGCATCAGAAATAGATATACTATTAGGACCTATAGCATGTTCATAGGGTTCTTCAACAGTTTTATGTTTCTTTTTCCTTTTCTTACGAGTAGAGCCACTATTTTCAGCTTGTTGAGAATCCTGCTCAATTCTTTTGGGATGCCCCTCAGGATATAGAGGATCCTAGGTAGCAGCACCACCTCTAGTTCTAATTACATAAGCATGTTTTTCTTTAACAGCATTAACTAGCAAGTCTTTTTGCACTTTAACGAGTTGATCTATTTGAGTTTGAACCATTTGAAAGTGTTTAACAATCATTTTAACATCATTAGAGGTTCTTTCCACAATATCTTTCAACTCAACAATAGCTCTAGTGTTTTCCATTAGATGATTTTGCACCCTTTTATTAAAATTATCTTGATTAACAATAAAGATATTGAATTCTTCTAAGCATTGACCAGGAGGTTTAGAGTAAGGGATATCACCTTCATCAAAGTGTTGGAGAGAGTGTACCTCAATAGTGGATGAGGGGATAGGCTTACATAATTCTTCTATAGGAGGTAAATTCTTGACATCTGCAACTTTAATTCCCTTCTCCTTAAGACATTTCTTAGCTTCCTTCATCACTTCATCATTTAATTCAGTAACTCACCTCTTCTTTGATGTTGGAATAGGCACATGAATAGTTGGTTCAGGTATGATCACTTTAGGTACAGCTTGTTCAGGAGAATTCCAATCCTCATAGTTCTTGCTTATTTTAGTCATTAATTCCTCAGCTTCCCTGGGAGTCCTATTCCTGAAAACACAATCAGCACAACTATCTAGGTATGTCCTAGATTCTTCAGTTAGTCCATTATAAAATATATCTAGCAGCTCATTCTTAGGTAATGGACTTCCAGCCTGTGCATGAATCAAAGCACAAAACCTTGCCCAAGATTCGGGCAATATCTCTTTTTCTCCCTGCTTAAAATCAAAAAGTTCCTACAAAATAGCATGTCTAGCACTAGGAGGAAAATATTTCTGCAGGAAAGTACTAATCAAGCAACCAGGGCTATCAACAGATCCAGGAGGTAAATTACTAAACCAAGTTTTAGCTTCTCCTTTCAGTGAAAAGGGGAAAATCTTAGCAACAAAGTAAGTACGCATCTTAATATCATCAGAAAACAAGCCACTCATGGTAGAAAGTTCATTCATGTGTGCTACCGCACTTTCATTCTTAGTCCCACAAAAAGGTTCTTTCTCGACAATATCTATGTAAGATAGATCGAGAGAGAAATCATAATCTTTATCTTTAATGTCTATGGGAGAAGCAGCAAACTTAGCAATAGGAGACAATTTGGGTCTAATAGTACGCCTCTCGAGGAGACTCTTAGCAGCGCTCCTATCATCGATGTTTTTACATTCTTTAATAAATTCATCGATCATCTCAACATAACCACCTTCAATATCATAACTCTCACTAGACTCAGGAGAACTAACAGGTGTGGTAGTGTCTTCATTAGGAGTTTTAGTATTTCCATCTACAGTTCTAGCAATCGTAGCATCTAGGAAAGGACCTAATGAACCACTCTTATCAAGCACAGTAGAAGCAGCATCAGAAGTTTCAGATTCAGCAGTAGTAACAGTGTGTGTAGCATGTGTATGTGGTGGTGTAACGAGCTTACTCATAACAGATGGTGAATCAAGAGCAACAGAGGTGTTCAGAACAGTACCTCTTCTTATAGTGGATGATAAAATAGGAACCTTGCCATCACGAGACTTACCCATGATGGATGGATAGCAGCAAACAATAGAGAATCCAAGTGAACTTGATAAATAAAGCTATGCTCCCCAGCAACGGCGCCAGAAAATAGTCTTGATGACCCACAAGTATAGGGGGTGTACCGCAGTATTTTTGAGGGAAGTGAAACCCAATTTATTGATTCGACACAAGGGAAGCCAAAGAATATTTATAAGCCTTAACAACTGAGTTGTCAATTCAGCTGCACCTGGAAACAATCTTGCTCACAACAGTTTATCAGTAGCAACAGTTTTGTAGTAGGAATAGTAAAGTAACAGCAGTAGTAAAGTAAAGACAGCAGTAACAATAGCAGTAAACAGTAGGATTCGAGTGTGGTAGGCATAGGGATGGATGGACGGGCGTTGCATGGACAAGACAATTCACATAGCAATCAGAACATAGGGCAATTGCAAATAAATAAGATAAAGCATCCAAGTACTAGACAATCCTAGGCATGTGTTCCATATATAGTCATATGTGCTCGCAATGAGAACTTGCACAACATCTTTTGTCCTGCCAGCCTGTTTGCAGCGAGGCCTCAAGGGAACTACTGGCAATTAAGGTGCTCCTTTTAATAGAGCACCGGAGCAAAGCATTAACACTCCATGAACACATGTGATCCTCACATCAAAGCCATTCCCTTCAGTTATCCCGATTTCTGTCACTTCGGGGCCATTGGTTCCGGACAACAACGTGTGTATACAACTTGCAGATAAGACCATAAATAATACTATCATAATGAATCAATAACATGTTCAGATCCAAAATCATGGCACTCGGGCCCTAGTGACAAGCATTAAGCACAACAAGTCGCAACAAAGTCATAAATCACTAATAAAAGATACTAGGCACCATGCCCTAACAATCTGATGCCATTACATGAACGATCTCATCCAATCCCTACCATCTCCATAGCCTACAGCGGGGGATTACTCACTCATGGATGGGGAAACATGGATGGTCGATGGAGAAGCAATGGTGATGATGATGGCGATGATATCCTCCAATTCCCTGTCCTGGCAGGGTGCCAGAATGGAGTTTCTGGTGCTGTTTCGTGGAATCTGGTGGTGGTGGCGGAGCGGAACTCCTGGAAAAACGTCGACCCCCCCTGAGTTTTTAGGTCAGAAGGCAACTTATAAGCAAAGAGGGAGACCGAGGGGGAGTCTAGGGCGGCCAGACCACCCCTTGGCGCGGCCTGGGCTTGCCCGCGCGGCTAGGTGGTGTGGCCTAGGCCCAGCCCCCTCCGTCTCGTATTCTTGCTCCGGGAGTCTTCTGGTGAAATATGATTTTTGGCATATTTTCCGGGATTTTTCCTGATAGTTGATTTTCTGCACAAAAAGAAGACGCCAGGGCAATTCTGCTAAAAACAGCGTCAGTCCGCGTTAGTTGCATCGAAATCACACAAATTTAGAGGAGAAACAATAGCAAAAGTGTTCGGGAAAGTAGATACGTTTTGGACGTATCATGTCTCTTACATGGACAGACCTTACTTGGGACCGTGCCAACGCATGGAGACGAGAGAGAGAGGGAAGGAGAAAGTCAACCAAAGGACTTCTCCAAATATTGGTGTGTCTCATCCCACCCATGGGCACCCCTTTATATAGGGGGAGGGGGTGTGCCCTCCCCTTTGGGTTTCCCATGTGGGACTAAACAAGGGAGAGAGGGGAGAGGCGCATGGGCCATTAGGGCAACATGGGCCAGCCGGCCAGGGGTGGGCCCCACCCCGTGCATAACCCTAGGATGGCCGAGTGGGCCCCCTTGAGGCGGCTAAGCCTTGGCCCTTTGGCCCTTGGCCCTTCCCCTTACCGGCTTTCCCTCATGGGCCATTTTTTCCTAGGAAGTTTGGCCCATTAGTGGAATACCCCTTCAAATTAGATTTTAAAAAATCCGACTTGACTCGAAACACCTTTCGGTTCCCTTTCGATTTCCTCCGAACGACTTTGGATCTTTCCCGAAACGATTTCGGTTCTCTCACGGAACTTTTCCGGTTTCCTTTTCTATTTCATATGGTGATTCCAACTTATAGAGGATCTCTAGCTCATCGTACCCTTAAGTGTATTTCCCCATGGCTCGGGATTGGCACAGACATGATCTCTATTAATGATCAATAGCGGGACTAGGATGCCCATAATGACCCCTATGCATTCCACGATGATAATGTCGTTTGAACCGTAAATAGTCGTTTCCCATTCCCTTTGCCACTTGATACCTAGTTCACCCGAGATTTGATCTACCGTATCTCCATACCTTCATTCGATCTCGTTACCGATGAACTTGTTTTCTCGTTTCCATGTCGTTGCATTCCGTGACCCAGTCATACGGTTGCAAGCTTCGTTAATGCAACGTCACCGAGATGGCCACTAATGTATCTGTTTGTTACATGGATGGGCAAATCCTGGTCTTGATATGTACTCCTCTACACGCCCCTTTGGGAAACCTGAGTGGCACCTTTTTGATCACCCAGTCATGGAGTGATACTTGATAACCATCTAAGATCCCTCCAGAACGGTGATTTGCATTACCTCACAATCTAAGGATCAGGTTACAAGGTTTCTTTAGTTTATCATTAATGATGAACTTTGTAACTAGATCTCATTAAGATACAACTAGTTGGGTTGTTTGTCTATCACATCATTCAACTAATGACGTGACCTCATTGTCAATTGGCATAAATGCCCATGATCTCGAAACCCTAGATCATCCTCATCACCAATGAACTAGTTCGCTAGAGGTAACTAGAGACTTGGTTTGTTTACATACCACACGTGTATTAACGTTTCGTATTAATACAGTTATAACACAGTATGAAACTATTACGAACTAATTGAGATATGACAATAAAACCCTATTTATTATTTGCCTCTAGGGCATATCTCCTTCAGGAAGGACCCTATATTGTTACAGAAGTTATTCCTGAAGGATCATATCGTTTACAAGACAAGAAGACATTATTCAAATATTCCAATCCATGGAGCATCGCACAACTACGGCGTTTTTACGCTTAAGATTTTATGTTTACTTACAATATAATAAGGCCTACGACCCAATTTTTAAAGCCATAATATCTAGGCCAATGGCCAGGCGGCGATTCGCCAAAATAGTGTATCATCGGTTGCGCCATATATATATAAAGATAAGTTTTTCGTACCTTCAGTTCTTGTTCATATCAATTTAGGGGATTTTCTATCTTTTTTAATATTGACAAGAAATTATGAGCCTATGTCCAGATACAAGCATCCGAACATAGCCTTGGGGGCTACTCCCATCGGGAGTGCTGGCGCGTACCCGATAGAAAAAATCATGTATGACAAGCAAAGACAATCATCGCTTAAAAAATTATGAGTTTTACATTAATCTATCCTTAGAGGGCTACTCCCATCAAGAGCTCTCACAAAGTATCAAAATATCTGATAAAATTCAGAAATATTGGCAACCTAGCAGGACAGCCGACAAAAAATAAAAAGATAAGAAAATATCGGATCGCACTCAAACGTGACAAAACTCCGTATGCCGTGTTCAAAAACATGAAGATAAGACCCCGAGATTCGTCCTATGTGGCCTGGTAATTGCACAAGAATGCGCTCTGCCAGCAATATATCTGTATCTACGATACGATGAAAAATCCTGACGGACGTGTTGGGTACCTGATAAAATAGAACTAGGATTCAGTATTCGGTAAGACCTCAGCGGCTCGAAAAGAATTACGCCAGTAATAAATTCCAAGTTTAGGTCTAGGGACTTGAATTTGATGTAGGACAACCTTGCTTTTGCCCAGGTGGAATTAACTGATTCCCGATCTGTTGGATGCATCAGGCTTGTTGTACCAAATCCCTATGAAAACAAAGGTAGTAAAACAAAAGAAAAGAACTAAAACATATCTTTGAGACTCAACCCGAATCTACGATTCAAGTAGAGTCTCGGGGGCTACTGACATAGGTATGATTACTTGGGTACTTATGATTTGCTACTCAGGCCTGAAGGAAAGTTTACGGCCCATGAAGAGTCAAGGTGATAGCCCGAAAGGAGCAACCAACAAAGGCTGTAGTTGTATTAGGAAAGAAGAAAAAGCACCGACATCAAGTTGGTATTGTAATCATGTATATATAATCTATCTGTATATAGCTTTGAGACACAACCTATTATATATAGGATAGGAGAGGCTTAGGCAAGGATACCGAACAATTCCCAAGCTATTTTTTATAGTGCGACTCACCAAATATTCAGACGACTTTGACTCCATTGTTCTCCTGACATCCGACGAAATCCCCATCATTCTCTTTTCCTCGAAACCCTAAGTCCATAACCATGAGCATTTCCGAGGTTACCCCTCGTTAGTTACAGATTAGGGTTTTCCCTTTAAGTTTCTATCTACACTTTGTCGTGTCCTTTAAGAAGTCGAACTCCTGTGGGCCACCCAAATCCTTGATGGGTTGCGTTCGCACCGTGGACTCCTTGGGCTGGACCGTATAGGCTAATCTCAAGTACCTGTAGGGTATACCCATGTCAGTAGTGAAATGGATCGTATGGGCACCTAGAGGGGGGGTGAATAGGTGCTACTTCAAATTTTAATGCCTTTTCAATTTTAGGCTTAGCACAAAGGGTAAATTCTCTAGATAAACTATTAGGTGGAATTTCCCTATATGCAAACCTATCTACTAGCGAGTAAAGAGCGAGTGGAAGAGGAACGGGTAAAAAGTAGTGAAGCACGCGGAGACACAGGATTTGCTTGACCACAGTTCCTTCCTTATTAAGGGAAGTACGTCTGCGTTGGAGGGGTCGGCGGTACTAAGACCACCACGCCACAATAGGCCTCACCCTGTTCTCCGATGGATCCCGCCACCAAAGGCCTGATCCACCTTTCCACTCTAGGGACCCTTCGAGGCGGGTACCGGCGCCTTTACACAACTAGCGGGTCACAACTCCACAATCAACTTGGAGGCTCCCGAAATGACAACAAGTTGCCACAAGAACAATGTTTCAAATACAACGAACAAGATCTAGATATTGACAAGAATACTAGATCAGGGATTTCTCCAAATGAATGGAGAGGAGTTGATGCGCTTGATTCGTGATGACGATTATGATCCTCTCCTCCTTCAATTCCCCCAAAGATCAAAGCCTTCGGGTGGTTGAAGTGGGAGATCTAGAATGGGAGCTCTTGCAAGGGGTCTAAACAATTTCGAATGAATCAAGAGTTATGAACATTGGGGAAGAAGGGGTATTTATACCCCCTTCCAAAACCAGCCGTTGGAGACTTTGGGGGCCGGATTATCCGGCCTGGGGAAAAATCCGCCCCAGACTCGGAATATCCGGCAGATAGTCCGCCCCCTCCCTGAGTGTCGCGCAGAGCTTGCACTTGATCATCTTCTGGGGGCCGGATTATACGGCCCCATGTGAGGGCCAGATTATCCGGCCTGGGGAGGAAAAACCGCCCCAGTTCGGATTTTTCGGGAGAAAATCTGACCGGACTTCGAGCGACGTGCCTTGGCTTGCTTTGCTCAAAATCTGGGGGCCGGATTATCCGGCCCATGCGACAGCCGGATTATCTAGCCTGGGGAAGAAAAACCGCCCTAGTTCGGATTTTCTGGGAGAAAATCCGACCAGACTCCGAGCGACGCACCTTGGCCTCCTTTGAGCAATGAGGTGGCCGGATTATCCGGCCCTTGGTGGGGCGGATAATCTGACCCCCCCCCTTAAAGCTTCCTGCACACTTAGCGCACATGAATAATCTCCACAGTATTGTTATCTAACACGCAAAACATAGGAAAACATGAAATATTCATTCAATCTCCCCCTTTTTGGTGTTAGATGACAATACTAGGATTTGTAGGAAAGGATTACAAGACAACCAGCAATAAACATGGAAGGGACTCCCCCTCAATGTGTGCATATTAGAAATTTGCATTTGAATACAAATGCACACAAATAGGTGAATCTATTCCATAGACATATGAGCAATATAATCATACCACTGAGGTAGAAGAGAGGCATCCTTGAAATAGCCTCAATTATCAACGTGATAACCAATATAAGCGCCTTCCTTGATAAAGATTTCCAGCATAATAGGATATGAATAGATGAATCCATAAGCATAATCCATGAGATAAATCCAGACAACCACTGACATAGAGTCTCAAACAAACCACAAATCACAAATTTAAAGTTCAACGCTAAATGGGCATAAGTGAGAAAATGACGAATAGAAAAATGCAAGTGCTTATGCCCGACCCATGCAAATCCTCGAAGATCCTAATAGAACTACTTCTCCCCCTTTGGCATCGAGACACCAAAAAGGAAGAAGAGCGATGCTAGCGCCCCAAGGGATCACTCGTAGTCCTCATCCTCGTCCTCGTCCTCATCTTCATTCTCGTCCTCGTCCTCATCTTCAAACTCCTTGGTGTCACCATCCTCATCATCAGCAGCGGCCATAGAGGGGAACAAGTGACGCTCCAGCTCTCCATAGTTCAGCCCAGAAGAAGAGTTCCACCGAGCATATGGTGTGGGAGGTGTAGGAGCCGGGGGATCACCAGAAGCACCGGACACATGGTGAAGGATGAGCTGCTGGGAGTGAGCCAACTCATGGCGCTGCTTGTATGCCTCGTACTGACCCTTGCGCGTGTCCACTCCCATGCAAAGGATGTGCCGCTGGAACCAGTTTAGCTGCTTGATCTCACGGGCAACGGGAGGCACTGGGGGCCTGCGAGCATCCCTCATGAGGCCCTCAGGAGCAGAGGAGGGGTGAGAGGTCTTCCGAACCTTGGTGTAGATCTTCTTGGCCTTATGCACAGAATCAATGTTGAACTCTTCAGAAGGAAGCAGGTGTCTTATGAGCATCATAATGTAGGGTGCATAGGGGATGGACAGACGGTTGACCATAGCATCAGTCAATTCATGGTAGATGAAGTCCATGACATCTAGCCTGTATTGCACAAACTCGTCCTCGCACGAGGCAACCTCATGAGAAAATTGAAGGAGCTGGACAAGGTGACCACGGATGCTGTCATTGTTGCCCCCACTCGGAGTGATGGAGTCATGGAAGAGGCCCACTAAGGCAGCATAGATAGGAGAAAGACCAGCTAGAGTGCCCACAATGTCATTGTCCACTGTGCAAGGAGAGAGAGCTGCATCTTTGTTGGGCTTCAGCTGGGTGATGATGCGGTGGCCACTGGCTCTATCCCTACTGTGGAAAGAGTATCCAAGAACCTCAGCAAACACATGGAAATCAGCAGACATAGGCCTGTCATGAGTCATCCACTTCATAGTGGACGCTCATCTCCACAAATAACCAAAGTGGAAAAGAACTGCTTCACCACCTCGGAGTCATAAGAACATTGGAGAGACATGAGATGATGCAGCCCCATCCTCTCAGCCACAAACATTGCATCCACAAGGTGGGCCTTCTCCAAAGCCTCGGCAAGAACTAGTGGGTGCATAGGCCTAATGTTCAGCCTGGCATATACATCTTCATAAATACCTTTCTGTTCAGCACACCAAAAATGAGCATCCCCCAACTCATCATCACGAGGCAACTCAGCAAACAAATCACAGTGACAGATGGAGGAATAGGTGACTGCATCCAAAGCCTTGTAGTTGATCTTGGGCTCCTTGCACTTCATTTGGACACTCCCTTCCTAGTTCTCTTTGCTTGTTCGGCCATTCGCTTCTCTTTGTTCTTTCTCCTCCTCAACTCAATCTCATCCACTAAGTTGCCATGTCCGTCGTCCCGGAAGTATTTACCGCGAGGGCGGCGCTTGTAGGTCTTGGGAACACTGGAACCACCTGTGAGGAGAACAAGAGTGATAGCAAGGGGATAAGCATACACACAAGTCCAGGAGAGAGCATGGAAAAAGTAGTCAAAAAGTTCATAAGCCAAATCTACTCAATGCACACTCCATGGTGAAACTGAACCAGAGTTGAATCTGCCAGGCCGGATTATCCGGCCTGGCCAGGGGCATATATTCTGGCCCTGGCAGAAAATTTCGATTTCACCTAGATTGAATGCAAAAAAATAGATCGGGCCTAGAAACTGCAAGACTACGATTTCTATGCGAAATAACATCCTTCTAGACAATGTTTCACCCAAAAAATAACACATCTAGCCAAAGATGGGGAGAGAGGGAGTTACCCTCACTCATTGGAGGAAGAAAGTGGAGGAGAAGATACCCTGAGGCGCGGAGAAGAAGATCCAGAGAGGCCCGGAAAATCCGGTGGCCGGAGAGTCTCCGGGGAGGGTGGGGGACGGCAGGCGGTGGCTAAGGAGGAGGAGAGGGTTGGGGGAGAAGTGTTGCTCGTTATGAGCCCTTCCCCCCGATCCCTGCCCTTTAAGACGAAATCCGCCAGGGCCAGATTATCCGGCCTACACTTGGGCCGGATTATTCGGCCTCCACTCCGAATTTCTGTTGAACACAGATTCAGGCTCGCGCGTCCCCAAACAACACCCCCACAAGGTGTACAAGGGACTTGTGTGCAAGAATAGATGGCTTAGGGGTAGGGAAAGGCTTAGTATTAAGAGAACCAAACTAAGATGGTACTAGACACTCAAAATTGCAAGATCTAAATCAAATAAGAGCCAAGATTGAGTGTGATTCCCATAAGAACATGAGAGAGCAAAAACAACCAAAAAGATCCATAAAAAAATTTCTCCTCAAGGGAGAGGGCGGTGGCCAAAGCCACCTTGTTGGAGTGTATGGTGTGACACCGCGAAGATATATCTTGGGTTCACGACCAATACTCATCAATAAGCTCACATATCACAAAATGATATTAAGAGAAATGATTTATCTTACTTTTGGCATTATGGGGGGAGGGTTAGCCCAATGAATTAGGACCACACTCCCCCTATATCCATGCCCACATCTAGACTAAGTAAGACTGAGATGTACGAGTGAGTGCATGGGTAATCAAGACAAACTCCTGGAATCAATGATATTTAGCTCATTCCTCAAGTAGCATAATCTTGCTTCATCAAGTGGCTTCGTAAAAATGTCCGCAAGTTGGTTTTTCGTGCTCACAAAAGATAGATCAATATCGCCTCGAGCAACATGGTCTCGAATAAAATGATTCTGAATCTCAATATGCTTTGTCCTTGTGTGATGTACCGGATTGTACGCAATTTTGATTGCACTTTCATTATCACATAAAAGAGGCACTTTGTCACAATTGACACCGTATTCCTTTAAAGTTTGCCTCATCCACAATAACTGAGTGCAAGCGCTAGCAGCAACAACATATTCAGCTTCGGGGGTGGAGAGAGATATACAATTCTGCTTTTTAGATGACCAACACACAAGAGATCTTCCCAAGAATTGACAAGCTCCAGAAGTGGATTTCTGATCATCCTTATCACCAGCCCAATTTGAATCAGTATAACCACATAGAGAGAAATTGGAGCCCTTGGGATACCATACACCAAAGTTAGGGGAATGAACCAAATATCGAAAGATTCTCTTGACCACCACTAAGTGACTTTCTTTAGGAGCTGCTTGATACCTTGCACACACACCCACACTCAACACAATATCAGGTCTAGATGCACAGAGGTAAAGAAGAGAGCCGATCATGGACCGGTATACCTTTTGGTCCACATCTTTACCATGTGGGTTAAGTTCAAGATGACATTTTGTTTGCATCGGAGTGGCGACACCATTAAGATCCGTCATCTTGAATCTCTTGAGCATGTCTTGGATGTATTTTGCTTGATTGATGAAGGTTCCTTCTCTTAGTTGCTTGATCTCGAATCCAAGAAAGAACCGTAATTCCCCCATCATAGACATCTCAAACCTGTCAGTCATAAGCTTTGAAAATTCATCATTAAAAGCTTTATTGGTAGAACCAAAGATGATATTGTCTACATATAGTTGGCATACAAAGAGCTCCCCCTTAACCTTCTTAGTAAAAAGAGTGGGATCAATTTGCCCAACTTCGAAACCACGGTCTAGCAAAAGCTCTTTAAGGTGCTCATACCACGCACGTGGGGCTTGTTTAAGGCCATAGAGTGCCTTATCGAGTTTGTAGACATGGTTTGGGAAGTTAGGATCCTCAAAGCCCGGGGGTTGCTTTACATATACCAACTCATGTAGAGGACCATTAAGGAAAGCACTCTTGACGTCCATTTGCTGCAATTTAAAATTGTTATGGGCAGCATAAGCAAGAAGGATACGGATGGACTCAAGGCGAGCCACTGGAGCATAGGTCTCGCCGAAGTCAATGCCCTCAACTTGAGAGTAACCTTGTGCCACAAGTCTTGCCTTGTTCCTCACAACAATGCCATTCTCATCTTGCTTGTTTTTAAATATCCATTTGGTGCCGATAACATTGTGGCAATCTTTGGGTTTCTCCACGAGTTTCCAGACTTTGTTGCGCTGGAAATTACTCAATTCTTCATGCATAGCAACAACCCAGTATGGATCTTCAAGAGCTTTAAAGACCTTCTTGGGTTCCACCATTGAGATGTGAGCTTGATGCTCACCAAAACTGGCCAATTCCCTTCTTGTAGAAACCCTTCATCGAAGATCACCAACAACCTTGTCGAGGGTGTGACCCCTTAAGTCAAGGTTTCGACCAGCCCGAGCCTTGCGACGAAGTTCAATAAGTTTGTTGTCTCTTGGTGGAGTAGTTTCATCACTTGAATCTTCATTGGAATCATTTGCTCGACCTTGATTAGAAACTGGGATAACAGTAGTAGGTTGTGATGAAGCGTGCCCTTGAGATGAGTCAGTAGCCGTAACAGGAGACTGCTGAACAACAAGAGAGTTAGGGCCAGATAATCCGGCCGATGGAGAGGCCGGATAATCTGGCCTGGGAGTACTTGTAGAAGCTTCACCAGGATGCCTGGGCCTTGCTTGAACTGGCGAGGGGCCGGATAATCCGGCGCTGGCCGAAAAATCCGGCCTAGAGCTTGCATCGATATCTTCAGCACCAGGGGCAATATGGTCATCAGGAGCGGGGTGGCCGGATAATCCGGTGTCCACCAGATAATCCGGCCTGGAGCTTTTTGAAACATCTTGACCTTCAGCAGTTGATGGAGATGGTGTAGATGTTGCTCCCATGGTGGGAACATGTTGAGTATGTGTAGATGAGGGATCTTCATAAATAGAGCATTGTCCTTCCCGATCTGCCACAAGGGGTTCCTCAATGGGGCGGAAAAATCCCATGCCCATTCTTCTTATGGCATCTTGGGGTATTTCAACACCTGCATAACAAACACCAACTTGCTCCGCACGGAAACCGTCATTTTCCTCGAACACCACACTACAAGATTCTACAACAGTTCCGGAGAGCTTATTGTAGACTCTATAAGTGTGGGATTCGGCACCATAACCAACAAAAATATCTTCTAGAGCCTTAGATTCAAACTTAGATAAGCGAACTCCCTTGATGAGAAAGAAACACTTACACCCGAATACCCGAAAGTATGAGATGTTTGGCTTGTTACCGGTGAGTATTTCATACGGAGTCTTGTCCAAGATCTTACGGAGGTATAACCGGTTGGATGAGTGACAAGCGGTAGAGATTGCTTCAGCCCAGAAGTTATATGGAGACTTGAATTCGGCTAGCATTGATCTTGCCATATCCATTAGAGTCCGATTCTTCCTCTCGGCTACACCATTTTGTTGAGGGGTGTATGCAGCGGAATATTGATGTCTTATCCCCTCTTCACTTAGGAACTCATTTAAGGTGTAGCTCCTAAACTCAGAGCCGTTATCACTTCTTATAGCCAGTATAGGGACGTCGTGTTGATGTTGAACCTCGTTGGCGAAGTCGATGACCGTTTGTTGAGTTTCACTCTTCAACTTGAAGAAATAAACCTAAGTGTATCTTGAGTAATCATCAACAATCACTAGACAATACTTCTTCCCACCGAGGCTTGCATGAGATGGAGGTCCGAAGAGGTCCACATGAAGGAGCTCTAAGATACTTTTTGACGAGATAATAGTCTTCCTTCGATGAGGAGAGTCATGCATTTTCCCTTCAACACACGCCCTACAAACACGATCTTTGGCAAAGGAGACATTTTATTTTAGTCCGAGGATGGCCACCATTGTGGAGACTTTGCAAAGTTCTCATATTGACGTGGGCTAGTCGGTGATGCCATAGCCAACCCGTGTCAGCCTTTCCGAAAAGACACATCGGGCCTATAGTGGTTTTCCCCGAAAATTCCACCACGTACAGGTCATTTTCGACATAAGCGACTTTTAGAGACATGCTCCACAAGAGTATCACCAAATCAGCATCAATATAAACTGCAAAGTCCATCTTACCAAGGGCGCGAACTGAAAGTAAGTTGTACTCGAGGGTCTCAACAAGCATGACGTCCACGAGAGAGATATCGTGAGCCACCACAACTTTGCCGAGACCCAATACCTCAGATTTTGACTTGTCACCATAGGAGACGGTTATATGATCATGATTTGGTCGCATCTTCGTGATGATCTCCTTGCTTCTGGTCATATGACTCGTGCATCCGCTATTGAGTACCCATTTAGAATCATCGGAAGCATAGCCCTGCAAGAAAGTTACTTCTTGGTTTTAGGTACCCATTTTTCAATGGGTCCTCTCATGTTAGTGACAAGGGGCTTGGGGACCCAAATAGACCAAGGTATGTAATAATCATAAGATCCTACGTAACTAGCATAAACATCACCATAATAATAGCAATATAATTCAAAGTTAGGATTGTTAGCCCCTGCAAAACCATCATAATTAGACTTGTCATTGGTAATGTTGCTAGTCTTTGGTTGAGTAGTCTTGCTCTTCTTCATCTTGTTGTTTTTCTTGCTCTTTGTCTTGGGAATGTAACCAAGACCTTCTTTTCTATTGTTTGTCCTTTGCTTGCTCGGTATCTCATCAATAACCTCTTTACCTTTGTGTTGAGAACCTCTTGCAAGATCTTCTTTTCCATAAGATGATGTGGAGGTACTTGGCACATCATACCGCTTCAATTGAGTTTGGAACTGGTCATGAGACTCATTTAAAGTAGAATGATCACTCTTCAATGCCTTGTGAGCACTTTCAAGATTATCAAACTTCTCCAAGAGTCTAGCATGAACAGCCCCAAATTCAATCTTTTCTTTCTTTAGTTTCTTTACCTTGGCAAGAGCATGGTCACGTTCTTTGATGAGCTGAGTCGCAGCTTCTTCATGTGACTCCTCAATGGATTCGAGTCTCTCTTCCAAAGATACTCGAGCTTCCTCTTCTTCTTCCAAGGCACTCTTCAAAGAAGCTATCTCCAAGGCATCTTCTCTTTCGATTCTGCCCTTTTCTTTAAGAAGATCTTTGGCTTGAGCAAGTTGACTCATAAGAGCATCAAAATGGAGTTTGTGCTCACCTTGCAGGTTAGTGAAAAAGGTGTCCAAAGCAATAACTTCTTCTTTCATTTTAAGACTGTCATGATCATCCATATCCAAAATTATGTTAGTCTTAGAAAATGAAGAGCTAGAACTTGATACCTCGGACCCTCTTGCCATTAGGCAAGTAGCGTTGTTGTTGATGACATTCTCGTTTGGCGAGTCGAAGAGAGATGATAGAGTCGATGTGGTGGCTATAGCAGCCACCTCGCGAGAACTATCTTCATCCTCTTCATATTCACTTGCTGAGGAGTATTCTTCTTGTGCCACTAAGACGATGCTGGGTTGCTTCTTGTAGGGGCCATTCTTCTTAATAAATGGCTTCTTCTTAGGTGCTTTGGATTTTTCTTTAAGAATGAGCCTGCCACCATTGTCTTCTCTATTTTGATACGGACACTCGGCTACAAAGTGCATCCTATCTCCACAGTTGTAGCAAGTTCTCAGTTTTGGGCCACTTTCTCTTCTTCCACTTGACCCATTTTTGCGCTCGAGTTCCGACTTGGCCTTGGCAGGATCCTTCCAAAAGTTCCTTGCATAAAACGCCATGTACTCACCATGAGCACGTTTGACTTCATCGGGGCAGTCCATGGAGGCCCCATCAAACGCTCTTTCATCCTCCTCTTGCTCAACAACATTGGCTTTTAGAGTAACATTGACACCCTTTTGCATTCCAATGGCTCGAGCACGGGCATCTTCAGCATTCTTTGCTGCCACTTTGAATGATGCCATTTCTTGCATGACCTCATTGGATGTCATTTGATGGTAGTTATGTCTACCTTGCAGGATCTTCAAGTCCGTTGGCTCGAAAGGCATTAAGGCACTCACATATTTCCTTTTTATCCACACATCATCAATGTGAGTGGCTCCATGCTTTTCTAAATGTTGTTGCGATGCCCTTGAGTCTTCTATACATGTCTTCATGGTTTTCACCATCCAACATGTAGAATCCCTCAGCTTTATTACTAAGGGCATCATACCTATTTGTCGTCGGATTGAGGACAAGTATGCCATGAGGGGGTCCTCGAGGCGTGCGGAAGAGAGGGGTGTGAGACGTACGGTGTTCCGGGACGGTGAGCACACAAGTTTACCCAGGTTCGAATCCGCCGGCTTTGGACGGACCCTACTCCCACTAGCAATCTAGTAATACGGCAGAGCCGGAATATGGGTTACAATGGTATCGCCTGTGCGAGTTGAGGGTCTAAAGTATTGGGTGTTATCTGGTGCCCTAAAGGCTCTCCCCAGGACGGCTTATATAGATATCCGGCCTAGGGTTTACAGGAGAGATCAATCCGGCTACGACTAAGAGTTGGTTACAGAGTACATCTTGAACTACAAGTAACATTATAGGCCTAAGTCGATAAGTCTTCTTGGCCTTCCTGTAGCCGGATTGGACTCCGTCTTCTCTCTCTAACTGGGCCGCCCATGAAGCAAAGCTCTAACCCGAAGTGGGCCACCCTGGTCAGTGAGGAACTGTGAGGATACCCGGAAAGTATATCCCCAACAACAGCCCCCGGAGGCCTCCAAGATCCAAAGTCGGATTTTATCATCGTATAGCTTGATCTTCGGCTTGCAGAATCTTGAAGGGTTCCTGAAACTTCACAACAAAAAATACGATCCGGGTCTTAAAAGTAAGTTGAACCTTTCAATTGGTTACTCAGATTTTCCAGCTCGCTTTTAAACTAAGCCGGAACTTGGTCTCTAACGCCACCTGACACAAGCATGGTCAGGTCATGTCATCTGACAGACGTTCCGTCAGCACGACCGTTTGGTGGGTCCGCGGTTCACGGAACCGAGGCGCCGTTTCAATGCGTGCATGGAGATCGAGGCGACGCAATCATCACGCGGGGCCTCCCCGGTTCTTTCCACGACACGTGGTGGTTACACTGTAGCGTTTGCACGAATCTTGGCGCAGGTAGGTGGATATAAGGGGTTTAGATTTCTTCTTCTCCTCTCCACCAGTCCTTCGCCGTTCCTTCCTTCCCAATCCTCCTGCGTGCCCAGAGCCTCCTCGTCCTCCTCCCACAGATCTCCCAGCGCCGCCACTCTAAGGTCACCTTTTTCACTGGAGAAAAATGGCTTCCTCTTCTTCTTCCTCTGGTTTGGCAGCGACAGCGTCGGCAGAAGCAGATGTAGAGAAGGAGAGTTTCTGAGGAATCTGGATCCCCTGCGCCCTCGACGAGGCAGGCCTCAAGAACGTGGATAAGGAGGGGCTTCTCACCGCTGGCGACTGGTGGACCGGCCTCGGCAAAACCGTCCCCAACCCGCGCGAGGGCGAGCGTGTCCACTTCGGCACCCATCTGGACCGAGGTTTGTCCTTTCCTCCCTCAGAGTTCTTCTTCGAGGTGATAGATCACTATGGAGTTCAACTCCACAATCTTCCTCCCAATTCTCTTCTGGAAATGAGCGCATATGCTGCGCTTTGCGAGGGCTTTCTCGGCATTAGGCCGAGTTTGCTTCTCTTCCGGTACTATTTCCATGTCCGGAGGAATTCCATCACTGCCGGTGTTCCTTATATCACCAGTACCATTAGTTTTTCTGTTAGACGAGACCGGGCCTATCCCAAAATTTCTGCCAGTGACTCGGTCAAACAATGGCCAACCACTTTCTTCTACCATAGGGATATTCCGGCTCCCAGCAAAGCTACTACTCCAGCTTTTGTCGACAGAGCCGCCACAGCCCAGCCTTCCTGAGACGAGGCTGCTCCGGCTCTTACCGACGATCTGATCCTCGCTAAGAGGTGGATCGAGTATTTGATCAAGCACAAGGGTCTGAAGGGATTTGACTTGGTCCAATGCTGGGTCTCACGTCAGATCCAGCCACTTTAGTACCACGGGGATAGGCTGATGCACTCCATCACGTCTTCCAAAAAAGATTCCCTCCGCATCAGCCCCAAAGCCTACACCACCTAGGGTTACATAAGCCAGATCAAATGGCTGATCAAGGAGCGGATCAAGAGGAAAATTCCGGAGGTTTCTCTGGATATGCACATGGCGGAAAACCCCGTGGTGCTGGTAAGCTTCCATCAATACACCTTTTATGTGTTTCAATCTTTAAGTTATATACAACAATACTGATATGCTTTCCTGTTTTCAGCTTGCTGACCTCCCCGAGTCGGAGCTTGCTCCACTCGAAGGATATCCTCCTGAGTTTTCTCAGGAGGCCGAAGTAGTCCCATTGTCGGATCTTGCGCTCAAGAAGCATAAAGCTCCGACAGTGGCAGTTGGCACAAAGGTGGTGCCAGTTGTGAAAAGGTAACCTTTTGTCACAACATTTTCGCCTTTGCACTTTACTCAAGTTTCTTTCTGAGATGTAATGTTTCCGACTTTACTACTTTCTCAGAGCAAAACCAATCATCAAGGGCAAGGGGAAAGGGATTCCTTCGAAGCCTTTGTGACAAACGAAGCTTACCATAGCTTCCCCTGCCATGGCTCCTCCGACTCCTGCCCCTCAACCTTCTACAACACCGGTGATTACTCCTTCTCCGGTTGTTGTAGAAGATCCAGCTCCTCCAACGGCGCCTGTGATCCTTGGGTCACACACTGACGTCACCGTGGGTGCGTCAGCTCAAGATAAGGGTGAACCCTCTTCAGGTAATGATCCCTCGGCCGAAGTCTTCGCTGACAACCTCCTCAGCAATCCCGGACTTGCCAAGTTTGGCTTATCCCAGAAATCTGCAGAGGAGATCCAGCGGCTGGCCAGGCAAGTCCTGGACAAAAGCCATCTATCCCCCAAAGAGGAAGCGTAAGAAGCAGAGGACGTCAAGTTCTCTGACCTTCTCGCTCAAGTCCGCCTTCACGACGAGAGAATCAGGACTGGCGAGCTTCCAACAGCCCCAGTAATTCCTCTTACCTCGCCGAGAAGGTGGAAGCCGAAGTGAATGCGGGGTTAGACAAACTCACCCGCAAGCAATATGTAAGTCGGAATTCCAACTCTTGTTTTTTTACATTATGTTATATCATATCCTCTAGCCCCCAAGCATGAAGTAGGATATAGAAATCTGGGTTTATGCTTTCATTAGGATGCCAAAGAACAAACTAGTGTAGCCCCCAAGGCTCGTGCTGATATTTAGCAAAAAATATTAGCCCGAGTCTTAAGTAGCTTTCTGACTTTGGGTATTCTGACTTACAGAAAGTATGTTCCTATAACCAGGAATTATTAACCAATGTCTGTGATAAGCGGAGAGAGATCAAAGCTCTCCGGCTTAAAAATGTTGAGCTCAAGGTAGCCAAGGATGAAGCCGAAGGTAAACATTCCGAGATTCAAACCTTGTCTTTTGCTTTTTCAATGTCGAATTTTTCTGAACTGTTGTTCTTTTTGACTTACAGCGTTGGTGAAACAATCCATCGCTATGATTGAAGAGGCCAAGAATCTCAAGACCCTAGTGGTGGAGAACAAGGGACCTTGCCAAGAGCTGGATAAGCTCAAGGCGGATCATGAAAGGAGCATAGCTCAAGTCCTTGAATCCTCCTCTATGGCCACTGAAGAGCGCGATCGCAAGATTGCCTCTTAAGATAAAGTTATCTCGGACCTCAAAAATGAGCTTGGCAGAGAGAAAGATCTCTCTGAAGCGCTCCGGGCTAAACTCCAGAGTCTCCAGGAGGAGAAGACCAAGATTGACGACGTCATTCTTGGTACGTTCCATCTGTCTGATTTATCATTTCTTTGACTTTCATCAATGTCGGATTTTCCTTAACTTGTTTTGTGTTTAGGTCCACTGAACTTGTCGGACTCTTCCTCGTCCGAGCCCCACACCCACCGGCTTACCCAAGTTGGTGATCTTCTGCATGACTTCCGCCAGTCTATTGAAGACATTGGCGAGTCCCTAAGGATTCCGGACATGCCAAGCATGTCGGATTTTCAGGTGCGGGACAAGGCCAAGGAGATGCCGCAACTCGTTCGGGATTGGAACATGTCCTACGCGCGGACTGCTGCGCAGAACGCTCTCACCATGGTCATGAGCCACCATGGAAACATGGAGATATGGTAAGTGACCAGAGGGTACTGCAAGGTAGACGAAGACGGCCAGGAGCAAGACCTTCAAGCCATCACACACTCCTGTGCCGGATATGGGTGCCACGTAGCTGATCTGACCAGCTATGAGATCCCCTTCTTCACCCGCGTAGATACCTCGCCACCTCCTCCAGAAGAAAACGAAGAAGCTTCCGACGATGAACGGACCACCTCGGATCCGGACATCTCGGAACAATATCAAGGCAGAGTAACCAACAAGCCGGCAGATCCTTCATCTCCTCCTGCATCATAGACCACAAACTTATGTATTATTCTGTGAAAGAATATGATGCGCTTGTAAATATTAAGTACTATGGCTTTTGCTAGTGCTAAGTTTTTTATCTATTCAGCACTTTTGTCTTAGATTTTTTGCGTGCCTGAAATGTTTTCATAAGCACTTGAAATTTTTCCGTCTCTACTTATCGTTTATCTGGCTTTCCGCCTCGTCCCTTTCGTGAGCCGGCAAAACCTTCAGCCGGAAACTTTGCCGAGCAACGGAGCTCAATTGCTAAACCAGTTTAAACTCGCAAACAAAGCCGGCTTCTAGTACCAACAATTCACTACTCGAAAAATACCCGCATCCAGCAATCATACAAATAACCAAAGTAAAGACTAGAATTTTTAGAGTTATACCCGAAGGTAGCAGTTTTAGAATCAGAAATCTAAACCAGAACGAACATGAGCATAAAGTACTTTCAAGCACTCTAGGATTTTCGACTACGACATGATCATTAGGAAATAAGATGGTACAAACTTCTCAGAAAAACCTTGAGGTAACCAAAACTTTTATTTCTCATAGAACATGTGCATATTTATGATTACAAAGAAGGATAAACTAAGAATAAAAGGGACGTAGCTGAGCAATATTCCGTGGTCTGTCTAACTCATCCGGATTTGTACTGCCTCCAGCTCTCTTTCTATTCTTAGTAGCAGGTCTTTCTTTGACTGGCCTCATGTCAGTTAAGTAGTACGATCCATTGTGCAATACTCGACTAACTAAAAAGGGCCCTTCCCATACTGGGGAAAGTTTGTGCTTTCTTTGTTGCACAAGCCGGAGAACCAAATCACCTTTATTGAAAGATCTAGTTCGGACTCTCTGGCTATGATACTTGCGTAACTTCTGTTGATAGGCTGTAGATCTCATTTCAGCAACGACGCGAACTTCTTCGACTAAGTCGAGATCATTTTGTCGAGAAATTTCGGCATCCTCTTCAATATACGCGGCCACTCTAGGAGAAGTATGAATCAAATCACTAGGAAGAACTGCTTCTGCGCCATAGACCAAGAAGAAAAGTGTATATCCTGTTGACCTGTTCGGAGTTGTTCGTAAACTCCAAATTACAGAGGGTAGTTCCTCTGCCCAAGCCCCCACAGCACGTCTTAGTGGTGCTTCGAGTCTTGGTTTCAAGCCTTGTAGAATTAAACCATTTGCTCTTTTGACTTGTCCGTTAGCCTGTGGATGTGCGACTGACGCAATGTCAAGCCGGATATTTTGCTCATCGCAGAATTCAGCCAGTTCTCCCATGGAAAAGTTACTCCCATTGTCCGTGATAATACTATGCAGATAACCATACCGGATTATAACATCCTCGACAAATCTTTTGGTTGTTGCTCCATCACAACTAGTGACCGGTTTAGCCTCGATCCACTGTGAATTTGTCCACCATCACTAAGAGGTGAGTGAATCCACTTGGGGCTCGTTTAAAAGGTCCTACCATATCAAGCCCCCAGACCGCAAAGGGCCATGTTATAGGTATTGTTCGCAGCTGATCAGCCGGAACATGAGCTTGCTTGGCGTACTTTTGGCAGCCTTTGCATGTCTTGACTAATTGTTCAGCATCTGCCTGAGCTGTAAGCCAGAAAAAAATCCATGTCGAAAAGCTTTTGCCACTAGAGATTTGGCTGCAGCGTGGTGACCACACTCGCCTTCGTGGATTTCCCTTAAGATTTCCACTCCTTCTTCCGGAGATACACAGCGCTGAAAAACCCCAGAAACACTCCGTTTATGGAGCTCACCTTTAACAATAGTATAGGCTTTTGCTCGTCGGATAATATGTCGGCTCAACACCTCGCCTTCGGGTAATTTGCCATCTACCAAGTAATCGATGTAGGGTTGAGTCCAGCTGGGAATTACAGCCAGAACTGCTATCAAAGGTGAGTCGGATTTGGTCGGATATTCCTCATCTACTTCCTTTATCGAGGGAACTTTGAGGTGCTCTAAAAATGCGCCATCCGGGACCTCTTTCTGCGCAGAGCCTATTCGAGATAATGCATCTGCTTCCTCATTTTCTGCTCGAGGGATGTGTTGAACTTCAAACCCTTCGAACGATTTAGATAGATCATCCACGATAGCTTTATATGCTGCCATGTGCTTATTTGCATTACAAATATCCGAGACTTGTTGAGCAACAAGATCCAAATCTCCGTAACACATCAATCGTCGGATGCCAATATCCTTAGCAATCCGGATTCCATGCAGCAGTGCTTCATACTCGGCAATGTTGTTTGTCGCTGTGAAGTGGATCTGCAACACGTATAAAAGTTTATCTCCTTGGGGTGATTTGAGCACCACGCCAGCCCCCGAGCCCCCTCGAGCCTTAGACCCATCGAAAAAGAGGGTCCAATATTCCGACTCAGGGAGGACCATGTTCTCCTTGGTCTCTGTCCAATCAGCGACAAAGTCGGCAAGGATCTAGGATTTGATTGTTGTCCGGGGTTTGTACTCAATATCGAAAGCTACAATCTCTATGCCCCATTTGGCGACGCGTCCTGTGGCATCACTATTGTTGATTATATCTCTCATGGGAGCCTTGCTCACCACGGTAATTCTGCACAGATTCGGCTGAGCCTCACCATGGTGGGAACGACGGACGAAGGAACGACGGAGGTGGCATTCTCTGACAGTTTTCATGTCTGGGAGGTGGCATTCTCTAACGATCCTCCTCCCGACGTTTCTCTTTATCTTCTCCCTTTCGGGGAGGATTCCTTGGATTCAGTGCAGCAATCGCGTCTTTCTCGGCTATTGGAGCGACATTGCTCCAATTATGTGTAGCTCTACGGTGCTGCCCTGACGATCCGGTTCTTGAATAATTGTCTTCCCTGCGTTCGGGGTGACGATAGTGCGTCCGAACGTAGTGGGATCTTACGTCAGCCCATGCCGGATCTGTGCGACATTGGTCGGAATCTGAGACCGGCTTTTGACTTCCATATAGGGTGACCTTTTGCTGCTCTAGTCCCTTATTGAGTAGCTCGATACCCAAACGTATCTCCTTTGGTCCTGGATTAGCCGATAGAATTTCGTGAGCTGCCACGGTATTTTGTACTGGTGTTGGGTAAACCCAATCTCCATTGCTATCCTTCCGTGGCTTCCCCATCTCATCTCCAAAAAGGACGGCACGGACACGTGGAAATTGGTTGTCATCTATGTGACGCTTCCGTGTCTTCTGATGCAGACGGGACATGTACTCCTTGTTTGACATACGCTTCTTCTCCACCTCGATGTTTTTGGCTTCATCAAGGAGTTGTTGACGACGCGCTTCTAGGGCCTGGGCCCTTTCGTCCAGCTCATCTGCAGTAAGTTCTGCAGTTGTAGGGATAGGTGTGGTTAATGCGGCATCGATGAGTTCACGCGCACCTTCAATGATCACGTGTCCATCCACCGATGCTTCTTTTTTCGGCTCGTCTGGGATAAGTGCTCCATCCGAGTCTTCTTCGTATTCCTCGGCGATTACCTCTTCTGTGAGGGGGTCTTTTGCCGGGGTCTTGTTCTTCTTGTTCTTCTTCTTTGCCTTCTTGGCAGCGCCGGTAACAAAGACGGCTTTGGGTCCGTTTCTCGGAGTCAAGCTCTGATCGGTACTTTCGGACATCTGGATCTCGGGATTATCTCCGATGTCCATGTCATCCTGCGCTTTGGGAGAGTGTTCCCCGGATCCTTCATCCATGGCTTCTCCTTCTTCTGCAGCTTTGGAGTTGTACTCCTCTTCGTATTCCGCGGAGAACTTTTGGAAATCTGCCGACGTCATAGATTCATCTGAGGATGCGGGAACGTCGGCGTTTGTTCCAATTGCCTCCAGCACCGAGTCGGTGTTTTCTCCAGCATCGGCAGAGCCGGATCCGGATCCAACATATCCGACAAAGTGCGATGCGTGCTTCCTGAGGTACCTGCGGCTTTCGCCATCAGCCATATCGAAACTTTTAATGGTTTCGAGGATTGCATCTGTGCTAGCGCCTTGCAGTATCATACATCTTAGTGCTTCCTGAGGAAAGGCATGTCTGTCCCGACATCGTCAGAGCCGGAATCAGTGTCGTTGATATGCTCCTCCTAGATTTCGACTTCCACGGGTGGGTTGATCTGGGATCCGGCTTCTCCAGAGAGATCCACTCCAGATTTGTCTTGGACCGTGAGGTCTTCTATAGGCTCGGATTTCTTCACTATCTCCGCAACTGGTGCGGGATGGGTGGGATTAGGGTTTTCTGAGATCTGGAACTCTGCCGCCTCCGCGGACAAAGGGGACCCAGAAGATTCTTCTGCCTCTATCATCACCGCTGGGGTGGGTTGGGCAGGTTCAGTGAAACTGATGTAAACATCGATCTCGCCAAAAGACATGATAGTATAGGCAGTCACGGCCTCCCTAGCCGGAATCCAAGTCTCGTCGAGAACGATGAGAGGGATGTCGCTGGCGTAGAGGATGCGACCGATGGCGATGGTCTCGCCGATTCCGATTCTTGCAGATTCCGCTCAGAACACAGATCCGAAGCTCACTTGCCCCACGGTGGGCGCCAACTGTCGTCGGATTGAGGACAAGTACGCCATGAGGGGGTCCTCGAGGCGTGCGGAAGAGAAGGGTGTGAGACGTACGGTGTTCCGGGACAGTGAGCACACAAGTTTACCCAGGTTCAAATCCGCCGGCTTTGGACGGACCCTACTCCTGCTAGCAATCCAGTAATACAGCAGAGCCGGAATATGGGTTACAATGGTATCGCCTGTGCGAGTTGAGGGTCTAAAGTATTGGGTGTTATCTGGTGCCCTAAAGGCTCTCCCCAGGACGTCTTATATAGATATCCAGCCTAGGGTTTACAGGAGAGATCAATCCGGCTACGACTAAGAGTTGGTTACAGAGTACATCTTGAACTACAAGTAACATTATAGGCCTAAGTCGGTAAGTCTTCTGGGCCTTCCTGTAGCCGGATTGGACTCCGTCTTCTCTCTCTAACTGGGCTGCCCGTGAAGCAAAGCTCTAACCCGAAGTGGGCCACCCTGGTCAGTGAGGAACTGTGAGGATACCCGGAAAGTATATCCCCAACACTATTCCTTCTCATGCTTTCATTCCCAACAAAGAGATCAGTGAGGGCATCCCAAGCTTCTTTAGTTGTGTTGAGATGTTCAATGTGGGGCATGTCCTTGGGACCCACACCGAGCTGTATCATGTGGAGAGCAGTGGCATTCAATTGGCTGTCCACGACTTCTCTTCTTGTCAGGTTGGTTTGATCTCCAATATGAAGACCCTCTTCAATAATCCTCCAAAGTTCAATAGAGGAGCTGCAAACATGAGACTTCATTAAGAACTGCCATTGATTGAAAGAGGATGCAGTGAGCTTGGGTGGATCACCCCTATTATTTATATGAGGATGAGGGATAGGTGGGTCGGGGGAATATATGTGACGAACCTCACTATATTCCTCCTTACCACTTCCCTTCTTGGAGGTGGAACCATTAAGTTTTTTACCTTCCGCATCATCATCCTTGGATCCGGTGTTAGCCTTTTCCTTAGATGATGGTGTGGCTTCCTCAGAGGAGGATGGATATGGGGCTATGGATGATGTGATGCGAGTAATCATTTGATTCATCTCCTCCATCTTGGCCTCAAAGGATTTCAACAAGGTTGTTTCCAACGTCTTGAGGTCATCCATTGTGACCTTATCCACAGCCTCATTCCCATCACCCTTGGTACCCATACTACTCTTAGGCGGTTAAGCCCGAATTAAGAGCCGGGGCTCTGATACCAATTAAAATGGATCGTATGGGCACCTAGGGGGGGTGAATAGGTGCTACTTCAAATTTTAATGCTTTTTCAATTTTAGGCTTAGCACAAAGGGTAAATTCTCTAGTAAACTATTAGGTGGAATTTCCCTATATGCAAACCTATCTACTAGCGAGTAAAGGGCGAGTGGAAGAGGAACGGGTAAACCGCAGTGAAGCACGCGGAGACACAGGATTTGTTTGATCGCAGTTCCTTCCTTGTTAAGGGAAGTACGTCTGCGTTGGAGGGGTGGGCGGTACTAAGACCACCACGCCACAATAGGCCTCATCCTGTTCTCCGATGGATCCCGCCACCAAAGGCCTGATCCACCTTTCCACTATAGGGTCCCTTCGAGGCGGGTACCGGCGCCTTTACACAACTAGCAGGGTACAACTCCACAATTAATTTGGAGGCTCCTGAAATGACAACAAGCTGCCACACGAACAATGTTATCAAATACAACGAACAAGATCTAGATATTGACAAGAATACTAGATCAGGGATTTCTCCAAATGAATGGAGAGGAGTTGATGCGCTTGATTCGTGATGACGATGATGATCCTCTCCTCCTTCAATTCTCCCAAAGATCAAAGCCTTCGGGTGGTTGAAGTGGGAGATCTAGAATGGGAGCTCTTGCAAGGGGTCTGAACAATTTCGAATGAATCAAGAGTTCTGAACGTTGGGGAAGAAGGGGTATTAATACCCCCTTCCAAAACCAGCCGTTGGAGACTTTGGGGGCCGGATTATCCGGCCCAAGTGAGGGCTGGATTATCCATCTTGGGGAAAACTCCGCCCCAGACTCGGAATATCCGGCAGATAGTCTGCCTCCTCTCTGAGTGTCGTGCAAAGCTTGCACTTGATCATCTTCTGGGGGCCGGATTATCCGGCCCCATGTGAGGGCCGGATTATCCTTACTGGGGAGGAAAAGCCGCCTCAGTTTGGATTTTCCGGAAGAAAATCCGACCGGACTCCGAGCGATGTGCCTTGGCTTGCTTTGCTCAAAATCTGGGGGCCGGATTATCCAGCCCATGCGACAGCCGGATTATCCGGCCTAGGGAAGAAAAACCACCCCAATTCGGATTTTCTGGGAGAAAATCCGACCAGACTCCGAGCGACGCGCCTTGGCCTCCTTAGAGCAATGAGGTAGGCCGGATTATCCGGCCATTGGTGGGGCGGATAATCCGCCCCCTCTAAGCTTCCTGCACACTTAGCGCACATGAATAATCTCCACAATATTGTTATCTAACACGCAAAACATAGGAAAACATGAAATGTTCTTTCAAGTAGCCCCTGAGTGTCCAGACGAATCGTAGATTGGGGTGCAAACTATAAGTCTTTCGAGTGCATGGGATATAGGCTCATCCGAAAATATTTCGGGTGCCACAGTTTGTATCTTAGGGATTATCGATATGCGTGCCTGATTCATCCGACGGATCGGGACCAGTTAACTGTCTTAGGGCAAAACAACGCTATCTACTCAAATTTGAGTCCCCGGACTCGAATTCGGAATAATGTTGGCGTAATTCGATTCCTGTCGCGGAGGTCTTATAGAGTCGAATTCCATTGTTTGGGTGTGAGCTCTCGACGGGTCCGTCAAGGCCTCTTCATCATGCATGTAGGCACAAATTATTTCTGGTAGAGCGCATCAGGTGCATTGTCAGGCTTTTTGCACGTCTTACCTTCATGTTTGTTAACGCGACATCCAAAAGTTTATTCACCGCGGAGGTGATTCGGGTAAGCCCAGGAGACACCGTCTCTTTGAAGGGTATGTTCAATGATTGTGAGGCGGAGTCGCCGAATGCTTCGAGTGCTTATGGTACAGACGTGGTCAACGCTTTTGTCGTGTACAAATTATTTTTCGTTTCATAGGGTGCACGATTAGCGCTCCCTATGTGAGTAATTCCCAATTGCCTACTCGACTCGTAGACTCGAGTGGGAACTTTGAACAATTGTCGACTGTTGTCATTAGTTTTACCTTTGCCGATCCCTATGGGAGGAGCCTCGAGTCCGCAATCGAATCGTGAATTCGAAAGAGGGGGTGAGATATATATGTCGTACGCTTGTCATGGCAGTGCACACTCTTTTTGTAATGTTCGGGTGCGCGACCAGCGTTCCTGTTAGGAGTAGCCTCCGAATACTTGGTCGACTCACAGAGTCGAGTAAGGACTAAATCAGTCATATACAATCTCCGAGAGTGGGTATTTTGGTGATGTTAGTGCTGGCGACCGGGTGAGGTCGGCTACCCGTATAAGCGGTGCTAATGGGACGTGACGGGGTGGGCCCCCAAGCCTGACTGGGATTTGACCAGTCACGCGTAATCTATATTTTAACTGCGTCTCTTTGATTCCCGCGCGTAGTGGGGAACGTGCGGGGATGGTTTGGTATTACCATCGCCACGTGTCGTCATTGATCTGTGCCACGCGTAGAGGTAAATTTCTGCGAGCCGTTGGATGATAGCCCCCGGTGCTTAAGTAGGGTTTTTGGGTGCGGTAATTTTCGCACTTGATATTCTTCCTCCTGCGCGCACCATTGCCATTGCCATTCTCCTTTGCTTCATCGAGCCTACCGTTCGTGTTGCACTAGACATCCTCAAAGCATTTACCAGTTACTTTCTCCGATCTCTCCGCCGCCACAGTATGGGAAAAAAGAAGGGAGGCGTTGCCGCTGGATCTGCTGCTGTCGCTGCTGCGATGAAGAAGAAAGGCTCCGACGCCGCTGGGTCAGGCACCGCCGCTGCCGCCAAGAAGAAGGGTCCGGGGACCCGCGTGACCAATGGGTCATGGCGGCGCACCTCGTTGAAGGAGCAGGAGCTCCACAATTGGCGCCCCCAATGTCACCCCCTTCTTCATCCCCGGCCAGCAGCGCCGTCAGAAAGGAGTCGGGGGCAGCCCGGTTCAACTCTTGTGTCTACCAAGGGGGAAAGAGCGAGAGCGGAGGGAGGAGAGGGGGAAACTCTCGCTGTAGTTTCTGAGTGACATCGTTTGGAAGTTGAATATACATTTTTTCCTTTGTGTGTGTAAAGCGCACATGAACATTTCTTAGAACATGTTACCATCAAAAGAAAATGCCCACACACTTCACAAGAGATGGTCATGTATTCTAGAAATAATTTTATTGTAGGTATATTTCCATGACTTGAAAATTTTCACATGCCTTAGAAAAACTGTTCGTATACTTTTGACAACAAAAAGGAAAACAAAAGAAAATAAAAAATAGTAAATTCAGAAAATAGCATAAAAAAGTAAAACATATGATATACAAAAATAATTTAATGAAAGCGTAAATAAAGTAAATAGAGAGAAGGAGTAGAAAACACAATCGTTAGAAAAAAAAAACCTTCCCTAAAGAAAACCGACATGCCAATTGCAAAAAAAAAAAAAACGAAACCAACGTACTGTTGGGCCTGGCTTGAAAGCCTTATTCTGTGGGCCAAGTTTGGGACAACGATCCAAAGATTAATTGACACGAAAGCCCATTACCCAGCAGAGATCAGACATTCCCACAACGAAAAGCCCGAGCTCGAAACCCTCCTCCGCCTCCCTGCCTAAACCCCACCGCCGAAATGTTCCTCCGGTCCCTACTCCGTCGCGGCGCCGCCGCGGCCGCGGCCGGCGGTGTCCGCGCTACCGCCGCCCGCCCGGACCCGCCCGCCTCCCTGGCTTCATTCCTCCTCATTTCCCGCTCCTACGCGAAGGCCAAGGGCGGGGGGAAGCCTGCGGCATCCACGAGTAACCGTGGCAAGATCCGCGTCAAGGATCCCAAAGGCGTGGCGTCCGAGGACGCCTCCGCGTCGGGGGAATCCTCCACACCCGCTGGCGGGGCGGACGAGATCGACGCCGAGTTCGAGATGCCCACCGACCCGCTGCCCCCGACCTACGACCCGGCGCTCGACGTCGGGCCCGGCGGCCGCCCGCTCTTCGTCTTCACCGACACCTTCGCGTCTTTCTCCCACCGCGGTGCCAATGCATACGTCGATTTCACGTACACACCCATCCTCTTCTCCTCTCTTCTCCATTGTCGTCTCGATTGGATCCAAATGCGGTGATGCGCCCGGTTAAGTTTAAAATGTGTTCGTTTTTTTTGCGGGTATAAAATTTGTTCGTTTTGTCTGTCAAGTTCGGATCTCGGGTCTCATTCTCGTGAAATTTTTGGCGCCACTTACACCAAGTAACCGATGTTAGTAGAAACCATTGGTTAAACTGTGTCACTAAACTGTACTGATAAGGAAATATAGTAGGGGACATGGTAATTGTATCAATGTGACTGACTAGGTGTGGGGGTGTAAGCCATTATTCTGATGCTTTTTTCTAGTTGTTTTGCATCATCGCTAATCTAAATGTGAAGTATGTATTTTTTTTGCGTCCATTTAGACTTTCCCTTGATATAGCGTTGTTCAAAGGTTGGTCCCATGGCCACAAGCTTTGCAATGGTTCCATTGATCTACTGTAAAAAAAACAGTTCTTGGACATGTAAGATCATGATTTTCTGTTTTTGATGTGATGCAAGGTCATGATCTGAGAAGCTAATTGTAATTTTGATTCAGTTTTTGTATGGTTTTGGGATATTAAGTGTTTCTCTTGTGGCTGTTGTTTCAGTAAGGATGAATGGGATGCTAGATTACCGGAGGGGTTGCCAACAGGGATGCTCAAGGAGTTTCAAGACACGAGACGGTGTGCTGTGATGGTGAGGGAAAGCTTCCTAGACTTGCGGGATAATTTCCGAAGAATTGTCGATCCGGCCATTACAGCAAAGCGCAAAGGTGCATTGATACTTCTCCATCTTGGATGTTGTCCCGAGTCATGAGATTGTATGACGTGTTAGCTATAGAACATTCTGTTGTGCTAGTGTACAGTGGTATTTAGGGTACACAATGCTTGTAGTTTGCCTTGTCAATTCTTAATATTTCTTAGATGAGCATGTGTATTAAATATTTATTTAGTAACTTAGTTGCATCTTACTGACCCACTGTAACTTTGTCATTGATGGTGACATCACACTAGTCTGTTAGGAATATACAGTACTCGAGTAAATGCTGGTCATGTCAACATGATTAATCTATGTGGCATTACTGGATTGATGTACCCCTAGTTGACCGTAATTCATCCATGGTATGGTTAGGTTTACATTTGGAAACTAAATTTTATTTATTATGATTGTCGAATCAGTGTTGAAACTTTCACAAGCTATAATATCAAGAATCCAACAAGAGCAATTAGAATCAGGTTACTTATATTTAAAGTTTTTTTTTCCTGCAAGACCATTCACTTAAGATTTTTAGTTTCCATCTTTTATTCTCTTAAGATTTTTTAAAGCTTTGGTTTTATAGTGGTGCACAGGCAGACTTGGAATATGCCTTTATAATGTTTTGATGGTGCCATTTGAAAAGGGGATCGAGTACCGAATATCCCTGGTAGAACCTGGGCTCCAGGCAGCCTGGTTTCTTTTTTTTCTCAACTTCGAAAATTCGAATTCAAAAGTTAGCCAACTATGTGATCTACCATTGTGTACATTTTCAGCTCAAAATACTTTTTAATTAGGCTCACCAAAAATGATAAAATAGCATAAAAAGACAAAATCTCCACTCGTGCGCGGCACTGTTCACCTACGACAAGAACTCAATTTGTCATTTTTTGCTTAACCTAAAATACAAAGTATTTTGAGCTGAAAAAGTACACAATGCTAGATCACATAGTTGGTTACATGCATGTATTTTTTCCTATTTTTTTGAAACTTTTTTAAACTCAAATTTTCGAAGATCCAAAAACCGGGCTCACTGGAGTTTTGTAGCTTGTCACACTTTGCTAGCCAAGATTTATAGGCATGCAGGAAAAAATCATATGCTGCTCCAGTAGAGCTCTGTTTGGTTTGTATCAGAATATACTATCTGTATGGGAGTCTGGATTGTCGCATCCTTGCAATCTCGCCAAGAGGATTGCTGCGGATTGGTGACCCAAAGCGTAGGTTACAACATTCTTTAAACCTTGGCCATGATGGCGTACCCTCATCGCGCTCCAGATGCATATACCACTCTTGAGCTACGCCCACCATATAATAGGCCGCCAGCCAAACTTTGATGCTTCATCCATGCGTTGTCCCCAAAAAAATTGCTCGCAACGATTCAGCCAGGTAAGCAGGTCTTCCTTGCCCTCAAACTTAGGAAAATCCAATTTATGGTAGCGGGGGGCCCCTGTCGCCTCTGTGATATTGCGGGTGGGACGGGCTGGCCAGATATTTGGAAATCTGGGTTGTTGCCGTTGTGGTGCGAACGACGGAAACTCTTACCTGGTTTGGCTGTGGTGCATAGGGCCTTGTTGAGGTTGACGCCCCTGCAGCAAACTGCGGTGCTATTGGCAGCTGTTGTGACAGCGAAGGAAGCTGCTGCGAGTACTGCGGCAGATTCGTCGAGGGTAGCTCCACCGAGGTGGTGAGTGTGTCTGCAAACTGCATGGTTGTGAGAGTAGCTGAAACACCAGATGAAGCGAGCGGCTGGAGGTTTGCTGGTTTTACTACGAGGTCGTTGCCGATTACCTTCTCCTCCAGGGCTTTGATGCGTATGTCAAAGGCTGTGAAGCCGTCCTCCATCTTCTTGAGGATAGCCTCCTGCATGGTAGCCATGGCTGTAGCCAAGTCGCCATCTGTTGCTTTCTTGTCACCATCGGAAGTCATGGTAGTGGCTCTGATACCAAGATGTTGTGTCCTTTACTCCTGAGATTGTATGGGTGGTTCACCGGAGGCCGTGGCCGGCAGTGTCGGTTAGGTGCCGTGGTTGAGGCGGCAGGAAGCAAGGGATTGGGAGATTAGAGAAGTAGATTGGATCGGGAGAGCATATAGGGTAGAGAGATACTATTGTATATTGCTTGATCAAAAGACACGGGATACACATCCTCTTATAGGAGGACCAACACTAGGAGACTTGATGCAAACCTACTAGGACTAGCAGTAGTAGTCAACTAGGACTCTTATTTGCCTTACACAAAATAACTCGTACGGATAGACTGCTGCAGTAATTGACTTGGACTCTAATTGACCTATACTACTAACGCCGCAACAATGGGCCATGGTGTAGATTCCTCATCTAGCAAATTAACATTATCAAGATGTCCAGTTTTAAATAATCTTGTGGGAACATTTTCCCTGTAGCATTATACCTTGGGTTATTAGGTTTCGGATAGCCCTTAATCATCTTTCTTTTCTATCTGTCCTCAGAGACCAAACGACAAATTATCTTGGATGGCCCTCGGAGTTGTGGTAAAAGCATTGCACTTGCGATGCTTGTGCACTGGGCTCGTACTGAAGGATGGCTTGTGTTCTATGTTCCCCATGGGAGGGATTGGACTCATGGAGGATTCTTCTATAGAAACACCTACAGTGATTTATTCGATACTCCAGTACAGTCTGGAAAAGTGTTGCAGGTGCTAATGTCCATATGATGTTTGTATTCTGTTTTTTTCCTTAGTATGTACGGAACTACTCTATTATGCTCTGTTGCACCTTTTCTTGTCATTGCATCTGTTCTGTCTCAGCACCCCAATCTTTTTTGTAGCTTGAAGCTCTTTCACCATTCGTAATAATGTATTAATCACATGTTGCGTTGGTCGGTGGTCAGGGCACATTCATTAACGGCCACAATTTTATTATCCTTTGCAACTGGTAGAATTGTAGCATGCTTTCCTTCTTTGGAATTTCACCGGTGAATTTATGAAGAAAATTCAAAATCTAAGTATATCATAAGATTGCTTCTACATTTTGCTTGTAATTTGACAGCCTTTAATTATTTGTTAATCATGCTTTGCTTTGTAAAACATTGATCGGATGAGGTCTGTCATCAATGTTCCAGTCTGTGCAATGCTGCACGCATTGGATATACTAAATCCGTATGTGCAATGCTGCAAAGTTGTTGTTCTCTAAATTCTGATTCTATTTGGGTGAGTTCAATTTTTTGTTGATGATTACTTGTATAACTAGGAACGTGCTACTATAATTGGCTTACTATATCGACAATGTCTAACTATCTGTTTCTATTGTTGCTTCAGGATTTTTTGAAGTACAACGAAGCCCGCTTACAGCAATTACCATGTCAAATTTTTGAGCCTATTCCCCTGGGAGAAGGTACTGGTGTTGGAATGATGAAAGGGGCTGACACGGTGGAAATGCCTGAAGGGTCCACATTGTATGATCTCATTCAAACTGGGATAACCCACTCGCATGCTGCAGTCGGTGTTGTAGTTCGTTTAAGAAAGGAGCTGTCACTTGTTAAAGATGTGCCTGTATTGTTTGTCATTGATCAGGTATGGTTCTAGTGTTGAGGCCATGCATGCAGTGGCTTTCATGGGATGATTATAGCGACTGTAGTAATCGAACCCAATAAAATATATTTCTTTCTTTTGCAGTATAACAGTTGGTTTACATTCACCGAGTTCCAGGAGCCTGTAACTGTTAGATCTTGTCGATCGATCCATGCGAAAGAGCTCGCAACGGTTTGTTAAACCAAAGCTGTTTATATTTCTTTAGCATTACTCTCTCTAGTTGCTTGTTGCTCATCTAAAAGTAGCAAATGTATGTGTATCCTTTCTGATTACTTAAAGCTTTTTTTGGTAATGCCGTTGTAAAAACTTCAAGGATTTTTTTTGGCTACTCATTTTTCTTATGTTCTTCAAATTGCAGTCCTTATATTGTTCTTTTCGTTCACTAATATAGCTGATAGTCATTATGTGTTGTGGTAGTGAATCTGTGGAGTTCTGGAAAGCCTTTTTTTTCAAGGAGATAGGTTATCGTTTCCCAAGAACTCTTAAATAAATTTGACAAATTTGAGATTTTCTTGTCTAGTCTAAGAAATCGTAATTAAGTTTTCTTATCACATGGCACAGGTGGTTCTTTTCTAAGTTGTTTATTGTACAACTTACCATGAATAGTTTTGTTTGATAAATCACCAACTTTGGTTGGTCTGAAACCGTACATGTATTATGTGGAATGTAAGCTCATATGATGCTTTGAAGCTCTTCTGACTAGGCTAATTAATTATGTTTTATGTTTTCGGTATTGCTTATTCCGACAGGTCAATGCTTATAGGCCGATGCTTCACAATGATATGATGGTAGGAGCCTTTTCGCATTCAACCGCAGTTGGCAAACTACGACAGGAGCTCCCAGATGTTCCCTCTGATGCTCGTTTGATGTTTCCACGGTACACTGCAGATGAAGCGGAGACTGTGTGCCATTATTATATGAGGTACTTTACAAAAAATCATAGTTCTGTGTAGTGATAGATTTTGGGTATCGTACCATGTCCGGCATTTACATGTGCTTACAGAAGCTCTGTTTGTGCTACCTATGACTTTTGAAAGGTTCCTTTGTAACTTAATTCAAGCAATGATCGTTGTGGTCTGTTTGTTGGGCAGGCAAAAGATTATTCGACGTGAGAGTTTTTCAGAAGAGAAGTGGAAAAAGATCTACTATTTGTCAAATGGAAATGGCTCAGAGATGAGGTGGCTTGCTGCGTTTATATGAGGTAGTGAACACTCGAAGTTACTTAAAAATTGTACTGTTCTTTTCTAGAACAATCTGTAGTCTTATAGCGTGAGGTGATGTAGGAATGTTTGGACAAGATCTGTTCTTCCATTTGAAATCTCCGGTTATCAGTAATTCTGTGTCCTCTTTTGCATCTTTTTTATGCAGTTTCTGATGCCTGGAATGATATATAAGAAAAGTTGCCACTTCTACTCCAGCAGGCCACTTCCTCACCGTTGTATACCTGTATCAAGTACCTAGTCAAATATCCGGAATATCTGCCTGCATTACAAGTGCGAACATATTTTGCCTGTAGCTCTAAATTTTATCCATGTGTCCTGACAGCATTCGTTATGGGTACTGATTAGGATTATTGTGAGCTGCCTTAGGGATGGAGGATACAATAATAGGCAACTGCTGTATAACTTTATTTTAGTTAAGCTTCAACATGTTTGGTTTAAAAAAAGCCATATTGCTATTGATTGGACGCTGTTGTGAGTTGCAGCCAATCTAGTGTATTAATGAATTGAACCTTATTAAGGAGTTACTTGTAACCAACAGAAACCCTGGACGTATCAACTGAAAGCTTATATTAATCTACTTTATTAATCTACCAGAGCTGATTTTGAGTTTGATCAGACCAGATTTGTGGAAGAGCAACTCTAGCAGACGCGAACTGAGAACTGCGTTCTTGAAGTGCGTTCTCAGGGCAAACTGGAGAATTCAAAATTAAAAAATATTAAAAAGATAAACGAGTTCGCACGGAAATTTAGTAGATCATCATGCCAGTTTGTCTTCTCTACATCTAGATCGTCGCGGAATAAATAATATTTACATCAAATAATTACAAAAGGAGGCACCGCCACAAACCTTACCTGACTTGACCAGGAGACCTCAGCGGAGCGGTGGCGGGCGGTGACCATCGTCGCATGCTGATCGCGGTGGCACGAGGCCGAACGGTGACCATCGTCGCATGCTGGTCGTGGCGGCACTAGGCGTCGAACCTCGCCTTCTAGCGGGGCTTGTTATTTTGCGGCCCCATAGTTGAGATGCCAAGGCTAGCAGGTCTGACTAGCTTGTAATCTCGCGGACGGGCTGTAGTAGCTTCGCCAATTGCATAGAGGGGTCAAACGGAGGGTGAATACAAATCTAATATGCAAGCGGTTGTTTGAACCAGACGAAAAAATGGTTGAACTCAAATACCACCGTTAGGTCAACTCTTCTTGACCCGGCCTGTCAGTATTTCCCTTTATCCTTTGCGGTCGTGAACTAGTTTACCCCTGCGTGTACCAGATGATCTTCTCTACTCTACTCTTCTCCAGTGTTCCTCTACGCAAACGGCATGTGCCCAACTTCCCCTACTACAGTAAGGTCACCCGCGCTGAAGCATGGATGTGGGAGTTTCTTGACCTTGGCGCTGCCCTATTCGAGGGTTTATTCCCTCAGTGGCATGATCCCATGAACGCATTGAGACATACCTTGTTTCCCCTGTGTAGATCACCCGATAATACTGCCGCGCTCTTTCTCCACAGCTATTGCTTGGCCTTGCTCACCGCCACCGCCGTGATGCAACACATTGTGCAAAATCATCCGTCTCGGATGGCAATGGGAGACGGTCTTGTAGTAGAGCCTCATGTCCTGCCTTAGAGGAGCCAAATACCCAAGTTTCGGCGGCGGTCGTGGCTGCAGAAGCCGCTGCTTAGGCGGTGCCATAACTAAGCTTATCCTAGGTGGTGTGTCAGGGCGGAGTTGCGGAAGTGAAGTGGGATTAGTGGGAGAGGGGGATGACAGTAGGTATGGAGTCTAGGCACGTGTGAAATAACCGTCTCCTGTTTCCTAAGAGGGTAATAATTCAAAACTCGTTGCATTAACCGCTCAATCTTTATCTCCCTTCTCAGCATAAGAGTGCAAAGATATTAAAAAGACCGGCCGTGGCTACCCACCGGATCGGGCAATGTACCAGGATAGGTTGGAGACCAAACAAACCGGGCTCCATTTTAAAGACATTTATGACTGTGGCCTTAGTTCTCTCCGATATTATGTCTGTGCCACTACGAGCCATTGAATTGTAGCAACACCATCAGAAACAGTGGAAGAAGACGTGACATGTTTTTAACTAGCGGGCCCGCCACCTCCACCATCGATGGCGTGCATCCTAGGTTTGAGGATCAACTTCCAAAAAGCTCAAACCTTAATCGCCCTCGAGTAAGAAGAAACAAAAGAACTATAAGGAATTCAGCGTTTAAACTTGAAACAACAAGAATAAGAATTCAGTTATGGTTGGTAGTCATATGCGCTCAGCACTTCATTCATTTGCGAGGCTTATCAAAGTTAGAGAGATGACAGGAGTACTATACAAGTTTCGGTAAGTCAAGACAATCAAAGTAAGGTTTAATATAAGTATAAATAACTAGAAGTGTAGCAATCAATCCAATTCTTCTAGTTAACTCTCAACTTGCCAAGGAACACTAGGATGTTTAAATAGCATAATTGAGAAAGAGAGTTTCATGTCCTAAGTAGTATAACAATGAAGTGTCTTATTTACACCCACATCAATAAATCAAGTCTATCAAAAACACATCTAATCCAATCATTGCTTTTCAAAAAAAAAATCGTAGAGTAGTAATGAGACCATGCTAAGGACTTGTTATGTGGATCCTCATAAATATCTTGTTCTTTTATTCTTTTAAGGATCTCTTAATGTTTCTTTTGCAAGTGTTCGCATAACCTTTGAGAGTACCAATACTTTTGCCCATATATTGACACGTATGCCACTCATGTCATCAACTCATAGCCGAAATCCGAGGTTATACCATAGATCATTCAAAAGCTAGCGTAGTTGTTGGCATCCCAAAGGTGTGCAGTAGAGACATAGAACAAAATTGTCTCTCTTCTTTCTCTCTTTTTTGAGCTAGTACCGCGGTTTTATCCACAAGGTTAGATTTGGCATGCATCACAATTATCACTAGGCTTTATTTCAATCAAACAACTCCTTTCACGAGTTCCGTCAAGACTATCAAAATATCTATGGGGTTAAGTATCTTCAAGGGTATACTCTCAAGACAATCATTCATCAAACAAGTCATAAATTTCAGACTTTTTCTTATTATACTTGTTTGGCAATATTATTTCCAAAACAAGACTCGGTTAGCTAACAGAACTAGAGCAAGAGCGTCAACAACTAATCATCATACTAATAAAAAGATTTACTCTAACTATAGTAAATTACTCCCACAAACATGTCATCTTAGAAAATCAACAAACTAAGATAAATAACTCAAATTTCATAAGTGGGAGACATACGACATTCCTCTTATAAGTAACTTCATGATCCTTTTCCTTATAGGGATGTGTTCCTTCAAAACTCAAACACGATTATTCTCATAATAATACTAAAGCAAAGAGGCAAAGTGCGAATCCACATTTACCAAAAAGTAAGAACGGAAAAATCTTTTTGTATTTTTGAGGATAGAAATTAAAGAATAGAAAAGAACTTGTGACCAAGGAAGGGTTTTAAGAAAATAAAAACAAACGAAAAATAAAAACAAACAAAAAACAAAAGCAAACTAAAAACAAAAGCAAACTAAAAAGCAAAGGAAAAAAGCAAAGTGTTGAGACAAGCCAACACGAGTATTTCAAAGCTCCCAAGGAGCTGGAGTACAACCTCGTTATTACACAAATAAATTTGCCAGGAGAACACATCCCCAAGCTCAGGATTTTGCAAGCCCATTTGGTTCTCATTATGGTGGTGGTGGATAGTCTCCCATGTTCTATTGGCTGCTCCAATCGTGGAACTGGGTGGCGAGGCTTGCAGTAGCATCTCAAAGGTTGATGGAGACGATGTTCATGTTTTGAATATTTCTTTTGAGTGAATAGATGTCTTCATAGGTGGTGTAGTATTTTGGTGTCTGCTCGTCTTGTTCAGGTCCTCCTTGTTCTACTTCTTCATCTTCTCCTCCTCCCATGTGTATTTCTTGTTGGGATAGATTAGCTGCAACCTACATGTTAAAACGCAAACGTCTACCCTCGATAGAGAATAAACCATTAGGCGAAGGAGCCGAGATCAAGTGATCCGCTCCAGGTATATTGAGAAAGTATCTACCATGAGTTTTAGAAACCATACCACATGCTCTTAGAGTAGAGAGACCGAGACGACGACTTTCCGTCAGCGGTTGGATGTTACCTAGGTTGATGTGAAGTGCACGTGCAAGAACGGTCACAACTCCCCCTCCGCATATGGGTCCTCGAGATTGAAGAGCCTGATGCTTAAGGTAAAATACTAGAAAAGTGCCCAAATTTGGCGTTAAGTTACAATTAATAATAGCAGGTTTTGCGAGGATCAACATGTCCTCCTCATTAACTCTAGTAAACTCACCACGTGTCTGCAAAGTGTTATCAATCACATAAAATAAATATCAAATAGTTGGGTGATCAATTTGGTTTCCCTTGGGTGTGGTTCCATGGATTCTCATTAAATTAAAGTACTCCCAAGGTGCAGGATTTAAAACAAAAGTAGTTGTGTGTACATCGGTAGTGTTGTTGGTAAACCCAAAGCATTGAGCCCATTGATTGAGTGTTAGGGTGTACAACCATAAGGGTCCACTGTATCTGTCAAGGTGTTGAAGGACTCAAGTGTCAAGCAGCGATACGTGGCAACATCCTGAAAGACAAAATCATACAAACCAACATTGTTACAAAGTAAATCGAAATCAGCATGAATGCCAAGTTGTTTCAGGATATAATGACACGCCCACTTGGTGAACTTGGTTTCTCAGAGCTTGAGATGATTGAAACATGTCAGCTAAAACTACTCAGTGAACTCAATACCAAGTGACGTGGAGGCAACGTATCAACGGGTGGTGTGGAGGACTCCGCAGCCATCTCACGTGTACGGCTCCTCGTGTCATCTAAAAATAATAAGATAAAGTAAATAAAATTGCTAATTTTTTTTAGTCCAATAGAACACTAAATTAGATGGGCCAAATTGGGTGATGAGAACACTAAATTCTTCCATGCGGTGGCAACTCAGAATTTCAGGAAAAATCTTATTACACATATCAAGACTGATGACAACATGATTGTGACTGATCACGAACTGAAGGCTACTGCTATATAGCACTCATACAAACAAAGACTAGGCACAAGTGAAAATATTATCATAGACTCTAGTCTTGATGAATTGGTTTTATCACATGACCTTTTACATCTAGATGCACCATTCTCAAATGCTGAGATTGAATTTGTGGTCAAAGAATTACCATGTGACAAGGCACCTGGGCCAGATGGTTTTAATGGGCAATTCCTCAAAAAATGTTGGCCTATCATCAAGGAAGACTTTATAAAACTGGTTCATAACTTTTATGATGGAACATTAAATATGGAAGCCATGAACAATGCCTTTATTACTCTCATCCCCAAGATTAATGACCCTAGATCCATGAATGACTTTAGACCCATTTCATTGGTTAGTCTTCCTCTAAAGTTTATCACTAAGATCATGACCAATAGACTTCAGAAGGTTATCAAATCCATTCTTCACAACAATCAGTATGGTTTTATTAAAGGGAAAAATATACATGATTGTCTAGGATGGGCCTTTGAATACCTACATATTTGCCATATGTCAAAAAAAACCAATTATTATTCTGAAGATTAACTATGAGAAGGCATTTGATAAGATTGAATACAATGCAATCATAAGTATGCTGAAAGCTAAGGATTTGGGCCCAAATGGATTTCCCTGGTCAGCTCTGTTTTATACTCTGCTTCTACCTCAGTTTTATTAAATGGTGTCCCAGGGAAAAAAATCTCTTGCAGGAGAGGTGTCAGATAAGGAGACCCCCTATCTCCTTTGCTGTTTGTTTGCACTGTACAAGATATTGTCAATGATGCCTGGAAGAGAAATGAAATCAGCTTGCCCCTTGATGATGATTTTGGGCAAAAATATCCTATCCTTCAATATGCTGATGATACTCTTTTGATTATGCCAGCTGACCTCACTCAACTAATTAATCTTAAGGACATACTCCAAAATTTTAGTAGGATGACAGGTCTCAAGGTAAATTATGATAAATCTACTCTGGTACCCATAAATGTGCATGATGACCATGCCTGTCAACTAGCCTCATTATTTGGATGCAAATTGGAAAGCCTACCTTTTACCTATCTGGATCTCCCACTTGGTACTACAAGACCATCTGTGGATAGCTTGATGCCCATTGTATCCAAATTTGACAGAAAACTTTCGGGATTATCTTCTCTTATGTCATACACAGGAAGACTCACACTGCTGAACTCTATACTCAACTCCATGCCCATTCACGCCATGTGTTCATTTAAAATTCCCATAACCATTTTTGTCCATTTTGAGAAAGGTGGACGACGGTTCCTTTGGGTAGGGAAGGATATCAATAAACATGGCAAATGTCTTGCTAAATAGGAAATGGTCTGTAGACCAAAGGATCAAGGAGGTTTAGGAGTTTTAAACCTCAGGGTCCAAAATCAAGCCCTTCTAATGAAGAATCTTCACAAATTCTACAACAAGATGGATGTACCATGGGTCGATCTTATATGGAAAGCCTACTATCATGGAGATTCAACCCCCCATTCTCTAAACCATATGGGATCCTTTTGGTGGAGAGACTGTATGAATTATGTTGATACATACAGAGACATGACATACTGCAAAGTTGGTAATGGAAAAACTATGCTTTTATGGAAAGATCTATGGAAGGATGAATGTTTTGAAGATAAATACCCACATCTGTTTTCATTCTGCGATAATGTAACTTAACTATGGACAAGGCTATCTCTACAGCAGAGAATGATTTCTATGATCTCTTCCAACTCCCCTTATCCATTATTGCTCATGAGGAATTAATTGAAATGTTGGAGAATATAAGAAGCATTAATCACACTGATGACCATGACTCATGGTATTTTCATGGGGAGAAACCTTTAAAACCAGGAATGTATACAGAACACTGATTGGGATACATCCAACACCCAAGCCTATTCTTGATATCTGGAAATTATGTTGTCTCCCAAGGCACAATTTTTTTGCTTGGCTCCTTCTGAATAAGAGATTAAATATGGCAAGAAAGAATTTCTTCGTGGAATACAATGATTGTATACTACGTGACACATGTCCCCAGGAAACTCTACAACACCTATGTTTTGAATGCAGCTTCAGCCAGGGATTCTGGTGGGCCTTGGGGCTTGAATGGAACACTGATATGGATATTCATCAAATGATCAACGATGCAAGCAACAGATTTAGTGCCAACTTTCTTATGAAAATTATCATAACTGGATGTTGGAGTATATGGGACCAAAGAAATAGTTTTATTTTCAGAGATTTTAATCCCTCCATTATTAGATGTCTTACTTTTTTTAAAGCTACCTTTTTCTTGACTATGCATAGAGCTAAGCCTAGTCTCAAGGAAGGTATGCAGCAGTGGCTAGACACACTATAACTTGTAAGACTGCTGAGCATGGCTCATATCTCTGTACAACTTCAAAAATTTATAAAATGACACAGTAGAGGCCTTCCCTACAATTTTTGTCAAAAAAAACATCATGCATGTTTTTTAACCGCGAGCTATATTTTCCTACGAACGCTATTTTTGTTTTGCTAAAATATCCCCGTGGTTTATTTAGGCACGTCTCTCTTTTCTTATTTTTAAACTAGCACAAATGCCCGTGCGTTGCTATGGGTTAAAATTTAATTGAATTTAGCTATTTCAAATCCTAGCTAAAAACCCAACTATTTTGGCGTCTAACCCAACCTTTGTAAATTGTTTCCTTGGTCCTCTCCACCAACACTCAGAGAGAACTTTGCGAGGTGTACCACGACTTCCACCAGCGGACACCTCTTCCCCAGTTCTTCTTACTCGCCACCCTGGGTCTGCCTCCTTTTCTTGTTCAAAGATGATGCCATCCCGTCCCCATGCATAGTTGAGGCTGCATATCTTGTAAAAAGAACATAAATAATTCCGGAGTATTGCGTAAACTTAATCATAGAATCACATGAAGCGGTAAACACATATACAAGGATGAAATAGCAATAATATGGTCTAAGTATCCGTGTAAGTAGGATTGGACGAATGCACTGGACATGGAAGCAGAGCGGTAGTTCATCACTTTGACAACGATGGTTTATCATTTGTTAATTTTGAGGGAATGAATATTTTTATTACGATGACAGACCGGGCATTTCGCCCCTTACAGTTGGCAACCTCTGCATTTGCATGTAACTCCCACGGTAGACAATCATTAAGAGGTTAACCGAGCTAATGAATGTTTGCTTCTCTTCTGCATTTGTTGACGTCGCATCTGGAGAACCAAGTTTTATCACAACATCATGATTTTGGGGGGACAAAGGCAAAACCCAGATGTGGCGCTAGAAGCTGTCAATCACAACTTCCAAAATTTCTTAGATTGATTGAGTTACTTCCTGCATCTAGCCCATGCAGCTGATTGTCCAACAAAACCTAAACCTCGTAGGCTTGTTTAACAGAGTGCGGAGCTTTTCTATACAAATGCCACGCCACAAAATCTCCAGCCATACACTTAGCTTTTAAGTAGGTGTGAGCTACAGAAAATTTGAAGGAATTCGATCTATTCCATTTGCTACATAAACCTGAGCATCGGCCTCATAAATAAATGCTTAGCTATAGCTATATAAAAGTTGACCTGGTACATTTATCTTATTCTACAAACGTTTTATCTACCAGCAAAGTGATCAACAAAGCATCTTGTAGCATGTGTAAAAGTAGCAATTTCTCCCTACAGAGCACAGTTTCAGAAAATTCAAAAGAAAGTTCGTCATATATACCATTCCGTTTTACCCTAGCTACAGGATAAGCTAATAGATAAAGCTGAGATTGATATACCTTGTTTTGTATCTTACCATGAAAATCAATATGAAAGATCACACATATATTAACGGTGGTAGTAATATATCCTGATATAATTTAAACTTATAGAATAAACTTAAACATGTAACCTTGATTTAACAACATATAATAGTTCACCACATTGAGAAGAAGAATATTATTTAAACCAGATATATAAGTGGTATTTTTGAAACAGTGTTGATTGCACCGTAACCGGATATATCACACTCACCTGAGTTTCTAGCTAAGCACTCTTGTTAACAAACTCATAGAATGAAATGGATTCTGAATGCTGAGTTCAGAGCACAAAATTCTTTTAAAATTTAATCCTACATAGATTAATAGATGAAAGAAATAAAAGATTATTCGGAATGGCACTAATTAACATCTAAAGAAATAACCGTATAGCTAAGTCATTGTTGGTCTATTTAATTCACAAAATATATATGTCCATATTAACGTGTCAGGAGACAATGTAAGAACAAAAGCAAGACAATGTTAGATCATCGTCGACTGCTGGTTCTGTAGATCGGAGATGTACCATGAACAAATACCATAATTCTGAAATAATAAAGGTTCTCTAACAAATAATATGATTTACCCCAGACTGCTAAATGGGGAAAAATGGCAATAGACTCAGTTGAGATAGATATATACATGTCCATTGCTACTTTTTAAACCATTATAAACAATTATAATCTCGTTAAATAGCAGGTTGGATATATCACGAACAATAGAGAAGCTTTGTTGAAAGTGATGAAACAGACTGCGAGAACTCACTGCAATGGAAATTGCATGTGAATTACTTGATGTGGAAAATAATCTTACATCTACTTCTGAAACAAATAGTAAAATTTGGAAAATGAAGTTACCACTTAAGACAAAGATCTTTGCTTGGTACCTTCGTAAAGGCGTAATTCTTATTAAAGACAACCTTCTTAGGAGGAATTGGTATGGAAGTACACAATGTGTATTTTGTCATCATTATGAGACAATACGATATTTATTCTTCCAATATAAATTTGCTCGTGTTATATGGTCAATCATCTAAGTAGCCTCTGGTTTATCTCCTCCGCGATCAGTTGCCAATGTATTCGGCAATTGGTTATATGGGATTCGGGATAAATATGAGACTTTATTTAGGGTGGGAGCGCTTGCTATTATTTGGTCGCTTTGGCTATGTAGAAATAACAAGATTTTTAATAATATAGTTTCTTCTTCCTTGCAGGTGGTTTACCGCGCAACAGCTATCCTACGATCATGGATTCCGCTCCAGCGTATGGAGTTCCGCGACTTGTTTGCGGAGGGGTGTACGCGTTTGGAGGATGTGGCGAGGGATATTTTCTCCCGACATGGATGGCAGCGTGATTTGCGGATTGAACTACCTTAGATGCACGCTCTTTTATTTTGTTACACGGACTATAATTTTAGTACTTAAGTTTGCTTCTCGTCTTATGATTGATCGGCTGTGTGCATCCTAGTTATGCAGAGGCCAGGTGTAAACTTTACCTTTGAGTAATAAAGCGCCTATTTCCAAAAAAAAAAACTACTTCTGAAACAAATACCAGGATTGGAAGACAATGATTCCACACGAACGCATGCATGCTAGGTTGCGTGCCAACTCCCTTGCCATCCTCGAGCACCGCCGACACATCACATCCTTCGTCTACGCAGCTCAGCATAAAGCCGCGACAACTGGCCTGCCGTTCATCAAAAAACAGAGTCCCTCTCGATTCACGTCCTCAGGTCATCGATTCAGCACCTACGGGCTCGTCCTCGGGCGGACATGCTGGTCGCGGCGGCAGTGTCGCAATGGGAGTGAGATTCAAAGAAAGTCAAGTCTGTGTGGACGTACAGAGACAGTATCATATTGCCATGTAAATCAATACGCTTCACAACAATGCGGCTGCATAAAGATGCACCATCTTGGCAGGATGCAGAGACAGATGCAGTAGCGCAGGTAGCACAAGTATCCAACACCGTAATCTGCAGCAGCATAGCGTCCGCGACGCACAGGGTGAGGAGAGACTCCTCTAACACCAGCTTTGTCCACAGGGTCGCACCCGTTTGGGTATGACACTATGATATGACGATCGCGATGATCACAACTGCAGATGATAATGGATCCACTCTTGTTGGTTGCCGATGAACATGGGGATGTTGCCGTCGGGTCAGCCGAAGGGCATGGCGACCACATCGCGGTTGTTGACGACGATGCCACCAAAGCCACCGGCGACGCGCTGCAGCCTGCAGGTCCGTGGACGTGAAGTAGAAGAAGCTGCCAATCAGGTCGTTGACCTAGAACTCGTGGGGTAGTTGGTGCCCAGCATGCCGTCTTGTGACTCTTGTCAGCAGATCTTCCAGTGCTTGTGTTGGCTGGTGAAGGCGGCTGCGTGGGGTGTTGTAGCCGGAGGAGATTTCGTCCGGAGCAGAATAGGGTACTACTGCAGGAGATGACGAGGGTGGCTCTGAATCCCTCAAATCCCTCAACGACGGTGGGAATGATAGGGTAAGACAACCGGTGACAGTTTTCGACGGAGTCGTGGCACTCTGAACCCTAATCCCCTCTTCTGCGCTAAGTCATGGTGGAGGAAAGAGGGGAGTGCGTCTGCGTGCGTGCTTGGATTGGATGGAATTCGATCAGAATTCAGGAGTCAGGATGAAGGAGTACAATTCGATCTGGACTCGGTAGGACTCATATTGGGAAAGCGTAATTATTAAGGTACGCAAGCGAACAGGCGAAACCAATGAAAGCGTCTTTTACGATGGACCAAAACGTATTGTGACGGACTAAGAGAGAAACCTTAGCCCCTTTATTATTAGGTATAGATTAAGATAAATATTATTTCCGGTCTATTACAAGACTACAAAATGTTTCTCTTATTTTGCTAATATTAAAAAAATTAAAAGGCTTGCTAAAGTTTTGTCCCAAAACTATGTTATCTAGTCTAGTTTAGACTAAATAAATATCTTCGGCCACCTATTCTTTCTTTCCAAACCTATCCCCATCTGCTCCTTTTTCCTAAACTCTCAGATCTATTCTCCTCTGTTTCCTATTGCAGCCAGTCTTTTTTCTTGGGTGCTGCAAATCAGTTCCGTAGTCTCCTAACATCTGAGATAAGGTTCTTGAAAATCCACTCCAGCTATTCTCAAGCCCAGATGTGGATCCTTGAAGTACTCTCGATCAATCAAATCTTCTAATCTATACCAAGACTGATAGAAGTGATCTTTAATCATCTTTAATCCTTTTCAGGAACTATAAGTCGTTTTCTTACCCGCTTCATTTTAAAGTAAACCAGAAGATGCCCCATTCTCAATGCTATCATCATATGTCTCGGAACAAGAAAATGAAACCTGCGTACTTTTATTTAAGGCGCTGCGCGAGATCCTCTCCAAACAAAGCTAGCTAGCCGAGCATTATCCCGATCAATCAATTTATCAGTTCAGCGTGCTATTTCTTTACGCGCGCTGCTATTTCCATGATCCAATCCAGAGTGCCTCTGTTTTTCTACAACCAGCAGACAAAAGTCAATCGCCCGCATGCCAATTTCCTTGTATCTTGCATGTTTGTTTTCCTCAAAAAAAAGCTAGCACCACCAGATTCCATTGTTGCTGCCTGGAGCTCGCCGCCGTTGCTTGCTTCTTGTTGGATCCTGGCCGATAGCTCCACAGGCCACCCTGCCATAGCTCCTGCAGCCCGAGACGCAACCACCACTCAGCCCCGCTTGGCCCTTCCCCCTCGCACGAGGAGCATCCCAGCTCCACGGCAACCCTCCACGGCAACCCTCCACGTCACTGCAGCAGGAGCCGGCTGCTTGGCGCGGGGCCTAATCGAGCACACGCACGACAACGCCTACAGCTCCCGGTCCTGGAAGCAGATCGATCAACAGATGCCTCAGCCGCCAGCGCGGCGCCGTATCTCTTTTTTTCATTTGTTGCTTTGTGTCTCATCATCATGTTCTGTCGCTATGCCTGCCGTGTCTACCTCCGTGGCTCACAAATCAACCCATGTTTGGACGTCCGACACATATTCGATGAAATTCCCATAAGAGTTTGGGCCTCTTCTCCCCAGTGTCTTCGATCCGTTGTATCGCGGATATTCTACTTCATCAAGTTTGGCTCTATCTCGTCACTCCGCACGGAGTCTGTTGTCCGCTGCCGCCCCTTGGCAAGGACTTCCCGGCGTCGACTACTTTCACGAAGTTGGCTACCTGCGCTACTTCGACCACATCCAGAAGATCGTTTCCTCGCCTAATCGATCCAAGCCATGAGACCCCAACCCTACCCCTATTTTTTTATAAATTGCCATATACCTATTTGTTGCATTAAATTATACATGCTTGCATAACATACTATCCCGTGGTTCGGATATTTAGTCGATGCACATATAATAATTAAATATAGAGTATTTATGCGGGATGTCCAGTATTTATGCGGATGTCTTTGTCATATTTCGGACTCCATTTAAATTGTGTAGTGCACTCATGCCATGCTTTGCCTGGCTAACTCAACATTTAATTTGCAGGGTAGTTAAATAACTTGAACCATAATACTTATTTGCCGGGACTCCGTTTTCGCTTAATATTGCTAAGCTAGTCTGCATATTGACATACCATGCATCATATCATGAACATGTCGGTCTTTTGGCTATTATTAAATACTAAGAAATGTGCCCGTGCGTTGCTACGGTTAACTTACTGAATATTTTTTAGGCATGGATATTTTACCATTGGATATCAGTTTATCCTTATTCCTGACATGTCAAAACTTTCTTGCACACGACTATCATTAATAGTTTGGTTAATTTTGTTTGTGGACGCTGCCACCGTCATCAATGACAAGTCTACGAAAGGCCTATTTCATGCTTGGTACCATATAAATCAACGTAAAAATCGGTTCACCCGTCCACCACGCATGTATTAGTATCATTCTTTAACAAGATAAAAAACTTTGGAATGGCAGCATCTCAAAAAACTTTGGAATGACAGCATCTCATGTGGCACTTTCCATGTAGAATACACTTGGCCTGCATTTATATATGTGAGCCCGACTAAGCAAAGTTTAAAAAAGGTAAAGTAATTCCCGCATTGAGCTAGTGCTGGTGGTTGAGACTAGAAATTTCAATACAACAGTTTCAATTAACTGCTATCTTCTTTGGTCAAAATATATCTCAAGAACTTTTACAAAGATTGTATTGCACATGTCCAAGTTTAGCTTCATTTAATACACGAGAAATATGAAAAAGAATCATTGTAGAATCCTACAGCCATATCAACAATTAGGTTGCGTGCACAAAATCACAATGGCAAAACAACAAATTACAATATTTTGTAAGACCTCTGTATGAACATTGTACATCACATAACTTTTTGCCACAACGCCAAACCAATTATTAGAGCAGAGACAAATCCAGAATTTTCGTATGATGATAGAGAGATTAGTAGCAGCATGAGCCGGTCGTGAGATTAGAGCACCAGTAGCAGCACGTGAGGGATCGTGAGGAGCAACAACAACGAATGCGAGCGGGAGAAGACCCCATGCACCTATGTCTATGAGAAGACGGAATCTAAACTGCACGCGGGGCCGAGTCCCGACGAGCGTGTGCGGCACCGGCCAGACTCCACACGGTACAACTACGTCATTGGGAGACGTTGGGTACCAGCGGGAGAAAGCGTTGGGATAGTGGCCCCTCAGGAAGGCAGGAGATGGGGGTGCATAGTGCGGGGTTGGTGACTGGACGGCAGCCTACGGGGCCACTGGGGATACGTTCAGAAGCAATCGGCCATGGGGAGAAGGATGGAGGAGCGCCAGGCGGTGCCGGAGGGAGGGGCGGCAAGTGGCAGCCCACTGTCCTGTCCGGCCGCGTCGTGAGATGAAGACATGGCCGGGATGTCGCGTGGGTATCGCGATGGAATATTTTCTTTAACGGAACCAGTATATTGACTCATACGTGGCACGTGTGGATAATTATCCCTAACTGGCAGGGGTAAAACCGTCTAAAAAAAGCGAAACCCGTAAGAAACACTTCGTACTTTATTATTAGTTATAGATTGCATCGGGTGTTCTTTCTAGTGTTTGCCTATTCATCGGATAGGACGATGAGTCGATGTGAAATGCGACAAGTCTTCGGTTACCGACTTTGTCTCTCAGGCGAGCATTCTTCCATTTCTACCTATTTTGCATTTATAGTCTTTACTTCCTTCCTTTGATCTATTGCTATCCTTATTATTGATGTTCTAGTATCGTTTCCTTTAATTACCTGCTCTACTATATAGCCTTGGTTATCCTACTGCCTTGTTTGAGTAGCTAGTTTTTCCCTTGCGAGTCATAGGCATGCTTAGTACCGCTCTCATACAGGTGCACCGTGATAACCGGATATGGTTGATACTAAGATAATTAAATTGGTGATGTTGGTTGTGGTTAAGGTTTCACCTAATAATAAGGCACCGACAGGGACCATCTTTGGGAACTGCTTGAGCCGACCTAGGACATGTTCGTTCTACGATACTAGTTCTGAGTTGATCGCGCTAACTAAACGTGGGGGCCCCTAGGATTCCCCCCTCAACTACCAACACTATTCGTTTATCCAAAGGGTCATAAATTGGTTTTCCATTTGATGCATACGCATAATATGTCCTCGGATATGGGTGAGTTGAATATGTCTTCGGACATGGTGATGATATGATATTTGGTGGACAACAGCTGCAACGCGGTATGACCGAGAGGTCATCTTCCATAGTGGAGCTCCGTTCCTTCTTGACCGTAGGCGCAAACGCGGTACCTCCCTTGAGAAAAGCCGTGCCTCCTGGTTGGGTTAATACAATATGTGATACCTCTGGATACGCGCGTAGTTATGGCACAGTTCTTGTTGTGAGATTCGAAAGACACGCGTATTATGTTGCCTGAAAGGTTGAACATGCGTTTGGGTACAGTAGTGCACCCTTGCAAGGTAAATCTTTTTGAGAAGCCGTGTGTCCATGATTATGGACGTCTCAGGAGTACGGTGTCATGATCATAGACGACGCCTTTAATGTTTTGCCTCTAATAATATGATTAGTAATTAGCCTTATCAACTAAACACCTGCTTAACTAAAATTGCCACCGTGTGTGTTCCGCAAGAGAACTTGCTCGATCGGACTTTGAGGGGGAAAATCTTCGGATGGATTATGCTTGGTGTTATTTTATAGTTATCAGATATCGCTCCCTTCTCTCGCTCTAATAGCCGAAGTTGTAGTATGTCTCTATAGATTAGATAGTGCTAGTTTTACTGCTGTTGAGCCCACCATATATCCTATGTAGGCGTGGACCGTCGAATTCTTGACTCGCCTCAGTACTGACCGCTCTCTTTCTGTTTTCTTTTGCCCTTTGTCTGCACCCTTTGGCTTTAACAGGTATGTGATTGACGACATTAGCAAGGTTATCCTTCCGGCTTGGCCTGGGAGGGTTATGGACACCGCTCGGTTATTCTTTAGGACTCTTAGTCCAATTTGGATCTTGTCTGTACTCGAACACTATTTTGTTTTCTTCAAGATTTGTATCTTTGAATTGTATCATTTGTATTCTTGACTCATTGAGTCGTTGTTGTATATATAGGTTATTGTGGACTCTATTGTAAAGTACCGTGATGTAACTACTTGTAATCAAATCCCACCCACACGAAAGTATTTGGTGGGCGTCTTTGAATCGCTTCTATGCGGGTTTTGGCGGGGAATGCTAAGATCTGCATAGACCCGATTCTGGGGCGTTACACCAAAACTATTGTTTTGGGTGCTGGTCCTCCTGGAACCCGTGGTGAAGTTCAGTGGGCTGCTGTTGCGGCTACCCGAAGCCATGTTGTGGAGCAAGCTCATGGAACTCTGCTAGTACTTGAAGCACTGCTGTTCTGAAAACTGCTCCTGGTCACCGATGTGGCGTGGTAGCAGCTGCTTTTATTATAGTTGTTGTTAGTTATGACCCTTCCTGTTCACCAAGTATTGTAGCTCCTGCTGCTAAGGGCTCGTTCGATGCCACCTAGTCCCCTTCGTCATTGTTGATTCTGATGAGGATGGCGAAGGCGATGAAGCAATGCAGAACTCCATTGAAGCCTCCTTGGCGAAGGGCAAGCCACTAGCGGGAGTGGATATCGCTGGAAAGGGCAAGGTGGGGTCACCAATCGAGGTGGACTCCGTTGACAGTGGCATGATCTAGGTTTAGATGTTGTTTAGGCTGGTTGCAATTTTGGTTATGTTTAGTGCGAGTACAATTATTGTAATGGGTTTGGTGAGTTATAATGAGAAATATGGATAGTTGTGTTAAGTGCAATAACAAGGTGTACGTGCTTCCACTTTATAAATTGTGTATGTGTCATTTTGTATGCGATAGAATCCACGTAGATTATGTTTGAACAAACCACCAAAGTCAAAGTACAACCATCAGACAAAAGGAAAAATGAAGGGCTAAGATAGAGGAACAGAGGACATTTTTTCCTCCCAGGACTCCCAGACACAGCTCAAAATCCACAAACATGCTTCGGCTTGGGATCCTCCTACTAGTTCAGACCAATTTGTCAAAAAATACTATTATAATTAAAAAAGTACGGAGCTCTAGCTAAATAGAACTAATTATCACACATATCCTCGATCATGTTGTTGGGGATATACTTTCCGGTTATACCCATTGTGACTCAATAACCAGGGTTGCCTACTTCGGGTTAGAGCTTTGCTTCACGGGCAGCCCAGTTAGGGAGAGAATATGGAAGCCCATCCGGCTACGGGAAGATCTAGAAGACTTATCGACTTAGGCCTGTATAGTTACTTATTATCCAAGATGTACTCTGTAACTGACTCTGTATCGTAGCTGGATAGGTATCTCCTGTAACCCTAGACCGGACGTCTATATAAGCCGTCCCAGGGACCAGCCTTTATGGCACCCACAACTTACAACCTCAACTCACACAGGAGAAACCTCTCTTGTAATCTGTACACCTGGCTTTGCCGTATTACGGGATTGCTAGCAGGTATAGGATCCGTCTACCGCTGGCGGATATGAACCTGGGTAAAGCTTATGTGCTCACCATCTCGAAATACCGTCGTCTCACACCCCATCTTTCTCAATGCCTTGAGGACCCCCTGTCGGCGTACATGTCCTTAATCCGACAACAATTGGCATCCACCGTGGGGAAGGTGACCTTCGGATCTATGTTCTAGGCAGAATCAGTGCGAATCGGAATCGGCAAGACAGTCGCCATCAACTAGGTCCTCTATGCCAGCGATGTCCATCTTGTCCTTCTCGATGGGACTTGGATTCTGGCTAGGTAACCTGTGACCACCTACACAATCATGTCTTTTGGCGAGATTGATATCTATCTCGGTTTCGCTGAACCTGCCCAACCCACCCCAGCGGTGATGATAGGGGCAAAAGAAATTTCTAGATCCACTTTGTCCACAGAGGCGGCAGAGTTCCAGGTCTCTCAAAACCCTAATCCCACCCATCTCACACCTGTAGCAGAGATAGTGGAGAAGATCAGGTCTGAAGTAGATCTCCCCAAGGAGGTCAAATCTCAGGAAGATCAAAGCAGCAACAACTCCAGATCTAGCTCTACCGATGCTGGAGCAGGAAAATCACTTCTGAGGCACACACTACGGCAGATGCTGCTGCGCGGAAACACCAACATGGAAGAGATCCTTGAAACCATCAAAAGTTTCGACCAAGCCAACGAAGAAAGTCGCAACTACCTGATGATGCACATGTCGTACTCCGTCGAATACGTTGGATCCGGATCCGGCTCTGCCGATGCTGGAGCTGAAAACGACTCGGTGCTAGACGCAATCGGAACAAACACTAACATACCAGGGTCCTCTGAGGATTCCATGACATCGGCAGAGTTCCGATTTTTTTTGCAGAAATTGAAGAGGAGATCAACTCCGAGGCTGCAGAAGAAGGAGAAGCATGGATCAAAGCCCCTACAACAGTATGGATGAAGAATCTAGAGAAAACTCTCCCGAACCACGTGATGATATGGATATCGGAGATAATCCCAACGTCCAGATGTCCAAGAGTACTAATAGAATCTTGACTCCAGGAATCAGACCCAAAGCCATCTTTGCTACAGGAGCCACTAAGGCCAACAAGGCAAAGAAGAAGAAGACTCCATCTAAGAATCCTCTGACTAAGGAGGTAATCACCGAGGAATACGAAGAGGATTCAGATGGAGCTCTAATCCTCGATGAACAAAAAAGCACTCATTTGGATGGACACGTGGTTACCCCTGGTGCCCATAAGATTCTCGGAGATGCACTTACAACACCAATACTGATGGCTACAGATATTACACTTGCGGAGTTGGAGGATAGGGCCCAAGCGCTAGAAGCGCATCGCTAGGTACTCCTTGATGAAGCCACTCATCTCCTTGAGGAGAAGCAGTGCATTGCTGCGGCATGGCAGCCTAGCCCCTACAGCATCAGAAGACCCGAAACGGCCCTAAACCAGGTCCGACTTAGTGTGAAGCTACTCACCAAGGGCCTGGAGCAATAGAAGGTCGCCACGTCCAGCGGCGGGAAACTGGTCTCCAAATCCAACCAATGCCGCACGGACACCAGTCGACACCAAGATACAAGACCTCGACAGGAACCAGAATGAAGCTACCATCCGAACCCTCGGGATGACAATTATTCAAGAACCGATTCTTCAAGACATCGACATGGACCCGCACGAAGCTGGAGCAACGTTGCCCCGACCACAGAGCGAGACGCCATATCAGCAATGGTTCAATAGCAACCTCCCCGGCGACAGTCGGATAACTGCGGGGAAGATGAAGAAGCACGACGTTGGTAGCAGGACCGGCAAAGAATGCCCCTAGACACACAAGCTGTCCGGCTGAGCCCCACAACAATGACGACAACAAAAGACGAAGGAACGACAAACACCATGCTAGATCAAGCCGGCATGGTGGCCATCACCCAGAAGCTACGTCTAGAGGAAAAAACCCACCGGCACCACCCTCTCCACCAAGCAGCTTCCATAACGGATCTCACAGAGGCCAAGGAGGGAACCGAGGTGGAGGTGGTGGTGGAGCAAACAGAAATCTGGCTCCATGGCACCGTAGCCACAATGAACATCCGATATGGTGCTCTCTGTCACCAAATGATGCTAGGCACCGGATAAACTCAAACATAGAGGCATGGCGCTACGAGTCGGCTAATATATACGTGGGCCCAAAATGCTTCATGCCGCGAATTCGACAAACAGATTTACTGGAGGGATTTGCTATCTCAAGGCATATTGAACCCTACGACGGTGTGGCTCGGCTAGACACCTGGCTCTAGGACTTCTTCCAGGCCTGCTGCATCGCCGAAGGAGGAAAAAACTTGGTCATGACCCGGTATCTCCCACTTATGCTGAGGAAGACGGCTCGATCATGGCTCAATGAACTCCTAGAAAACACCATCCACAACTGATATGACATGCAAAGTGCTTTCTTTCGGAACTTTGAGGGAACATACATGAGGCCCTGCACGGTCGTAGATCTGTAGCGGTGCACCCAGAAACCTGGAGAACCTTGACGGGACTATCTCGGATGATAGATCGACACAAAGAACTCCTGTGAGGGAGTAAACAACCAGACCATGATCGAAGCTTTCATCACAGGACTCCTAATTCGATTACTGCGTCCTCGCCTGAAGTGCGACAAAGTTACCAACTTGGGGGAGCTGATTGAAACGGTGAGCAAGTATGCTGACGCCGACGATGATTCAGAGAGACTACTAAACGTACAGGCTGTGCCACAGTCAGCCAAGCAACCAAAGAAGCAAACCCACAAACGCAAGAACACCTCAGAGATAAACCCAATCTAGAAACCACGATAGTCAATGCAACTTTCGGGTCTAGAGGACGAGGAGGCCGTGGAATTTCCAGAGTCCAAGGTAGAGGAGACCAACAACCTGGCAAAACCTACTCTTGGGCCGACATCACCAATAATCCGTATGTGCATCACCCGGATGGCAATGTGGGCTCGTCCCACGCCAATACTGAGTGTTTTTCAATGAAGACATCAGGAAAGACGAATCCGCTGGCTATAGGGCCAAGCGACGAAAAGGAAATCAAAATTCCAACAAAGATAAGGAGTCCAAGGAAGATTCCGACATGGAGGAGGCAGAGGCCTCAAATCCCAAGTCGGATGGAAAGAAGACCTTCCCAACCAAGAAAGACACTTATGTCTGCTTCCTTGGATCCCAACTAGCTAAGGTAAAAAAGGCAGGAATGCATGAGCTTAACACAACTGTTCCGGCTGTCCCGCAGTTTTTGGACTGGTCGGAAGTGACAATTACCTTTGACCAAAGCGATCATCCGTCTAAACCACACATGCGAGGAAAGTATGCTCTGGTCATCAATCCATTGATCAACAGATACGAGTTCTCCAAGACCCTCATGGATGGTGGCAGTAACATCAACATCATCTACGTCGAAACACTGCGCCGTATGACGATATCAGAAACATAGCTGAATCACAGCTCCGTGGTTTTCCATGGAGTTGTCCCTGGATGGCAAGCAAACTCTCTAGGAGAAATAATCTTGGATGTTACCTTTGGAACTCTAAGGAATTATTGGATGGAAGCACTATCTTTTGAAGTGGTCCCGTTCAAGAGCGCGTACTAAAATATCTTTGGGTGTCTGGCTTACTAGGATTTTATGGCTCGCCCTTGTTATATTTAGAATACGATGAAAATTCTAGGTCCCAATGGCATCATCGTGATCCGGGGAGACATGAAGAAGGCATGAGAATGCAACAATGGAAATGCCGGCTTTTCTAAAGCCGAACTACACGTCGAGGAGTACCAGGAGATCAAGAAGAACATCGACCTGTCCGAGATGCCCGTGACGAAGAAGGAGGTAACAAAGCTGACTCCAGAGTTCAAGGCATCGAAAGAGACAAATACGACACCGTTGAAGGATGATGACCCCTCCAAGGTGACTCAGATAGGAGTAGGTTTAGACCGTGCATAGGAGAGCACGCTCGTCAAGTTCCTCAAAGCTAATAAAGATATCTTCGCATGGCAACCTCCTGACATGACCGGAGGACCTAGGGAACTTGCCAAGCACTCTTTAAACGTGTATCCAAATGCTAAACCCGTCAAATAGTCCTTACAACATTTTTTCAATGAAAAGTGCAAAGCAATAGCTAAGGAACTAGCCTGGCTCGAGTTAGCCGGATTCATAGAAGAGGTCATCCACACTGAGTGGTTGGCCAATCCTGTAATGATCTCTAAAAAGGACACCACTGATTTAAGGATGTGTGTTGATTATACTGCCTTGAACAAGGCTTGTCCCAAAGGTCCATTTGCTCTGCCTAGAATCGATCAAGTTATTGACTCGAGAACAGACTCGGAACTCCTATGTTTTCTCGATGCATATTTCGGTTATCACCAAATTCGGATGAAGGAGTTAGACAAATTAAAGACTTTGTTCATCACCCCCTTCGGAACCTTCTGCTACGTAATGATGCCTTTTAGGATCAAAAACACAGGAGCTATGTACCAACGCAATATGGATTGTTGCCTCCACGATCAAATCGGACGCAATGTGCATGCATATGTGGACGACATAGCTGTGATGTCCAAAAAGAAGGAAACATTCATTTCTGACTTGGAGGAAACATTCAGCAATTTACAAAAATATAATATAATGCTTAACTCGAAGAAGTGTTTCTTTGGAATACCAGTCGGGAAATTGTTAGGTTTCACCATGCCCTAAAGGGGCATAGAGGTGAACCGGGAAAAAATAAAGGTTGTACTCAACATTACCAGACCGACTCGCTTAAAGGTCATACAACGGCTAACTGACTGCATTGCTGCGCTTAATCGGTTTGTAAGCCAACCCGGTGAGAGATCTACACCATTATACAAGCTCTAGAAAAATACCAAGAAGTTCATCTAGACCGACGAAGCTGAAGCTGCACTACAGGACATGAAAGCCATAGTTTTGTCCCCCACTATCTTGCAGCACCAAAACCACATGAACCGATGTTGCTCTACCTAGCCGCGACAAAGAGAGTCGTCATCATCGTCATGGTGGTGAAACAACCAGAAGAAGAACATGAACACTTGGTGCAGCATCCGACTTATTACCTCAGCGTGGTCCTGACTGAATCGAAACAAAGGCATCATCATTACCAAAAGCTAGCCAATGGTGTATTCTTTGCATCCAGAAAGCTATGACATTATTTTCAAGAGCACAAGATTACCATGGTGAGCACAACTCCCATGAGAGATATAATCAACAACAGCGATGCCACAGGACGTGTTGCTAAGTGGGGAATTGAGCTAGCAGCTTTTGACATTGAGTATAAACCTCGCACAACAATCAAATCCCAAATACATGTTGATTTTGTCGCTGATTGGACAGAGATGGCAGAAAACAAAAATCTCTCGGAATCGGAAGTTTAGACCTTGCACTTTGACGGGTCTAAAGCGCTCGGGGGCTCAGGGGCCGGCGTGGTGCTCAAGTCATCCCATGGATAAAAATTATTCTATGTGTTGTAGATTCACTTCATAGTGACAAATAACATTGCCAAATATGAAGCCCTGCTGCATGGAATTCGAATTGCAAAAGATATCGACATTCGTCGACTCATGTGCTATAGAGATTCAGATTTAGTTTCTCAGCAAGTATTTGACATCTGCAATGCAAACAAGCACATGGCAGCATATAGAGCTATCGTGGATGAACTAGCAAAATCGTTCGAAGGGTTTGAAGTTCAACACATTCCTTGAACAGAAAACATGGAAGCTTATGCTCTATCAAGAATAGGCTCTGCATGGAAAAAGGTCCCAGATGGTGATTTTCTAGAGCAGTTGAGAGTTCCCTCTATCACAAGAGTTGATGAGGAGTATTTGACCAAATCTGACTCACCGCTCATAGCAGTTCTAGCTGTAATTCCCAGTTGGACCAAACCTTACCTGGAACTCCTGGTAGACAGAAAATTACCCGAAGACAAAGTTCTGAGCCGATATATCGTCCGACGAGCAAAATCCTACATTATAGTGGCTGGTGAGCTCTATAAGCGGAGTGTGTCTGGGGTCTTTCAGCATTGTGTTTCTCTGGAAGAAGTGGAAAGCCTAAGGGAAATCCATGAAGGCGAATGCATACATCACGCCGCAACCGAATCTTTAGTGGCAAAAACTTTTTGACATGAATTCTTCCGGTTTACAGCTAAGGCAGATGCCGAGAGGCTGGTCAAGACGTGCAAAGGTTGCCAAAAGTATGCCAAACAAGTCCATGTTCTGGCAAATCAGCTGCGAACAATTCCGATTACATGGCCTTTTGCAGTCTGGGGGCTTGACATAGTAGGACCGTTTAAACATGCTCCAAGTGGATTTACTCACCTCCTAGTGATGATGGATAAATTTACGAAATGGATTAAGGCTAAAACCGTCACAAGTTGTGATGGAGAAATAGCCAAAAGATTCATCGATGACCATATAATTCGAGTTGGATATCCGCACAGTATTATTACATACAACAATAGTAACTTCTCAATGGGAGAACTTGACGAATTTGCGATGATCAAGGGATCCGACTCGATATTGCATTAGTTGCACATCCACAAGCCAATGGACAAGTCGAAAGGGCAAATGGTTTAATTCTTCAAGGCCTCCATCCTAGACTCGAAGCACCACTTAATCGTGTTGCGGGGGCTTGGGCAGAAGAAGTGCTATCTGTTTTATGGAGCTTAAGAACTACTCCTAACAGTCTAGGTGGATATACACATTTCTTCTTGGTCTACGACGCAGAGGCAGTCCTTCTAAGTGATCTTATACATACTTCTCCCTGAGTCGCTGCGTATATCGAACATGATGCCAAAGTTGCTCGACAAGATGACCTCGATATACTTGAGGAAGTTCGCGTCGTTGCTAAATAGAGATCTACAGCCTATTAGCAGAAGTTACACAAGTATCATAGTCAGAGAGTCAAAAACAGTCTTTTAGAAAGGGTGATCAAGTTCTCTAACTAGCGCAAAAAAGAAAGCACAAACTTTCACCAATTTGGGAAGGGCCCTTTATGGTTAGTCGAGTATTGCACAAGGGTTCTTACTACCTAACTGACATGAGGACGGAAAATGAAAGAGCTGCTACTAATAAGAGAAAGAGAGCTAGAGGCAGTATAGATCCCAATGAATTAGACTGTCCATGGAATATTGCTCAGCTATGTTCCTTTTATTCTTAAAATTTCCTTATTTGTAATCACATCAATGTACATGTTCAAAGTGAAATAAAGTACTGGCCTCCTCAATGTTTTTTCTAAGATGTTTTTTAAGTACTATCTTATTTCCGAATGATCATGTCATAGTCGAACATCCCAAAATACTTGAATGTACTTTATGCTCATGTTTGTTCTGGTTAAATTTTCAATTCTAAAAATGCTATCCTCAGGTATAAGTCTAAAATTTTAGTTTGTACTTTGGTTTTTGTCTGATTGCTAGATGCGAGTATTTTTCGAGTAGTGAATTGTTGGTACTAGAAGCTGACTTTGATTCTAGGTTTAAACTGGTTTAGCAATTGAGCTCCATTGCTCGGCAAAGTTTCTATGCTGAAGGTTTGTCGGCTCATGAAAGGGACGAGTCAGAAAGCCAGATAAACAATAAGTGTAAACAAAGTAGTGCTTACGTATTTTTCAAGCACAAAAATAAAACCAAAGTGCTAAGAAGTAAATCATAAGTTCTTACAAGCTAGCACAACAAAATAATATTCTAGCTATTACATCAAATTGTTTTCCAGAATAACACATTGTTTTTTCTGGCGAACTCTATGATGCAGGTGAAGCCGAAGGATCTGCCAGCTCGCTAGAGACGTCACCTACATCACCTCGATATATTTTCGAGACGAGTACATCAGACTCAGTCTGCTCGTCCTCTTCGGAAGCTTCGACAACTTCTTCTATTGGGGGTGGTGGAGCTTCAACGGGATTGAAGAACAGATTCTCATAGCTGGTCAGATCGGCCACACGACAAGCATATCCGGTGCAAGCATCCCAGATTTCTTTAATATTCTGCTCCTTGCCATCTTCATCGATAGTCAAATAACACTTAGTAACTTGCCATATCTTCATGCTTCCATGGTGGCTCATTACCATTGTGTAACATCCCAACATTAGAGCTTACAAATAAGCTGAGATAAGGTGTGTGCATTACATTCATGCATAGAAAATCTGGATAATTTTCGCACAAAACTAAAAAGCTGTAGAGGGATCAAGGTCTCTTGTTTTGATGGAAGCATCTGGGCAAGTGCGACCGATTTCGACATGACCTCTACTATATCTTTGTTTTTAAGGGGAAAGCAATTCAAATTTGGACTTTCAAAAGATAGGTTTGAACTCAAATAGAATTTGAGTTAGAATTGGAATTTAAAATAAGTTATATTAAGTGAAAGTAGATCATCACAATACATTTGACTTAAACAACACATTAGAATCATTATCTAAAAAAGAATAGATATTACACTTCCATAATATTCAATAATACCAATATAGGAGAGATACAACAATAAATATTAAATATTACAGGTAGTTATTCTCAGAAGAATAATTTACAACATTAGATATTACAAGGTATAAAAGTAAAAGAAGATTACATTAGACAAAAAGAAATAAAGAATAAGCTAACTCTAATCCTTCTATCTTGATCTTGCTTTCTTCTTCATTTGATCTCTGCAAAATGAATCAAAGCCACATGAGAACAAGGCATTTAAACTACCAGGATTAAAACACTAGTAGTTAAGCCTATAATTAGTTCCAGCAATCAACTTATATTAACGGGTTCACCAAATTAAAGTCTATTTAGTAATAGAGCCTAACAAGGAGTTTATACACTTAGCAACTGAAAAGAATGGAAAATAGGGTTACACCTGATAAGATCAAGAACCAGCCATGGCTTGCACTAGCAAGAGGGAAAGATACACTTGGTGACTAGTACCAAGCCCTGGCCCACTTGTAAGCAGCACCCTCATCACCTGCATGTGATGTGTTGTCACATCCATAGCAACATGTATAGTGGTATAAGAGCAACACGGTAGCAGTGCCAGAGATCCTTTCATCTATCTATCCATCTAGCCAAACCACACTTCCATCTCTCTAATAAAATCACACCAGCAACTATCCATCCATTAGCTCCAAGAGAATTCATCCACTTCCAGTAGAACAATACCAAGATCTATACCTAGATCTTACGAACAAATCAAGCAACTAGGAGGAGCAGGTCATTCACAAGAAGCAAGATATTTAGAACCTAGATAAACAAGCTACAATGGCACAAGTTAGAGGAGATACAAGGTACCAACAACCAAGATTCAAAGTTGATCTAGTACATAGCATATTTATTCTTGATCATTTCTAGTAAAAAGTGAACAAGAGGAGTGAGTGTAACAATAGTGATGTTGTTGAACAACAACTAGATCTGTCCAGTATCAAGCCAATTAACCACACAAATACAACTACAGGATTAGATCATGTGCGCACATGATCTGGTGGTCACTAGCAGTAAACAAGAAGTAAAGTAGAAACCACAAGCAGAACATGACTATTTGACTCTATAATAGTAAAGATACAAGCCAGGAAGCATAGACTTGACCTATAGATTTATTCCATACATCTGTATGATCATATGATCTCTACAAAACCAAGAACACTCCATCAAGTTTTAGTTACAACAAGTAAAACAATAATAAATGACTTATTTGCTTGCACTTGGTTAAGCTATTGATCTAGCACACCTATGTGATGCTAACAAGTGGTTACAACATGCATTCCTTATATATATGTACTGCAAAATTTCACATACACCTGATCTATGGGTTATATATGTGGAATATATATGCATCTTAGGAGGGGTACATTCAACCAGCTAACAGCAGTGCTTATTTTGTTCTATCTTAAACATAAAAGCTACTAGAGCATGTAATCATATAAAAACTAATGTTTATTTTAAAATAAAACAAAGAATGTAGATCCAGTAAGTTAAGTAGAAGCAATGGTTGTGCTCCAACTTTGAGACAAGGGAGCTTATTTGTAAGAAAACAACAAGAAGACCATGAAGATTTAATCCTACAAAAGCACAAGGGAAAGCTAGGAGGCAAGTAAAATGATCAAGTTATTAAAAAAAGCATTAGATACACAACATCTTATATACTCATTGTTTGAGATATAGTTTTTGTATGCATGTAACCTAGATAGTATATATCATACATTGCATGGACACACCTGGGAAAACCAGGGGGTAATACCAAACAATCAAACCTATTTACTCCCAATCAGATCTCTCTAGAAGTCACAAACATATACTTCATCTAAAAATATGTTCTTTATGCATACGTGAGATCATGTAATCACTAGGGGACCAAACCCAAGGTTATAAATCTAATTACAGCAGACAAGATCAACCAAGGACATTAAAGAACATGTTCCAACAAAATAAATCATTGACACTCAAAGTAGGTGATCATGTATATGATAATTAGAAAACTGTCCTACATTTAGAAAAGTAGTTGAACATGTATAACTTCACTTGTTCACTTTTGTGCTCTCCTGTTTGAGAATTACTTGTGGGATAGATACATACACACTAGTGTATCTAATTATATTGCAGCAAAACAAACTCTCTTTGTGAACTATTACTTGTACTTATAGACCCGATTAGGAAAGTGAAATAGATCATCACCATTGCCTAGTACCAAGTTGTCATCATCATAGACACTTAACCATAAAGAAATCAGGTACCCCAGCCACATACACATTCCTGCATATTATAGACACCTTTGCCTAATACATACAACATGTATTTTTCATTCCCCAAAATACAGATGTTAAGAATTAACATCATCAACTATGGGACATGCTTATCTATTAAACAACATCATGCTCTTGTTCATATTCAGAAACAACCTATATGCAATCCTAATACAAGAACCACCCCACTAAAACCTTTGTATTACTATTAGATTATCCCAGCAAAGGGTAGCTCATTTTTAGAAGCAGAACGCACAATCAAGGTCAGTGAGCAGCACAAACACTAGGTTATCCAACATCACATCTTAAATATATATATATATATATATATTATAACCTTGTTTCTGCTAATAGACCATTATCACCAACAACAAGTATATGCCTAAGATGAACAAGATCCTCTATCTAGAACCAGAACCCATTTATGTCAAATTAGACTACACCTCTAATCCCTGGAGTAACTACACTTTAGCGGCCAAATCATCTACACATCACCAAGTTAGGGAGCCAAGGAGGTTACCTGAAGGAGGCGTCGACGATGAAGAAGAAGGACGACCGGACCTACCACCGCACCAAGGTGGGGAGGCCACGGCCAGCCCATGGATGGAGCAGCCAAGGGCATTGGTGCCACACCGGCAGACCCAAGCCGCACGGTTAGGGTTTCACGGGGCTTGCACAGGAAAGAAGGGCGACGCCGGGGCGTAGAGGAATAGGAGGAGACGCCTGAGGTGAGGTTGGTCAGCGAGCGGCCGCGACGGAGGCGGTCGGTGACGGCTGGTGAGGCAGGCGGCGGCGCTGGCGGCGGCAGCAGCATCGCAAGCGAGCAGGGCGATGCGTGCGTGCGTGTAATGTGTGCGTATGTGGTGTGAGCAAGGAAGGAGGTGGGCCAGGGTGAGATGCCCCGAGCCTGGCACAGCTGGGCCAAGTCCATCCAGACATCCAACCAAAAAGGCCCAGATTGGATAAGATAAAAAAGGAAAATAAAATTATAAAATTGCCAAAATGCCCCTGAACTCATTTGAGCTCTAGAAAAATGTACATAAATCATAAAAATACATATTATATATCAAAATGATCATAAAAATAAGTTCTACCAAATAAAAATATAATCTTCCTTGTTTGAGTTAAATAAAATGCAAATAAATTTTAACACCATTAAATCCTAAATAAAATTTTATAAAATAAGGATAGGTCATAAAAATGAATAAAAATCATTTTTGTGAATAAAAATAAATCTACTATTTTCTAAAAATACTAATTTATGTTTTTCAAATAAAACTTGAAACTAATATCTAAGAGCATTTAATCCTGTGTGGATTTTTACAAAAATAAGAACACTTTTTAAAAATAAATAAAAACTATTTTCAGAACTTGAATAACTATATTTTACTAGAAAAATACTAAATATATTATTCCAAAAGTTTTGAGATTTTAAAGTAATAAATCCTTAGCTATTTTATGAAATACCTCTTTTGTATATTCTTTAAAAACATTTCTTAAGTAAGAAATAATCACAATTCTATATGAAACCTTAAGTCCTTTATATCGGAATACCAATTTCAAAACCATAACTTGGATCTATAATAAAACTTAAGTGTAACTTATTAACCTTATAAAACTCTTTTAAAACCATAAATCCAAACTAAACCAGCAATTTTAAGTAAACATCACTCACTTGTAACAAAAGTGAATGCTTTTTTATCTCTTAACCATTTTTAACATAACTTCAAACCCTAACCAATTAACAAGATCATTTAACTATGCCTTCTTTAATAGTAATCTAGTATTTCATAATAGCAAATCACATTTAAACTCATCATTCACTTAAATTGGAAGTGAATGATCTCACACTTTTTATCATACCTACCATAGCCCTAAAAACTTGATAATAGTTTAACCACATCACACCTAAGTCTACTTAAGTTTTATAGTTAACTTTAGTCTATTCCAATTAAGTCGTAAAGCATATCAAGTCCAAGCTTATCGAATAAGCGCAAACGACATCAATCAGATTCTATTAACCATAAAGATTGTTTAAACCTTATCAAAGAAATCTTTCCTTCAAAAGTTATTCATTTTGCCACTTCAAACAACAATCTCATAATAAGTTCTTCAACTCTTATCAACCTAAAACATGGACTTTCATAATTGTTACATGATATCAATTAACCTTAATCATGTGTTGTTATTATGCTTACTTTTGTATCATATGTGTTAGTCTTAAGTTTCTTGTATATATATATATATATTTGCTTGTGAAGTAAACTTGAAGATAAACCAAATCTTAAAGAAATCACCTAAGTTTAACACATTCACGTTATTGGGGAATTATATCGGGATTTTACAAAATGCATTACATTACTTATGCATCAGCATATTGCTTCTATAAACATTAGTCCTTACCGGACCAATGATGCTATTTACAGATTTTGAATCTTCTAATGTCTTAAAAACCGTGAGTGCATAATCTTGCAATCACAAAAGGCAAGTTCACACTTGCTCATGTCCTTTGATTATTTTCTATCAAATGCTTGTAACTCAAATGTTGTCATCACATGCATTTCAAAAAGGCCAGAAAACACTATTTCCATAATAATATGATTATGGATTAGTCACTAGATGGTAATAATCTACTGATACAGTTCTAGTGGTAAAGGAACATAATATATAGGACTGAACAACCAATGTCGCCAGTGATTCTAGCGCTGTATATTACGCGTTAACCATGATATTTGGAATGGGATGGAGAAGTCAGTTGTATCTTCTTCCTCGCATGTAGCCGGATGCGCAGGTCGTGGCTGTTATCCTCGTAGTATGCATTAATTGGTAATTCGTAGAGGATATGTAGCATATGGGTGGGAACCCTCAATGTCCCACGATAGTTCTAGCATCTGAATAGTCTGTACTAACCATTGTTGTAATTAAAGATGTGGGCATGGCGTACACCAAGGAGACATGCGGGGTCACGAAGGGGGCAGTGATTGGCTTGGATCTTAGACTAGGCCTCACACCAAGGAAGTGTGAACGAGCCTATAACTCGGATGTGCAACAAAGCTAAGGTCTCTCATGGGTAAAGCAACGCACCTCTACAGAGTGTAAGAACTATGACATGTTACTCCCTATTCTGGGAAGGAGCTACGAACGCGGCAGGAAAGGAACCCCACGAAGGTTTTGGTCAACATGTGAAGGCCGTCGGACATAGTTTTCAGAATAAAAGCAACCTTTGAAGAAATGTTTACAAAAACCTGCATTGCCTACGACCTTTGGTCTGTGGCTATAGAGATAGTGCATCATACACTCCCTTTTAGTGAACTTACTGAGTACGCTCGTACTCAACTATACCTTCTTAACCCTTGCTAGGTTCTAAGCCATTGGAGACTCCGTCCACATCAATTTCTGCTCAAGAAACCATCATTGACAGCTCAAGCCCTCCAAGGAAGTCAACAAAGTCAACTTGTGCATCAACTAAAGTGAAGACGAAGCTCCTGATTAGATAGGAGTAGATTCTCTAGCCATAAAACCTACTTCTGTAGAGCATTGCATTAGCAGCAATTGTAAGCCTATTAGTTTAGATACTAGTCTTATAGCCATATAGTTCTGAGTTATTATTTTTGGTTCTTCTTTGTAAGAAGTTATTTTCTTCCTCTTTAACTTAGAAAGTTCTCTGGATCTTTTGTAAAGAGTCGAGTTGTAATCTATAGTCATGTCTTGGACCTGCTGTGTTTCTGTTGTACCACTCTAAGGGATGTAATACTAGTGAACGGTGTTTCATTGATGTTATGTCAACAACTATAGTGTACTACATCATGAAGTGGTATGCTGGGTCATCGCACATTGTCAGGGCATTCTGTGCTGCCGTGTGTGTTCCAATCCTTAAAAATCTTGTGCATATCCTTTGCCTTGTCTCGTACTTCAAAGGCAGCCATTTTGTCTAGGCCGGAGAGCTAGACGGGTTCACCGATTTCCTCCAAAGATTGGTGGAAGTCATGGATTAGATCTCCAAAAGTAACAAGCTGGCTGGTACGAGATTCAGACAAAGAGGTATCAAGAATGTTGAGAGGACCTAAAAATAAGAAACAAGGTCAACAAGATATCTGAGTAAACAAAGTCTGAAAACAACAATTCAGAGACAACAAACTTACCAAAGATAGTATAATCTACTTTGGTCTTCTCCTCCCGAAGACTTCGGAGTTCATTCCGAAGGGCTTCAGTGGTATATTTTTGCCTGTCTCGTTCATCTTTCCAGTCCGAGATAGAATTGTCTTGTTTAGCTATTGCGCGGTCACGCTCTTCACTAGCATGATTGATGGATTCAATAACGCTGTTGATGCTGCACTCATGATCTACTTTGAGTTTCTCTAGCTCAGCACTTAAATCAGCATTTTCAGCTTCCAAGACTTTGAAATCTTCAGATTATTTAATAAGCTTGCAGGAATGCTTCACCAGATCTGGAGCAGCAACAAAGAAAGTCGAATAAACATTAAGCCACAATTCAAATAGACTAAGAAAATGAAGTTGGAAATGCTTACTTTCTTCTTCATCTTTCGCAACTTTAAGCTACGCATTTTCAAGTCAGAGAGCTATGATCTCTCTCCGCTTGTTGCAGATATTCTTCAATAATTCCTGGTTATAATCATTAACTTTCTATAAGTCAGAATGGTAACCAGAGTTAGAAGTCTAAGACTCGGGCCACTATTTTAACTAAGTTAAATATCAGCACGAGCCTTGGGGGCTATACTAGTTCATTCTTTGGCATCCTATAAAAGCATAAATCGGATTCCTATCCAACTTCATGCACAGGGGCTAGAGGATATGATATAAAATATAATGAAAAGAGTCGGAATACGACTTACATATTGTTCATGAGTCAGTTTGTTGAGGCTCATGTTTACTTCAGAGGAAACTTTCTTGGCGAGGATTAAAGGAACCACTGGTGGATGAGGAATTGCACCAGCCTTTAACTTCTCGTCGTGAAGACGAACTTGATCAAGAAGCTCCATAAGCTTAATATCTTCGACTTATTGAGCCTCCTCCTCAGCTGTGATATTTTGGGTCTCCAAACAATGGAGTGCTAGCTTTCGGATTTCTTCTGTGCTTTTCCGAGTGAGGCCAAGTTTGGCGACACCTAGATTTTGCAGAAGGTTTTCTGCAAAGGCCTCACCTGAGGGATCATTACCCTTTGAGGTTCACCCTTATCAACTACCAAGTCACTCAGGGTGACGTTGGTTTGCGAACCAAGGTTTGCTGGCTCTACAAACTGAGCTGAACATCTTCAACACATGGAGATGAAGTATCCTCTAGTACTGATGATGGCTTCGAGGTAGGAGTCGGAGGCAGGGAAGTAGGTGAAACCAGAGTCAACTTTTGCTGGCGCAAAGTCTTCCTCGGATTTCCTTTTCCCTTTCCCTTGATGATTGTTTTAGCTCTGGATGGTAACATATTAAGATTGTTACAATATGGAAAGAATACGAGATAAGACACAAAACCTTGTGAAGAAATTTACCCCTTTATAACTGGCACTTTCTGTGTGCCAACAGATACAGTCGGATTTTTTCACTTCTGGGTAAGCGCCTCCAGCAATAACTCAAGATCTTCATCCTCCCGAGGAGCCAGATCCTCAGATGGATATCCTTCGAGAGGAGCAAGCTCCAACTCAGGGAGGTCAGCAAGCTAAAAGACAAATTATATCAGCATCGCAAATAATAAAAATATAGATGAGCAAATAAATAAGTATGAAAAATCATTCTAAAATCTTACTGGTGTCAAGGGCTTATTAGCCGTGAACATGTCCAGAGAAATCTTTGGAATCTCCTTATCAACCTGCTCCAAGATTAACCACTTAATCCGGGTCTCGTAATCCTTGTCATGGATTGGGAGCTGGCTAATCCTCATGCTGTCTTTCTTACTCTTGGTGATCGTGTGCATAAGACGATCACCATGGTACTGAAGGGGTTGAATCCTATACATGTTGCCAACAGTGGACTAAGTCAGATCCCTTTAGGCCTTTATGCTTCATTTGGTATTCAATCCACCTCTTAACATAGATCAAATCTTCAGTGAGAGTCCGTGCTTCCGTATCCCAAGACTCTTGGGGAGTGGTGGCACCATCGACGAAAGTCGGCAAAGCTTCTTGCTTGTTGAGAGCAAGCTTATCCTTGTGATAGAAAAATGTGGAGGGCCACCTTTTCACTAACTCGCTGGCTATAACTTTAGGGTAGAGTCGGTCTCTCCTAAGGCTTACGCTCAGTGTTCCGGTAATGTAGGGATTACCGGCGGTCGTGGATTTTTTCCAGGTACCTGAATAATGTAAGAGTCGGCTCGATTCCGAGATAACCCTCACAAAGGGATGCATGGGCAATAAGATCTCGAATCATATTGGGGGAAGATTATGGAGTTGAACTCCAAAATAATCGATCACCTCAGAAAAGAATTTTGAGGGAGGAAAACTGAAACCTTGGTCTAGATGGGTGCCAAAGTTTAACCCTCTTGCCAGCGCGAGGGGCGGGAACGGTTTTGCCAAAGTTGCTCCCCCATTCGCTGGTGTAGAGAAGACCTTCCTTCTCGATGCTGTGGAACTTTTCATCGTCCAGCACGCAGGGAATCTAGACCCTGCGGTAGTTCTCCGTCACTGCCGCCACCGTCGTCACTGCCATGCCGGAGCTAGAGGCTTTAGCCATCTGGTCGGGGGAGATGACCTTGGGTGGGCGACACAGTGAGGATTGGGGAAAGAAAGGAGGCGAGGGTGTTTTGTCATTTGGAGGAAGAAGAGGGCAAGGGCGCTGGTAAGAGGAGAATGGGAGCATCTCAACCCCTTATGCATCACACCTGCGCCGAGATTCGTGTGAACGAACAATAGTTTGTGCCACGCGTCGTGGAAGGAACATGGCAACTTCCCCGAGAAGATTGCGCCTCCTCGATCTCCGTGCGTGCATTAAACGACGCCTCGGTTCCACACGAAGCGGACCACCAACGGTCACACTGACAGCAATGTCTGTTAGTGACGAGACTAGACCTTGATTGCTGTCAGGTTACGTCAGAAACCAATTTCCGACTCGGTTTGAAATCGAGTAGGGGAAAACCATAATGGGATATTCACAGGCCCGACTCACTTTTGAGACTCGGATCCTACTTTTGTTTTGGACTTTTAGAGACCCTTCAAGACTCTACAACCGAAGAGGAATCAATCTAGATGATGAAATCCGACTTTGGATCTTGGAGGCTTCCGGGGGCTACTATTGGGGATATACTTTCCGGGTATACCCACTGTGACTCGCTGACCAGGGTGGCCCACTTTGGGTTAGATATTTGCTTCATGGGTGGCCTAGTCAAGGAGAGAAGATGGAAGCCCATCCGGCTATGGGAAGGCCCAAAAGACTTATCGACTTAGGCATGTATAGTTACTTGTGGTCAAAGATGTACTCTGTATCGTAGCCAGATAGGTCTCTCCTGTAACCCTAGGCCAGACGTCTATATAAGCCATCCTAGGGACCAACCTTTAGGTCACCCACAACTTACAACCTCAACTCGCACAGGCGAAACCTCTCTTGTAATATGTACTTCTGTCTCTACTATATTATTGGATTGCTAGCAGGAGTAGGATCCGCCCATTGCTAGCGGATTCAAAACTGGGTAAACCTTGTGTGCTCACCATCCCGGAATACCGTCGTCTCACACCCCATCTTTCTACACTCCTCGAGGACCCCCTCTCGACTTGCATGTCTTCAATACGACAACACATGTGGTAGTGGATGTGGTGATGCTACTTCTGTCACACTGGTGCACCATTCCATGTGATAGTTGCATTCCAGGGCCTTTTTGGGCTTTCTGACCATGGTTTGACACATGGAGTTCCTAGTGTCATTGCATGTGTTCTTTTCAAAACCACCTGGAGTCTCTAGAGTCATTGCATGTGTTCTTTTCCAAACCACCTTGATCCACATGACCACACACAGTCCAATGATGTGGTGATGCTACTTCTATCACACTAGTGCATCATTCCATGTGGCAGTTGCATTCCAAGGGATTTCTGGGCTTTTTGACCATGGTTTGACACATGGAGTCCCTAGAGTCATTGCATGTGTTCTTTTCTAAACCACCTTGATCCACATGAGAACACACACTCCAATAGATGTGGTGATGCAACTTCTGTCACACTAGTGCATCATTCCATGTGGCAGTTGCATTCCAAGGGCTTTTGGCACACTCATGCATATTTGAATTGCAAATAATTCGATGTATGCCAAGATGTATTTCATTGTATAAAACACTGATTTTCCTATTTCTAAATCTATTTCTATTTTCTATTTGAATCCCTTAGTCTATTTTGCCCTTGTTTTTGATACTACTCAATTTTCCCTCTCGCATAGTGAAAAACTCTCATAAAACCCCAAACGTGTGCTCACTCTGGCCGCTATGCCCTAATTGGTTGACACAGTTTTCACGCGGATCGTGCGCACCAACCGTCGATCCTTTGTGATCCAACACAGATTGTTGGAAGCATCATGCCTTTCACACTATAGCGTGAGAACACATGTACGTCCACTTGCCATTTGGCCTAGCGACTCCGCCCCCTATTTTATCTGTTGGGTTTTTAAGGGGCGCGTCTCTCTCAGCGACACTTATACAAGAAGGAACACTAAGCCGTATGTAAAATAATTCGTCAAGTGGTCATGTCACGATTAATCTGGTCTAAAATCCTACTAGTACTCCACAACAGATGCACACGACAACATGTCATCCAGTGTGCGGTCATCCATAGGTACTGCAATGAATTTTCACTTGATTTTACTAAGGCATATCCCATTTTTATGTAGCGCGCCTGCAATATCACTTCCAACTGGGCCCTACCGCATGAAACTTTCACGCGTCACCCGAAGGCTGAAGAGTTGCCTGCCACACCACCAATTGGGCCTCGAGGAGGGTGCCCTCGAGGATACCTAACATCCCTGCCTTTAAAACCTAGATATCTTCATCGTGTCCCTCACACTCATCCACACCTCCCTTTGTCCAATCTAGCAAAACCCCACAAATCTCACCATACAACCACCAAACTTCTCCATTACATTTCCCCTTTTATTTATTTTTATGGCCAATTTTATGGCCGTTTCAACATCCATACTTAGATATTGTGTCTTTGCCCTTTGCATGCGGGAGAATACAGTACTGCCATGCATGGCCTGGGAAAAATGTGACTTACCGTAAGTGTGTCGCGGTGCATGGTGCAGTAGCATACGTGGTTAGTGCGCGGTGCAACAAAACGTCCCTTCCCTTCACCTTTATTATAGTGCCCCTCTCCCTCCCCCTCTCCGCCTACCCACTCTCACTCTCGCTCACTCATGCACCTATCGTGTTGGTATTGTAATTACGCGTATGTAACCTATCCGCATACAACTTTGAGACCCGGCCTATTATATATAGGGCGGGAGAAGCCTAGGAAAAGGTACCGAAAAATCCCCAAGCGATCTGTAATAGTGAGATTCACCAAATATTCAGGCGACTTTGACTTCATTGTTCTCCTGATATCCGACGAAATCACCAGCATTCCATTTTCCGCAAAACCCTAAGTCCTTCTCCTTGGACATTGCCGAGGTCACCCCTCGTCAATTGGCGCCGTCTGTGGGAAACCTGAACGCTGGAACCATGGATTCGGCGGACCTCTCTTTTCCAAGAAGCTACCCAACAAAAGTGGATCCACGCCCACCCACCCCTGTGTTAGTACCCGCCGACTTCAACGGTGGATCCGATATAATCATTGGAAGCTTCCACTTCCAAGAAGAAGACCCCCAAGAATCACACCCCTCGGCCCTGATTACATCAGACCCGTCGTTGGAAAAGACTGCGCCTACATTATTCTTCCCTACACTTGAAAAATTCCTTCATACAAAACATCACACAATCTTCATTAGTAACATTAGTGTAGTTAAGATAATAAGTCTTTTGGTTCAGTTTCAACACAAATAAACTTCCATTAAAACACAAGATACTGTAGTACTTCCTCTAAAAAGTTCAAATGATCAAAGAGATCTCAAAGAGAAAGAGATTAAGAGGCAAGTGCAAATAATGGCAGAAATCTATCAAAGCAGACCAGCAGGTAAAAACCGATTTTTTCGAAGACCTTCTGTTGCTCAAATCGATAACTAACGAAAGTTGGATAACAACCTGGGGTAGAACATAGATAATTATAGCTCAAACCGACATACAGAGATTTTTCACGAATTTTTACAGCGAAGGACAAAAATCTGCTTCGGGACAACAACTTTCCCAAGCATTACTTCTCTCTCATTAGAGGTTACTCTTGGCACAAAAACCACACAAAAATGATAAGGAGAGGTTATTACAGAGGTAATAACTTCCAAGACTCAACTAAAACTTTTGGGTTATCTCCCAATAAGTACTTTTCTTTAACGCCTTTAAGTTAGGCATGATAGTTTGAGAAGATGCTCACATAGGAAATATGAATTGAAGTAAAAGAGAGCATCAAGAAGCAAATTCAAAACACATTTAAGTCTAACCCACTTCCTATGAAAAATAATCTTGTAAAGAAACAAGTCATGAAAGCACAAAGTAACAAGCATAGGAAAGCAAAACAAGTGCAATTTCAAAATTTTCAACATAAAGAGGGGAAACTTAATATTGTTGAGATACATAAAACCATGTTTCCCTCTCTCATAATAACTTTCAGTAGCATCGTGAATAAAATTAACAATATAACTATCACGTAAAACATTCTTATCATGAGCCATATGCATAAAAGAATTAGTACTCTCCACATAAGCAAAGTCATTCTTATTAATTGTAGTGGGATAAAATTCAACAAATTAGCTATCATTATTATTCTCATCACTATAATCATCAAATATAGGAGGCATATTGTAATCATAATTAATTTCCTCCTCAATATCATCATTGTAATCATCATATATTGGAGGTATAGTATCATCAAAGTAAATTTTCTCCTCCATGCTTGGGGGACTAAAAATATCATGCTCATCAAAACCAGCTTCCCCAAGCTTAGACTTTTCTATAGCATTAGCAATAATGGTGTTCAAAGAATTCATACTAATAACATTGCTATTAGCATGCAAATATAGTTCCATAGGTTTTTTAATTTTCTCTTCAAACACATCATGTCCTAACTCAAGATAAATACTATAAAGCTCTCTATTTTTGTTGTTGTTTTCCACTAAGCCTAACTAGTGAAAACAAGAAATAAAAAGACAAAATTGCAGAATCGAAAGGAAATAACTTCGAGCACTCACACCGGAGGATGTGAGTACCTTTTACCTTACCTCCCCGGCAACGGTGCCAGAAAATAGCTTGATGTCTATGCACTTCTATTCTTGTAGACAATTGATGGGCCAACAAGTTCGGCAAAGAGATAGTAAAATACAAGTGATATGGATATAAGACAACGGTGCCAGAAAATACTTTGATGGCGTGGAAGAGACTAAAGGCAAACTAAAATAAAGATGGAAGCAGGCAAGCATGTAACAGATATAGTTGCAAACGGTGTTTCAATGCTTAAAAACAAGGCGTAGGGATCATACTTTCGCTAGTGAACACTCTCATATAAATATCTTCTCTTTATGATAATACTCTGAACTACTCTCCGGTTGGACACTCTAATCCATGGTAGGGCTATAACAACACTCCTCAAAGTTCGCTTTCCCCATCTAGATAACCCCACACTGTCACCTTGAGCTCTAGATGGTTCCAACAAACACCACAATTTCATAGAAAACATCTAACTCCCAATATAACTCATAACAAGTATTTGTAATCTCTAGCCTAAGTTCCACCATGGTGTGCACGCTGTCACTTTCACACACATGGGGAGAGCAGAGATCTATTAAAGCACTTGAGTATCAAGGTAGATCTACTTGATTACAAAGCTCATGATCACCATATGATCATGCATAGAGAGAGATGAACACATAGCTACCGGTAGAACCCTTAGCCTTGAGGAAGAACTACTCCCTCATCATCATGGGAATCAGCAACGACGATGGAGATGGTGGTGGAGATTGATGGAGATGGCTCCGGGGGCACTTCCCCGTCCCGGCAGGGTATCAAAACAGATACTTTATGTCCCCCGAATCTCCCCCTTCGGTGGCGGCGGCACTGCGGAACTTTCCATGGCTGGAGGCTTCCTGGTTTAGGGTTTTCTCATCGGAGGCTTATTATAGGCGAAAGCGCAAGGTCGGTCGAGGCCAGAGGGGCCCACACCACCTGGTGGCGCGGCCAGGGGGACCGCGCCACCCTATGGTGTGGTCGGCTCCTGGCCCCTCTTCGTCTCGTCTTCTGGCTCCGTGTTCCCCTAGGTGAAATATTGACTTTGGCTTTTGTCCCGTCCAATTCCGAGAATATTCATTTTCTGACTTTCTGGAACCAAAAATAGCAGAAAACATGCAATTGGCCCTGGGACATCTTGTTAATAGGTTAGTTCCAAAAAATGCATAAAAGTATCTCTAAATGTAGACAAAACATAAGAAAGTAGATACTAAACAAGCATGGAACATCAAAAATTATAGATATGTTTGCAACGTATCAGTTTCTTCTAAGGTGAACATGAGTCTGAGCAAGCTAACCCATGAACATTATGTAAGTCGGATTTTGACTCTCGCTTTTACTTTACTTCATATCATATCCTGTAGCCCCCAAGCATGAATTTGGATAGGAAATCCGGATTTATGCTTTCATAGGATGCCAAAGAACAAACTAGTACAGCCCCAAGGCTCGTGCTGATACTTAACTTAGTTAAAATATTATCCCGAGTCTTTAGTAGACTTCTGACTCTGGGTATTATTATGACTTATAGAAAGTTAATGCTTATAACCAGGAATTGCCTCGAAAATGCTCAATTGAAGATTTCTAAGGATGAAGCTGAAGGTAATCATTTTAGTCCTCATACTTGCTATTTTGATTTCATAGTCGAATTCTTATTCGACCGTTTTCTTGTGTTTACAGAACTGGTCAAACAATCATGCAAAATGATTGAAGAGGCTGAGAAATTCAAAACCCTGGAGGTGGAGAACACCGATTTAAGACGAGAGATGAATGAGCTTAAGGTGGATCATGAGCGCAGTATTAATAGCGTTCTTCAATCATCCAACATGGCCATCGAGGAGCGTGATCTCCTGATCGCCATCCAGGACAAGAAAATCTCGGACCTAGCAGATGAATTGGCCAGGGAGAAGGACATCACCCAAGCTCTCCGGGATGAGCTCCAGAGTCTTCGGGTGGAGAAGACCAAAGTTGACAATGCCATCTTTGATATGTTTTTCTGTCTCTAGCCTTTCTATTTCCGACTTTATATTTAGATATATTTCTGACTTTGCTTTACCTGTGTAGGTCCTCTGAATTTGCTAGATTTCTCTTCTTCCGAGTCTCGCACCAACCGGCTTAATGAAGTCAGAGATCTGCTTCACGATTTCTGCCAGTCAATGGAGGATATTGGCGAAGCCTTAAAGATTTCCGATATGAATAGAATGTCTGCCTTTGAAGTGCGAGATAAGGCAAAAGAAATGCCCCAGCTCATCTAGGACTAGAATATGTCATGTGCGCGAACTCTAGCACATAATGCCCTAATAATGGTTATGAGCACCATGGAAGCATGAAAATTTGGCAAGTAACCAGGGGTTATTCGACTATTGATAAAGACTGCAAGGAGCAAAATATCAAGGATATCATGGACTCCTACACCGGCTCTGGGTGCCACGTAGCTAATCTGACTAGCTACGACACCCCATTCTTCACTCGCGTGGAAGCGCCTCCTCCGCCTCCAGAAGGAACAACTGAAGTTTCCGATGATGAGCAAACCAAATCTGATCTGCCCGTCTCGAAAAGATACCAAGGAGAAGGTGATGTCATCAGTGAGCCGGCAGCTCCTACCTCTTCTCCTGCATCGTAGAGTACCAGAAAAAACAGTGTGTTATTCTGAAACAATTGGATTCAATAAGTAGTATAATATTTTGCTAGTGCTAAGTTTGTAAGAACTAATGATTTTTACATCCTTTTAGCACTTTTGGCTTTATTTTTGACATGCCTGAAATTTTACATAAGCACTTTTTGTTTTGTCTATACTTATCACTTATCTGGCTTTCCGCCTCGTCCCTTTCGTGAGCCGGCGAACCTTCAACACGAAAATTTCGCCGAGAAATGGAGCTCAATTGCTAAACTAGTTTATACTCGGAAACAAAGCCAGCTTCTAGTACCAAGAATTCACTACTCGGAAAATACCCGCATCAAGCAATCAGACAAAGAACCAAAGTATAAACTAGAAAATTTTAGATTTATACCTGAAGGTAGCATTTTTAGAATCGAAAATCTAACTAGAATAAACATGAGCATAAAGTACTTTCAAGTATTCTAGGATTTTTGACTGTGACATGATCATTCGGAAATAAGATGGTAATATAAAACTTCTCATAAAATATTGAGGCAACCAATACTTTATTTCTCATTAAACATGTACACATATATGATTTCAAAAAAAGAAAATTTAAGAATAAAAGGGACGTAGCTGAGCAATATTCAATGGTCTATCTAATTCTTCCGGGTCTGTACTGCCTCCAGCTCTCTTTCTCTTGTTTGTAGCAGGTCTTTTTTTGACTGGCCGCATATCAGTTACATAGTAAGAACCATTGTGTAATATTCGGCTAACTAAAAGGGCCCTTCCCAAACTGGGGAAAGTTTGTACTTTATTTTTTGCACGAGCTAGAGAACCAAATCGCCCTTATTGAAATACCGGTTTCTGACTCTCTAGCTATGACACTTACGTAACTTCTGCTGATAGGATGTTGATCTCTGCTCAGCAACGACGCAAACTTCTTCGATTAAATCAAGATCATCTTGTCGAGAAATTTCGGCATGCTCTTCGATATACGCAGAAACTCGGGGAGAAGTATGGATCAAATCACTAGGAAGAACTGCTTGTGTGCCATAAACCAAGAAGAAAGGTGTGTATCTGGTTGACCTATTCAGAGTTGTTCTCAGGCTCCATATCACAGACAGCAATTCGTCTACCCAAGCCCCCGCAACACGACGAAGTGGTGCTTCGAGTCTTGGTTTGAGGCATTGAAGGATTAAATCATTTGTTCTTTCGACTTGTACGTTGGCTTGTAGATGCACAACTAACGCAATGTCAAGCCGGATTTTTTGATCGTCGCAGAATTCGGCAAGTTCTCCCATAGAAAAATTGCTCCTGTTGTCTATAATAATATTGTGCGGATAACCGTATCGGATTATAACATCCTCGAGAAATCTTTTGGCTGTTGCTCCATCACAACTTGTGACAGGTTTAGCCTCAGTCCACTTCGTGAACTTATCCAACATCACTAAGGGTGAGTAAATCCACTTGGAGCCCGTTTAAACGGTCCTACCATGTCAAGCCCCCAGACCGCGAAGGGCCATGTTAACGGAATTGTTTGCAGCTGATCAGCCGGAACATGAGCTTGTTTGGCGTACTTTTGGCAGGCTTTGCACGTCTTGACCAGCCATTCGGCATGTGCCTTGGTTGTAAGCCAGAAAAATCCGTGTCTAAAAGTTTTTGCCACTAAAGATTTGGCTACAGCATGATGGCCGCATTCGCCTTCGTGAATTTTTATTAATATTTCCACTCCTTCTTCCGGAGATACGCAGTGCTAAAAAACCCCAAATACCCTCCGCTTAAGAGCTCACCATTTATGATTGTATAGGTTTTTACTCATCGGGCGATTTGCCGGCTAAGAACCTCGTCTTCGGGTAATTTTCTGTCTACCAAGAAATCAAGGTAGGGTTTTTGTCTAGCTGGGAATCTAATGACTACAAGTGCACAGATCATTTGTAGCTAGTTTAGAACTAAAGATATCAATCCCACGGGGAGCAGGAGTCCGAAGTCTAATAATTCTTGAAATAAATATTGCGATAGAAATGCTAGATAAAGTTCTAAGTAACAAGATAAAATGCGAGTATTGTGTAAAAAGGTGTTTTAAGATTTTGGGTATAAGAGCAATAATAAAGTAAAGCAAAATAACTTAATACAGAAAGTAAATATCACATATGTAAGAGAGATTGGAACTGAAATAGGGAAAAAGCATTCTCAGGGAGTGGCGGATACACCACTAGTATTGTAAAGATCTAAGATAAAGATTATCATCACGAACATTTTCAACTATGTATGTGTGGGACAAACTTCGTATGTGGATGAATAGGCAACAACCGTTGCTCACATCATCCTCATAACCACATCAGTCAGCAATCCACATCAATCGAATTACTGCGCAATTAAGGGACGTAATCCCGTAGGACACATCCCATGGCATGGATAGTGTTCCATGAGTTTCCTCGATTTCCCAAGTTGATACGTAAGGAGTGCTAACATCTTTATAGTCACTGTAAGTGCTAGCACGCCTCTGTCTACCAACAAGTAGTTCCCTCCATCAAGTCCCTGCAAGAGGCAAATATTGAGAGGTCGACTTCTCTCAACATCAAGATGTACAGAATCTAACACATGGTCACAACGATGAATATCATAATAGACTTTATCTTATTTCAATCTCATACTAGGGTTTCTCCATCTCCCCAAGAAATAATGATCTACTCAGATATGGAGGCAATCCACATCATGGCAATGATTATTGAAACAATCATAGATGAATAATACTTGTATAAATCCACAATGAGTATAGGAATTACAACAAGATCTAGACGATATGTAGATGGGATGGATGGAGATGGTGGTGATGCAGCGGTAGATGATGAAGATCGATGCCTTAGCCTCACGGATCTGTGCGGGGCGAAGATGGATCCCTTGTGGATGAGTTCCCCCTCCAGATGCCTTTCGAAGGTGAGGTTTCTGTTATTTCTGGGTGTTCTATATGTCATCTCCTCGAACCAATTGCATGGGGTGAAACTATTTGACGAGGCGTAGGCGGCGCCAACTATACGGCTGGAGTTATACGGGCGAAGAGGTGCTCCCGCCGTATAGTTGGTCGTTGTGCTCTCTGCCTCCTTTGTTCGCTTCTGGTTTTCTTCTGGTATTATTAATATTTCTCATATAAGTTATTTACATTGTTTTTGACTCCTTTTCTCCATAGTACAACTACTTCAATAATTGTATCCATTGGATCCATCATCTGTCCTGATCCTGGTGATAACAGACATAAAATATGCACGCAAGTGCCGTAAAATACCAAGATCCTACATCTACAATGCAAAATAATAATGTAAAATATGGTGCAAATATGCACTCATCAACTTCCCCAAGATTAGACTCTTGCTTGTCCCGAGGAAGTTTGTAGCTTAATGGATGTGATTCTCGTATTCATGAAGCTGAGTCAATAAAATAAATGAGGCAATTGCAGCATGTGTTTATCATGTACGATACATGGGAATAAGTTCATGAATAGTACCTTACTCGAACCATCTGAATAGTATTGGAAGGCTTCCACACCTTAGTTATCAATAGTTCATAAAAGATGAATCTCAACATAATGTAAAAGAATTCGGTTCAACCAAATGAGTTAACGAGGTAGACCCAAGTGTTTTACGATTAACGTATTCACTTGGGATTCAAAATCTCAAAAGTGTCTCTTTGTTATACTACAATACAATGGTATATGCCTATTTGCTCTTTGCACATTCGCTCTTTTTCTTTTCTTTTGCATATATGCTCACACTTTTGTTTTAAGTGCAGTGCAAAGGAGCTAGCCATATGTTCCACCTTGCGTAGGAATTCAAAGTTCAACGATCTCAATTATCAAATTCCAACTGTATATGAAGCATTCATATGACTTGAGATTCTACCATGACTTGTTCTCACTCTATTTAAATATCACTTTCATTTTTATTTATTCAAGGTTTTTAAACTTAAATGTATAGATAATTTTTCTTTGTGAATCAAACCGTAGTCTTACAGCATATTGACCAAATTATCTTTATGTGTTCCATTAATACCAATGGTGTGGAAGACTCCTATTGCTATCATCAAGTGCAAGTAAAATCATACTCAAGCCTTTCATATATCAATAAAGCAAACACAAACTCAGTATTGCTCCATATATAATAATAAACTCGGAATTTCATAAAAGGGGTCGACTATTCCTGAAGGGAATTCTAATGATGCAAACTTTATTTCTAGTTTGAACTAATGCAAGAATAATAATAAAAACTTATAAGATAGATTACAAGGTCTTAAAGATCTCCCCAAGCTTGGAATCAAGCCAGGCAGGATCAAATAATCCCTTGCGATTATTTGATACCGTGATTGTTGTAGATCACCGTGGCGCCATGGCACGTGGTATCTTCTCCTCACGGGCCAGCCTGAGGCGGAGGGATTGATTGACAGCTTCTAATTCCTTAACACGCAGCTTGTAGAAAAGATTGTTCCTCTCCGACACTTCCACTTGTTCCTTAATGAACTCATTGTTATCTTGGAGTGTTTGTAGCGCCTTAAACACTCATGGCAAAACCCGCTTCGATTGTCTGCTTGATATCTTCATCAAGTTTATCAAGATAAAGTCAGAGCAATTGAAGGTGTTTGGGTGTCCCTGGCTTCTCCTTGTCCAATTCCTCAATCTTCAGCTCCAGGGATTTTAAATCCCTCTTCCGATACCCATGGTCAGCGTCGAGGAACTCTATAGGGATGGTCTTGATCTCCTTGCCTTGTTCGCTATTGCTCCCTATCTCCATGGGAGCCCTTCTTATTGACTTCTATCCCTTGGTTGAGAGCCCTCTCGCAAAAATAGGAGGTAGATTGGTTTCTGTAGATTATGATTAGAGAGAGACAATGGCAGTATATAAGAGGGTAAGAGGTCGGTAAAACACGCGAGAAACACAAAATTGTCATCCAAGAAAAGAATCCAAACAGAACAGAGAAAGAAATCACGGATTTGGAAGTAACCTGTCACGTAACGATCAACTATACGGGCGCGACCCATATAGGTCCGACCGTATAGTTGGTTCCGGGCATATATTTCAAAATATCTTGAGTCCAGGTCAATTAAATCACGACTCGGAACTGACAATAACATTTTTTTAATGAATATAAAAGAAAGATCGAATGAAAGTGTCTGAGAGTTTAACGACCAACTATACGGCTGGAATTTTGCTCCTGTCGTATAGTTGCAATCGTATAGTTTCAAACACCCAAAATCAAAAGTTCCTGGGAGTTTAACGACCAACTATACGGCCGGAATTTTTGCTCCGATTGTATAGTTGTGACCGTATAGATATATACACCAAAAAGCAAAACTATCTGAGAGTTCAACGACCAACTATACTGCCAGAATTTTTGCTCCGGTTGTATAGTTGCGACCGTATATGCTCAGATATCAAAAACAATTTCACAAAGATGATACAAAGAGTTTAACGACCAACTATACGGCGGGAGACCCCCTCTTAGGTCGTATAGCTCCGCCCATATAGTTGGTAAAACCCCTCTAAAACTTTAGAAAAACACAAGGAATTCAAAAACAGAAATTTCAAGAGTAAAAATTGTGAAAATAAATCACTTATTTGGGTAAGAACACTTACCTTGCACTTACCATTTGTTTAATCGGGGATGAAAAGTTCCTCCCACAACAAGAACTCCTTCTCTTTTGGAGGAATTGACTTTAGTTCATCAAATAACTCTCATAAACAAAAATCACCAGGACTAAAGTTCCTCTCAATAAGATTAGTGTCTTCCTGAGCAAGCATGGACACTGCATCTAATATCTTTATTTCTTGTCTTTGCATAATCTGGAACTCAAATTCTTGTAGTGAAAGAATCCAACGGATTAGTCTTGGCTTATGGTCTTTCCTTTCAAGGAGTTCTTTTAAGCCATCACGATCCGTGTGAACTCTTACCTTTGCATCAACTATATAGGAACGGAATTGATCGCAAGAGAAAAATACAGCAAATAGTTCATTTTCATCCTTAGGGTAATTCTTTTGAGCACCAATGAGAGTTCTACTAATGTATAATATTAAATCTATGACCAATATGTTGTCCAAGAGTTACTCCTACAACATCATCGCTAGCTTCACATATTAAGTCAAAGTTTGTATCCTAGATAGGTGGTTTAATGATGGGAGCTCGAGTTAAAGCATTTTTAAGTTTATCAAAGGCTTCAAGACACTTATCATCAAAATTAAATCTCATTCCCTTTTGCAAGAGGTTAGTCAAAGGTTTAGATATCCCAGAGAAATTTCTAATGAACCTTCTATAAAAACCCACATGACCAAAAAAACTCCTTATACCTTTAATATCCCTAGGTGGTGGCATTCTCTCTATTGCTTCAACCTTAGCTCTATCAACTTCAATTCCCTTACCTGATACCTTGTGTCCGAGGACTATACCTTCTTTGACCATAAAGTGGCACTTCTCCCAGTTTAGAACAAGATTAGTTTCTTCATAACGCTGCAAAACTTTCTTGAGATTATCCAAGCAACTAGTAAATGAAGTTCCATAGACAGAAAATTCATCCATAAATACTTCCATTATAAGTTCTATAAAATCAGCAAAATAGTAGTCATACATCATTGAAAACTACCTGGAGCATTACATGGACCAAAAGGCATACGTCGGTAAGCATGCAAACCGTAAGGACTTATGAAAGTTGTTTTAGGTTGGTCATCCAGATGAACAGCTATTTGAGAGAAACCGGAATATCCGTCCAAGTAACAAAAATGAGTATGGTTTGCTAACCTTTCTAAAGTTTGATCTATGAACGATAATGGATAGTGATCTTTCCTAGTTTCTTTATTTAATTTCCTGAAATCTATGCACATCATGTGCCCAACAATAGTTCTAGTAGCTATTAGTTCATTGTTTTCATTAGGAACAACAGTAAAACCGCCCTTCTTAGGGACACAATGAACATGACTTACCCAATCACTCTCTTTGATAGGATAAATTATACCTGTGTCCAGTAGGCATACAATTTCTTTTCTTACCACTTCTTTCATTCCAGGCTTCAATCTTCTATTGAATTCCGCAACTGGGTTTGCACCTTCTTCCATGAATATTCGATGGACTGCTATCATAGGACTAATGCCCTTCAAGTCATCCATTGAGTAACCAAAGGCTTGGTGATGCTCCCTAAGTATCCTCATGAGTTCTTCTTGTTCTTCTCCTGAAAGTTTAGCACTAATAATAACAAGGAATTTATTGTTATCATCTAAAAACCTGTATTTGAGATTATCTGGTAGAGTCTTCAACTCTGGGGTGGTAATTCCTCGTCCCCTCTCTTTTCTGGCTCTTCAAAAGCCTCATCCGTTAGAGGTGAATCTAATTCATCTTCTAGTTCTTCTAAGGACTTGTCCTCCATAATTATTTTCTTCATAATTTGGATCTTCATTTATTTCTTCTTCTTGATTACCAAACAAAAGAGCTGCCATTTCCTCAATGGTTCTCTCTTCCTCTTATTCTTGTATTTGTGGAGGTCTGGAAAAATGGAATTTATTTTTCGTTCCCCCAAGCTTAAGAGACACAACCTCCTTCTTGAAATTAACATAGGCACCTATATCACCCAAAAAGGTTCTTCCAAATACAATAGGGCAAAAAGTGTCAGCTGGCATATCAACAACTACAAAATCGATAGGAAAGTTTTTGTTGCCAATTGTGACAGTTGCATTGTTAACTACTCCCATTGGAATTCTAAGATTTTTATTGGCTAACATAATTGTTATATCAATATTCTCAATTGTAGCCGATTCTATTTCTTCTTTTATTTCTAGGTAGAAATCATAAGATATAACATTAACTTCGGTGCCAAGATCACATAAACCGTAATGAGAGGTTTCTTTAAATATGCAAGGAAGAATAGGCTTACCCACATATTTTACCTTTGTTTTACCTTAAAGCAATATAGAAGTCTCTACATCAAGTTCAACTGTGTTACAGTGTGAGTACATAGCCATAATTGGTTCCTTGGTTACCTCTTCGTCTTTGTTTTCCTTCAGATGTTCCACAACTTTTGGCATGCTTTCCTCTTCCCTCTTTTCCTGTACTGCTTTGACCTGTTCATATTCAACAATATGCTTTTGCGTAGTGTTAGGGAAAGGCACTTCATATATTGGTTCTATGGAGGCAAGTGTTGCTTTATCTTCTCTTTTCTTTTATTTGTTCGGGTGGTGGATCATACTTGACTAGACCCTCCTTTGGAGCTTTAATATGTTCTGTAAAAGCTTTAACAACTTGCAACAAAGATCTGAATCCAGATAAAGTTCTTTAGAAAATTCTTTCACATGGCCTTTTTTATTATAGTCATGAATAAATCATGCTCTATTTCTACGCCTCCTTCACTTCCTAGACCAAAATTCCATGAAACTCTATGATCACGAATTCTATTAAGTAAATCCCAAGCTTTAGGTATAGGAAGATTCATAAAGTGTTGAGGGCTAACCTCGAGGGTGGCCCGATCTTTCATGAATCCCTTGAAATCGAGGCGGAGGAGGTGTGGGGATGAGGGAGAGAGCGAAACCGCGAACTCACGCACGAAGAACAGGATGAACACACACACACACCACGAAGACATGATACAAGCCAATTGCTCATGCTGGCGGCTACCGGTCCGGCGTAATCCCTAGGATCGGCGTCGGGCGGGGATCTCTCTCTCTCTCTTGAACCAGCACGACGATATGGGAGACTCGGTGAGATCTTGACGTCTAGGAAAAGGGACTCCGATGCCTAGGCCTTGTACAACGCGGAGGCACGATGCAAACTCCATAGAGGTTTGTGATATTTGGTGCTCCTTTGTCAAAGGAGCATGAGGCAAGAACTAGATAGATGCACAAGGGGTTTCCACTAATTCCAAATATCATGCCTAGGGTTTACAATGGGTGTGGGGGACTATATATAGGCCAGCCACTAGTTCAAGGGTACTTTAGGCATAAAAAGATAAAAACTGGGCGAAATACGAATATTCTCGGGCATCAAACCCACATTGGTGTTCAGGGGGACGATTCCGACAATAAGCTCGGCGACGCCAGAATCGGCACCGAAATTTCCAGTCGAAACCGGAACGGCTCACAGAAGCGCTGTTCGGTCTGCGCCAGAAGTTTTCGGCGTGCGCCGGTATTTTCGGTCGCTGGTCCGGTTCGCCAGAGTGTGCGCCGGAAATTCCGATCCACCGATCCTAGTGTCGGTTTGGTCTGCGACTCCATCTTGCGATGGCTTGGCTCCTTCTCTTGGCATTTCTTCATGGGGTTCGTACCTGATGATGCATAAGGTATTGGCATGAAGTAGCAAGCCATCCAAGGATGTATCGAAGTCACATGAGACAAGGAGCGAATTCACCTTAGCTTGAAGGAGCTTGGCTCGGGCACGGGTCATCGGTCCTGTGGTGTAGATGTGGGAGCGTCCGTAGGATGAGCTGCATCATAAAGGCTCCTTCCGCGAAAGAGTCTAGTTCAATTTTATTAGGTTCAATTAAACCGCCATAAAAGATATGTAGTAAATACCATTCAGGCAAATCATGATGAGGACATAGTCGTAGTAAATCTTTAAATCTAATATAAGATCTTACTAGTCCTTCATTAGAACGATTCTTCCAAGTCATTATAAGACGCCTGATTCCAAAAGATTTTGATAATGGATAATATTTTGATAGAAATTCACAGGCTAAATTATCCCAAGTAGTAGTGGCTTCAGGGGGTAGAGATCTATACAATGAGAGAGCTGTACTTGTCAAAGTTTGACTAAAAAGTTTAACCCTTACCTCATCGGTGGTATATCCTGTCAATAGAAAAGTGCCACATATATCTTTAAAACCTGCAATATTCTCATATGGATCAGGATCTTCTTCATCTCCAGTAATGTAACATCCCAGCATTAGGATCCAACGAAGGGTAGAAATAGGAATATAAGTTTGTGCATGCATGCATTTGTAAAATCAGGGTAAATTTTTTGCCAAACAAAACACTAAAGGGATCAGAGTTACTTTCACTAACTGGAGGTAGGAATAGCTCTTGTTAGTGATTGCTATGAATTTTGACATGACCTTTAGGCAGTATTAAGAATTTGGGGAAATTAATTCAAATTTGAAATTCAAATCAAATTGAAAGTATTTAAATATTATAAGTTATTAATATTAAAGGGTTTTCCAAAAGAAAACCTTATTAATATTGTTTGATTATAATAAAGAAATAGTAATCAACAAGAAGAATTAAAAGCAAGGAAAAATAAATCTTATTTCTCCATTTTATAATAAGGTCACAACTGATGACAAATACATCAAGGTATAAGGTTACAAAGAACAAAAATTTAACTTGTAAGAATATCTTTACAAGATCCTTTACAAAACTATTACAAAGAAGGTTACAAGTAGAACCTATACTACCTATCTACTCCTATACTAATCTTGTGAGTCCAGATCTTGTTCCTGCAAAATAAGATAAACAACTAGAAAGGAAATGAGGGGTTAGTTAGATAATTTTTACTCTCAGTGGTGAACAGTGAAGTGAACTGTTCATGGTACATCATTGAGTAAGTAAAGGGGTAAGTTTCACCAAAAGTGAAGTATCTATTCTTTTCAGTAAATAGTCAAGATTACAGTAAAAGCCAAGTGGATAAAAGTAAGTTTCACCAGGCTGTCAATTAGTTAACAGGTAATAGTAAAAGCCAAGTTATTTGAGCTGATCCACATGCACAACACACACACACACACAGCTTAGTCAACTAACTGCATGGAATGTGCTGTCAAGCCAACAGCAGCAGTACAAGCAACCACACAGAGCACCGGTCGAAGGAGAACACAGGAGCTCATTTCTCCTTCTCAGGCACACACTCACAGCTATAGAGCTTGCTGAAACCATAGCCAAATACTCCACCAACTTACCCAAATCAACCATCAGATCTCCACTTGATGGTAACATAAGGAGGGGGTGGAGCAGGTGGAAAGCCAGGTCAAGCACAAAGTCACAGGAGCAGCACCAGGTGGTGCAGAGCTAGAGCAAGCAGCAAGCAACACCACAACCTCATCAACCAACAAGTAATCCGGTGAGTACAAATAACACCACCACATGATCAGATCATCATAGAGTCAAATGAACATATGTTTTTTATTAGATCTTCTCAGAAAAAACACCCAAGTGGGGTGTATATCCATCCCAGAAGTATTTAGATGAAAGCCAATGACAAATCTTTACAAACAAATCCAAGATCTTAGCCTATGCATCATAGATCTTGGATATAAATTTAAATCTCCACATTCCTATATAACAGCAGCCTTAGAACAAGATTTGAGGGCACATATCTTAAGGAGTAGCACCTCTGAAATCTAATGATCTTAAGGATCTATATTTAACAGTGAGGATGCCAATCATTCTCTTAAAAAAATTCAAGAATCATTAGCTGATACCATGCATCAGAGCATATCTATGAGGGACAGCTAGTAACAAATTTAATTTTACTTAGCTATGCCTTAGACCAGCATCATAGGCTAAGAAATTGTAGCATCTTAGAATAATAAAGCCAGCAGAAGATTTCAATTCATTTAGCCCATCCATACTTGGACACAGGTAGAATTTAGCCAATAGAAGTATGGACACTTGTGTACCATTCTAAAGAAGGTGTCACAAGTATAACTTCTAAACCAAGTAGATGATATACTTAGATTTCATCAGTAAACTTGCAGTTAGCTAACTAATCATTTCCCTGGAATGGACATTCAGGAATCATAATCATGGTTGCATATACACAATCAGAGAATCATAGGAGTATCATATTAACTCCAATCTGAAAGATCAACACAAACTAGTGTATAAAGATCAAGTGAACAGTTACTGACAGTACCATTGTCAGCACTAAGATTAGGAAACAATAGTGAAATTCACATCACTAGAATAAGTGGATAAACATCCAGGACAGTATAACCGCTACAATCAGTCCTAATGAAATCATCATAATCAAACCAGAGGGACGAACCCTAATCAAACCATGAACCCCAATTAGGGATTGATCACGAGAGGCACACAGAGGTTATCGAGCAAGGAAGAGAGGAGCACAGAAGGGGAGTAGTCAAACTTACTCAAAGTCCTCGCAAAAAGAACCGAAGAGGAAGTAGTTGATGGCCGGCGGTGAAGTGGAAGCGGCAACACGGGGAGCACCCCGAAGGGGCGCTGCAACCCACACCTACCATGCGTCAGATCCACCGGAGAAGAGAGGCGTACGCCATGAGAAACCCGGCGCACCATCGCCGATGCTCCAGGGCGGCCAACCCTAACCCTAGTTTCGGGCAGGGGTCAGCGCGGCTAGGACAGAGCCCCAACGACGAATCTGCTCGGACAGAAGGGAGCGGTGTCGTCGACTTAGCCACCCTACACCATGGCGGCGGCTGGACCTAGCTAGATTCGTGCGCAGCGGCGGCAACGAGCGGAGGAGGTGGCCACGTGAGCGAGAGAGAGAGAGAGAGAGAGAGAGGAGTGTGTGTGCGTTGGGGTACTAGGCTTGTGGGCATGGAATAAGATAATAACCACTTTATTATTGCCTTTCGGGCATATTCCCTTCAGTATAATATGCGTTAACCATGAGATTTGGAATGGGAGAGAGAAGTCATCTGTATCTTCTTCCTTTCATATGGAGGCAAGATGACCTTATCGTGACATTGGGATTCCTGGTATGGATCCAACATATGGGTGGGCACCCTTAGGCCCCATGATTTTGGTGTCTAGATTATTTATGAGTGGCTGCCAGAGGTATAGTCGGGCCTTTTAGGGAGCTTACCAGGGGAATCATCACTTCATAGAGTCTTCGGGAACTCACCAAGGTTATAGCTTGCCCTAGTTGGAGGCTTAACAGAGGTGTAGTCAGGCCCGGAGGATCGTGCAGACATATGGGGTCGCGGAGAGGGCAGTGATTGGCTTGGATCACCTACTAGGCCCCACATCATGGAATTGTGGACGGGAAAGTACGCCTGGCTGTGCAACAAGGAGTTGGTCTCTCATGGGTAAAGCAACGCACCACTACAGAGTGTAAGAATTGTGACATGTTACTCCCTGTTCCGGGAAGGAGCTACGAATGTGGCAGGAAAGGAACTCCATGAAGTTCTGGTCAATCTGTGAAGGCTGATGGGCATAGTTTTTTATAATAATATCAATCTTTAAAGAAATGTTTACGAAAATTGCATAGTACCAAGGATGTATCGTCCGAGGTGGTAGATAGAGCATCAAACTTCCCACCTTGCATATAATGAACTTGCTGGGTAACGATGTTACTCACTCTTTCCTTTGAACCCCTGCTTAGACTCTGAGAATCCAGAAGACACTTCGATGTACGTAGCCGATGGACAAGAGGACATCTGCTATGAGGAACCCGACCTGTCCAGAGGAGTTGAAGAGGTGGACTACGAGATTCGCTATGGAGTGGAGGGCAACGAGTCCGAGTAGTTGCCTTAGTTATTAGTAAACCAATTGAGCCGAGCAACAGGAACTATATAGAATAAGTTGTTGAGCTCAATTCGAAGTATGAGTTTGGATTTTATATTTTCCGCTAAAACTACTTAAGTTTGGTTTGTACTTTCATAATATTTGAAGTCTGAGAACTCTTGGTTTGTAATAATGAAGTGTGTATGTTTGTAATATGGACCCGCAATGTTTCTGTTGTACCACTCTGAGGGGTGTGATATTTACGGAACGGTGTTCTTTGAATGTCATATCAACGACTATAGTGTACTACACATGCAGTGGTATGCTAGGTCTCCGCAAGTAAATTTCTTCTTCTGTAGAATACTAAGTAGTAGATTATTTATTTCAGACCCCCTTGTCTTATCATTGGAGTTATCACTTTTATAAATATCGCAGGGCTTCCCAAAGTGGTTGAGTGGGCTAGCACTAGTCATATGCTCAAACTCCATCATGTTGGTGGAAACCTGTAACTCAAAACAAAATTTAGCAAGACAAAAATAAATAAGCAAAAACTAAAAGACCTACAGCGCTTAGCTCCCCGGCAACGAAGCCAGAAAATAGCCTAATGACTGCAAGTTCACAGATCATTTGTAGCATGTTTCAAAATAAAGATATCGATCCCACATGGAGCAGGAATCTAAAGTCTAATAATTCTTGAAATAAATATTGCGATAGAAATGCTAAATAAAGTTCTAAGTAACAAGATAAAATGCGAGTATTGTGTAAAAAGGTGTTTTTGAGTTTTGGGTATAAGAGCAATAATAAAGTAAAGAAAAATAACTTAATACAAAAATTAAATATCGCGTATGTAAGAGAGATTGGAACTGCACTAGGGAAATCGTTCTCAGGGAGTAGCAGATACACTACTAGTATTGTAAAGATCTAAGATAAAGATTATCATCATGAACATTCTCAACTATGTATGTGTGGGAGGAACTCCATATGTGGACGAATAGGCAACAACCGCTGCTCACATCATCCTCATGACCACAGCAGTCGGCAATTGACATTAGTCGAATTACTGTGCTATTAAGGGACGTAATTCCGTAGGACGTATCCCATGGCATGGATAGTGTTCCGTGAGTTTTCTCGATTTCCTAAGTTGATACGTAAGGAGTGCTAACAGCTTTATAGTCACTTTAAGTGCTAGCACGCCTCCGTCTACCAACAAGTAGTTCCCTCCATCAAGTCCCCGCAAGAGGCAAATATTGAGAGGTTGACTTCTCTCAACATCAAGATGTAGAGAATCTAACACATGGTCACAACAATGAATATCATAATAGACTATCTTATTTCAATCTCATACTAGGGTTTCTCCATCTCCCCGAGAACTAATGATCTACTCGGACATGGAGGCAGTCAACATCATGGCAATGATAATGGAAACAATCATAGATGAATAGTACTTGTATAAATCCACAACGAGTATAGGAATTACAACAAGATCTAGACGAGATGTAGATGGGATGGATGGAGATGGTGGTGATGCAGTGGTGGATGATGAAAATCGATGCCTTAGCCTCCCGGATCTGTGCAGGGCGAAGATGGATGTGTGGATGAGTTCCCCCTCCAGATGCCTTCCGGAGGTGAGGTTTTTGTGATTTTTGAGTGTTCTGTATGTCGTCTCCTCGAACCAATTGCACGGGGTGAAACTATTTGACGAGGCGGAGGCGGTGCCAACTATATGGCCGGAGCTATACGGGTGGAAGAGATGATCCCACCATAAAGTTGGTCGTTGTGCTCTCTCCCTCCTTTGTTCGCTTCTAGTTTTCTTCTGGTATTATTAATATTTTCCAAATAAGCGATTTACGTTGTTTTTTACTCCTTTTCTCCATAGTACAACTGCTTCAATAATTGTATCCATTGGATCCATCATCTATCCTGATCCTGGTGAAAACAGACATAAAATGTGCTCGCAAGCGTTGTACAATACCAAGATCCTACATCTACATTGAAAAATAATAATGTAAAACATGATGCAAATATGCACTCATCAGAATCACAGCCAGAACTGCTACTAAAGCTAAGTCGTATTTGGTCGGATATTCCTTATCAACTCCTGTGATAGAGGGAACTTTGAGGTGCTCCAAAAAGGCGCCATCTAGGACCTTTTTCCGTGCAGAGCCTATTCGAGATAATGCATCTTCTTGCTCATTTTTTGTTCGAGGGATGTGTTGAACCTCAAACCCCTTGAATGATTTAGATAGTTTGTCCACGACAGCCCTATATGCTGACATGTGTTCGTTTGCATTACAATGATCCGAGACTTGTTGAGCAACAAGATCTGAATCTCCATAACACATAAGTCGTCGGATGTCGATATCCTTAGCAATCCAGATTCCATGTAGCAATGCTTCATATTCAACAATGTTGTTTGTTGCCGTGAAGTGGATTTGCAACACATAGAAAAGCTTATCTCCTTGGGGTGATTTGAGCACCACACCAGACCCCAAGCGCTTTAGACCCGCCAAAATGCAAGTTCCATTATTCCGAATTTGGTAGGGTCATATTCTCCGCTGTCTCTGTCTAATCAGCGACAAAGTCAGCGAGGATTTGGGATTTGATTGCTGTACGAGGTTTGTACTCAATATTGAAAGCTGAAAGCTCTATTCCCCATTTTGCGACACGTCATGTAGCATCGTTGTTGTTGATTATGTCTCTCATGGGAGCTATGCTCACCACGGTAATTTGGTGCTCCTAAAAGTAATGTTGTAGCTTCCTAGATGCGAAGAACACACCATAAGCCAGCTTTTGATACTGTGGATACTGCTGCTTCAATTTAGTTAGGACTTCACTAAGGTAGTAAGTCGGACGCTGCACCAGGTGTTCCTATTTTTCCTCTAGTCTTTCCACCACCATGACGATGCCGACGACTCTATTTGTCGCAGCTAGATAGAGTAACATCGGTTCTTGAGGTTCCGACGCTGCAAGGATAGGAGCGGACGAGAGTACTGCTTTCAAGTCTTGTAGCGCAGCTTCAGCTTCATCAGTCCAAACGAATTTTTTGGTCTTCTTCAGGAGCTTGTAGAGTGGTGCAGCTCTTTCACCGAGCCGGCTTACAAATCGATTGACTGCAGCAATCCAACCGGTTAGCCTTTGTACGGGCTTGTTCGTCTGCGGTACCAAAGTTGGCAGGACAGCGCATGGCGCTACCTAAGTTGCCTGAAATTACCGCATTTCAAAAAGTTGGGTCACCAACTACTGAGAGGGGCCATTTTGAGGCAAACTCATCTCACCCCTGCCAAATTCAAACATTCCGTTAAACTGCCCTATGAAGTAGACGGTCGGGACCCTCATGTCGGCCATCTGTCCGTGACGCGAGCGCCAACATGGCAACCTCTTAGGCAAATCGAGAAGCTAAGTGGATTGGATGCGTTGACCAATTTCACAAATCCATTCCCAGCTTTCCCCTAGCACCGGCGGCGTCGGAATCCACCCTCCAGGCAGGACGATCCCTTCGGAGATTTGACTTCCGGCACCAAGTTGCTGCGCCCAGTCGCTGATCCCGAGCTCCAATGGCGCATGCCGTAGCCGCCGTTGCGAGGCTCTAGCCGGCCTCCGCCGCCGACGAGCTGAGCAACTCGGAGGACGGAAGATCCTACTATCAAGAAAGAAGAAGTTATGTCTACAAGAGGGTGATCTACCCTTCTCTTTGCTATTCGCACTAGTTACAACTGCTAGCTGGCTACTGAACCTAAAATTGTTTATTAGCCCAACGCTGACAAACATATTTTGTCCATAGTTTTCTGTCAAGTGGGATCTGCGTGGACCCCCCCTTACCTGGTTATGGTAGTCCTCTATAGGTACGACTCTAAGGGCAAGAGGTATGGACACCATTGTTTCACGATGGAAGAAGCGCATGCGCAGATCTGCACTATATCTGGTATGGTTGCTGCTCTGCGTAATCATGTTGAATTATGGCCGAAGCAGACTGCAAATTTCAGATTCATGGATGAACGTGGCATCATGGTTCCTATAACGTGTGACAGTCAGCTAATTGGGTTGATGAAAAGGTATGCTTTGGCTACCATGTTTGAGCTGAAATGTGATGTACTGGATGTGGAAGTTGCTACAACTGGGAGTCGCCCTTCTATTCTTCGACAGGGTGGTTGCTCGAACCCAATTAGCTCCTGGTAAGCAAAGGTCTCTTGGGGTTCGCATGTTTGTGCTGAATTGTAATTTTTGTTTTATTTACTCTGTAGATATTGGGCAGTTATGCAACAGTCTTGTTTCTTTGACAGGAAGCGCCGCAAGGTTAGAAACATGACTGTCGGGTTAGTCATTTTGCTGCCCGAAGAAATTAAAAACAAGTGGAAAGATGTCATTTTGCTACCCGAAGAAATTAAAAACGAGTGAAAAGATGATGCTGGACATGATTCTGGTGCCCATTTTCCCGGCGATGCAGAGTACGTGAAGCTAAGAAAATTGGCACTGAGGAAGAGGAAGAAGGCAGGAAATCAAGAAGCCATTGGACGTGAAGGCTTGGCACCCAGGCTGCGGAAGAAGGTTGTTGGCAATGAAGATGCATAGTAATGTGTTGAACTTGAACCTATATATGTAATTCTGTTAAATTCTGATCGCTCTGTGTGTGGCACGTTGCTGGGCGAAACAATCTACCCACGTTCTCTGAGTAAAATGTACCACGACTTAGGGTTTGGAAACGCCCGAGTCAGTAGTTGAATCCGAAATTGTGATTGTGCCACTGCTATCTGAAAACAAGGATCCACCGGTTCCACGATTGCCGAGGGGCAGGAGGTCTCCAAATACGACGGAATGTAAGTGGCACATAAATAAATTATTTAAGCTGCCACACTCCACGAAGCAGCAACTTATTTCAGATGCTGCACAACGACGTGGCAACATAAACAACAATGTTCTCACCGATAATGCCCACATGAGGAGGAAATGGGTACCACTTTCTGGCCTAATATTGAGCCCGTCTATCTCACCGCCTCTCTGCTCCTGCATCCCCTGTATCTGGTGAAGCTCCCGGATCTCCAGTAACCGGGTGTATGTGCTTCCACTTTATAAATTGTGGTTGTGCCATTTGCATGCGGCACAATCCACGTAGATTATGTTTAAAAAACCACCAATGTCAGAATACACTAGTAGATAAGGTGTCTTTGGTCCACGGTTACGTTCCCAATCCGGGGCATATATCTAAATCGAGGCAAAAATTGATCTAAATCACAAATTCTTACACAAATTAATGTGAGGTCAGAGCAATTTTTTTCCTCCCTGGAATCTGGGACCAATAGTTCAGACCGCTAGGTCAACAAGACAAATATTACAACTTAAAAAGGCACGGATCTTAAGCTAAATAGAACTAGTTATCACACATCTCCTTGATCTTCCAAATCTTGGCCTGATGCGCATCTTCCTGCGAGAGCAAGGATCGAATTGTCAATTCTTTTAGCATATTCCTTGCACAGCTAGACATGCAATGACACCAGGTGTGGTTCATGAGAAGAACACACATCCAATGACACTGGTGGATCCTTATGTGGTTTGTTTACATGAACAGACATGCAATCACACTAGGTGCATCCATATGTGGTTTATGGAAGTAACAGACATGCAATGACTCTAGCTGTGATCCATGAAAAGAACAGACTTGCAATGACACTGGTGGATTCTTATGTGGTTCATGAAAAGAACAGACATGCAATGACACTATGGATCCTTATGTGGTTTTTTTATAAGAACACACATGCAATTACACTGGGTGTGGTTCATGAGAAGAACACACATCCAATGACACTGGTGGATCCTTATGTGGTTTGTTTAGAGGAACAGACATGCAATCACACTAGGTGGATCCATATGTGGTTTATGGAAGTAACAGACATGCAATGACACTAGCTGTAATTCATGAAAAGAACAGACATGCAATGATACTGGTGGATCCATGTGTGGTTCGTGGGAAGAACAGACATCCAATGACACTAGTGGACTCTAGCTGTGGTTCATGAAAAGAACACACATGCAATAACACCGGTGGATCGATATGTGGTTTTTCAGGAGAACACACCTGCAATGACATTGGGTGTGGTTCATGAAAAGAACAGACAAGCAATGACATCAGTGGATCCTTATGTGTGGTTCATGAAAAGAACATAGATGCAATGACTGTAGCTATGGTTAATGAAAACAACACGCATGCAATGACACTGGGTGTGGTCCATGAAAAGAAC